>JBBMOC010000106.1:733731-854061 GCA_037975185.1 Centropyge bicolor | reverse complement strand
GGGGAGGCGAGGGGGGAGGCGGGGGGGGGGACGGGAGGACCTGGGGGAACAGCAGGGTGGGATGACAAATTGCATCCAGTGGCCACATGCGTAGGAAATGGAATATGCACATACGCTTTTCATGTTGTCATTGTGTTTTCTTTAGCCATTAGTTATTCAGAGGAGACCTGCTGAGCGTGCACGTTCTCATCCAGGAACATCGCATTCACACCTCTGCCCGGTTTTGCAGCCTGTTTTCCAGTCGCAGGCCTGGCTCTGTAATATTCATCAGATCAAATTTTAAAGCTGCACCAGAGTCTGTGAGCATTTGGGCAGCGACACATTCGACTCTGGCTCCAGGACAGAACGGTGGATTTGAGAAATCAATGTCTGACGCACTGACTTTAAACATGAAAGGACATTTTGATTTTTGCCTGAATTGAATATTCTTAAACGTTGTCAACAAGTGTGATAACATCTTAAACACACTCCTTGTTGTATTTATCCATTTGAATAATAATAATAAACCTGTAGATGTCAAACTTGGCTCTGGTTTGTTTGACAGCTTAAACCATTTCTGCAGCACAATCCACTTCATACACACCTATTGCAACATCATGTGTAGGTGTAGTTGAAAGCCTCCCAGCATGCACCTGGACATCATTTTAATGGGCATCAGTCTCAGTTTCTGCAACTTTAATGGCTTTATCGTGTTCGTCATTTTGTCCGACAGTGTCCCCACTGTTCTTCCAGTTCATCTGTGGTGATATCAGTCAGGATCAATGTGCTTAGACTGTGAGGTTTGTTGAGTGTGGGTTTGATAACCTCCTCACCTACAAACCTTTCCGTGTCACACCTGAGGGTTGAGGTGAGAGACGGTCTGTTGTTGTGTTGATGAAAATCCAGAAAAGAAGTGCACTGAAGGGCGGAAATTTAATTTTATATTTGTATTGTAGTTTCTCAACACTCTAAAAAGATTCTGTTTTAATTTGCTCTCATACGATTTTTTTTTTTTGCTTTGTTTTTTAAGAAAAAAAATGCACACATAACAATGTCCTGGGTTATAACAAAAAAAATCCAAAGGAAAAACCACAAATACACCTAAGGGTCAGCAGTGTGATGGTACATCAACCTTAAATATTTAAAGTATTGGTATCGGCGATACTGGCCCTATATTTACTTGGTATCGGATCGATACCAAATCTTGCAGTATCGCACACCTCTATTAGAGACCAAAGAAAACAGGAGTGTTTGTACTTGACTTACAACCAAGATGCATGAAGCCGAAAAACCTCGAAAGGAAAAACTATTCCTACCACTTCTAGAAGCCAATGATGCGTTAAAAAGCTTCTTTCCTGCAGATCATCCAATGAGTTTAAACAGAGGCAGATTCTCAGTATCAGCGACTTCACTCCAGTTAACTGATTAACTGTTAAAGGATGAAGAGCTCTGGTATTTGAATACTCGTCCGAACACGACGAGCCGCGACTCCGGCTGGTGTCTTTGAGAAGGGTCATTACTCCGTTTGAGGGAGAGATGCTATAAGGGCGGAAAAACATCCATTAATCACGCCGTTGTTGTTTTGGCAGCCGACTTGTCGAGATGCACGGCATGGACGTCAACTTTGACCTCCCCGGAGCCGCGGCGCTGAAATTTACGAGGGGCCGTACAGTGCAGAACCGCCGCCGCCGCCGCTGTGATTCAAAGCAGCCTAAAGCGAGTGGCGTCGTTTTAATAAGCAGCTTATGCACGAGGTCACGAAAACGTATGATCAAACACGTCAGAGGCGACGTCCACTAAAATCTGAACGAGCGTCGTCTCGTGGTTTTTCGTGTGCGTTTGCTGCTCACACACTCGCACAAAACCAGAATGTGTTTTTTTTCCGAAGAAAATACGTGTGATTGCTTCAAGCTGCTGCTGAAATATTAACTATGCTGAACTGGTTAGAAGTAGAAGCATGTTTCCTGCTGTAAGCACGTGGGAATAGTAGCATGTTGTTCTGACTTCACAGTGCATATTTACTGTTGTGCCTCTTATGCAAATCATTGTCAGAACAGACTTAGGAAAATGTGGATGATGCAGTCGAGAGTTTCTACGACACAGAGAGATTTGGTCACCAACTACAGACATTAAAGGTAGGGATGAGCGAGTACACCACTATCTGTATCTGTATCTGTTTAACCATCTACATTATCTGTATCTGTATCCGTACTCGGAGTGGGCGGTGCCTAAACCGGAAGTGAGTGCAGAAATGGGTGGGGCTTAAAACTGTACATTATTTTAAGTCTGAAATTGATATGGATTGATCAGAAGTCGCTAATCTACTATATTCAAAGCATATATACAGTATATCTCAATAATATTTATAATATCATTTTCATGAACTGCAGAGAGAAACAGATACTGCATGCAGCCACACACAATAAAAATATTAATATAGGCTACTCTGTGTGTTCAGCTATATGTGTGTATGTGTGTAAGTGGTCTGTAAGACTGTTTATTATTTAATGATCTGTGTGAACTTCATGATTCATGCAAACATCCAGTGATGGCAAACAGGGAAATAATATGTCATCCTTGTTCACTGTGTTCTTCTCAAAAGCACCGCGTTCAGTACGAGCACAGTTTTCCAACTGACTTCATATCACCAGCCAAACTAAGAGCAAGCAGACGGTAAAAAAAAAAAAAAAAAAAAAAAAAAAAAAAATCAGACCGGAGCAGAGGCACTGACCAACGCGACGCGAGCCGTTTTCAGCTCTGTCTTATTAAATGGACCGCGTACGTTTCGAGAGATGTGCAGAGACGTGTCTGTGTAGGGAGGGGCGGGTGCTGTGTGTGACTGGCCAATCACAGAGCGCAAAGACAGTCAGTTACACAATGAGGATTTCCCTTCAGCACGAGCACGGATATTGACGGATTTTACTCGTATCATAATCGTATTCGTCAAACATGCTTTATCCGTAACGGATACTCATCTGAAACGAGTATCCGGCTCATCCCTTATTAAAAGGATGATGACATCCAATAACAACTGCATACGTTGTCTTTGAGGTCAGTGAAATATGGTGTACGAGCTTTCTTGAACATTGATTGACTACAGCTGGTAGAGCAAAAACTATACTTTCCAAAACAAAGACTGTTTCTTCTGCACCTCATGATTCATTAACCAAAAGGTAAAGTCAATAACTGACCACATGAGAACACTGTTTATATGAAACATTTCAATATATCTGAAGAATCTGTGTATCAATTATTACGTCTTCAGCATGTTCAGTATTTGAGATATTACTGATTTTATCCACTGGCCCATCAATATTCATCAAACAGTGATACTCAGTTATTAATAACGGGTTGAACAACATCTCGTTAGACTTCGTTTTGTACAAGCCACTGATCACAATAATTACTTTGTGATTACAATATCAACATAATCAGTAAAATTGTCAAATCTATGAACTATGTTGTAATAAAACAGAATCCTTTTAAAACTGTCTTGATGATAATGACATTTCTTTATATTCGTTATTTTCACTTGCCTTCGAGTACAGAGGCCATGTCCCTGATCTCTGGTAGAAGTGTGTGAACTGTTGCACAACCTGAACATAACCTGACTTTACTTTTCTCCTGAAGCGGCCTCAGAACGCTATGAAATCATTTGCCTTTTTTTTTTTTTTTTTTTCCATCCCTGTGGTATGAAGAAGAGCACGGGCAGTTTGCTGATGTCACTTTGCATCACTTCAGGTTTGAGATCATGAAATTTGTATTCGACACCGATCCCTCATCGCCATTAAGAGCTTCCAGCGTGCAAAGCCACCCGGTGCAACTTTAATATCGCCATGATAACTGTAATAAACGTCGCTGCTCATCTGGTCTCGAAGAAATAAACATCGTGTGAAACAGCGAGCTTCCGTTTATCGGCTCCTCAGTATTTTACCTCCAGAATAACACCGATATCACAGACGGATTTTTTTTTTTTCTTCGCTTGGCCTAATGCTCCTATAGATGTCATAAAACAATACTGATATAGTGAAGGTGGCAATTTTTTTTAAACTAATTTGACTTTTGTTTCTAATGTAGTTTTATATCAGTTGGCTTCAGTATCTCAAACACAGATCAGTTTCAAGAGGACGTGAAAAAGTGCAAGCACGTCTTTCTATTTTGTTGTATTTGCAGTGTTTTCTAAAAGCTGCACGTCGTCAAACTGATGAAGACGTTTTCTTAATTTGCTCGTGTTTCCTGGAGTCGCAGTGGCGTGGAGCTGTCAGGGAGCCGCCATTTTGAGCCGTCATTATTCACGTATTTAAACTTTTCGGCGTGCGTGTAGGACATTCATCATCACACTGTTCGGCACGCGTGAACGTCTTCCACACTAATCACTTCATTTAAGTCATTATTTAAGTTTCACAGACTCCCCATCTCGGCTTCACTCATCCAGGGTATAATTGCTGTCGGAGAAAACAAAACACTTGACTTCATGTCCTCTCCTGTTGAAAAAAAAAAAAATCCTCATTTGTGTGCAGCTCGTCTCTTTTTCCAAACCTCCAACTGGAAAAAAAATATATCGTTATTTGAGTAAACAAACCAGCTCTGTCTGTCTTCCATTTTCTTTTCCTCACTTCTTCTGTCTCTCTCCTCCCTCTCTCACCCCCTCCTCCCCCGGATTCGCTGCTTCCAGCTGCATTAAAGTAAATAGGTAATTAATCTGTGCCTGAGGGGCGAACAGCAGCACACACCAGCCCTGCGGCTTGCCCACAGGCTCAGAGGCAAGACAGAAGCAAAAAGTGCGGCTTGTTACTCATCAAACACTTTGCAAACCCACCTGCACATCCACCCATCCGCTCCATCAAAATGACGCAGGATAACGTTTCCATTTGCTCGCTCTTTGACACACAACTTGTCAGGACCCACTCGGTTGATTTTTTATTTTTTTTAAATGAAAAATAGATGCGTTTGATTATCAAAGCAACTTCTTTTCAGAGAAGCTCTTGCAGTTTAGCAGCAGCTCGCTCGCTCACCTGCAGCGATGGAGGCCAGACGGACGTAGTCAGAGCCCCGCTCCTCGGGTTCGTATGGGTAACTCTCCACCAGGCTCAGTCCTGCCGACGCAGAGGGGAGAGGTCAGCTTCTATTGTTATGATATGACATCAACACATATTCACTTTATATCATCAAACATACATGGAAAATCTCTGTACATTGTGTGTGCATCCTGTTAATTAGCAGATCAGAGACCAATCAGTTTGGTGGAAATTAGTTGGATAAAAACTCTGATACACGACATCATATTGCAATATTAGTTTGCGGGAACTTGAATAAACACAACTTTATTAACAAATGTGCAACATGTGAGCGCCATAGACATATATACACAGACACTGCATTGAGCAGGTTGCGTGTCCGCCATATTGGATGTGGCAGAGCTGCCCTGTAAATTAATGCAAGGAAATGGACGGAACTTAATAAAGTGTCTTTTTACAAAGTAATTTAAGTTAATGCCTTATAATCACCCATTCACACACACACTAATTTATTTGGGAAACAAATAGATTTTTTTTTTTTTTTTTTTTTTTTTTAGAATTTTCTGTCTTATCTGTGAAAGGTAATCCTGTGAGATCTGGTTTGGACTGAAATGCGGTTTGTACAATTCCACGAAACACATCGGTTCGCTCTCATAGACCTATATGTGTCTATGGTTCGCTCTTGCCACATCCAATATGGCGGCGACGTCGACGTGTGATTCAGCACTCAATGCAGCATCTATATATATGGATATGTCTATGGTGAACACAATATAACCTAAAATAACAAAGCATCTAAAACTAGATTTTGAACCACGGCTCCCTCACAAACACACACACACACAACCATTCATGCAGGCCCTATCTCATTTTATTGAAGACCTTATCGATGCCAGGTCCAAAGCAAAATCAATCCAGCTAACAAAACCCATCGACGTGAGTTGAAAATGAGTCGAGCTCTGAAGCAAATTAACCACAATTATTAAGACAGAAACAAAACGCAGGTCACATGAGGTTGAGAACCAATTAGCTGCCTTTTAAGATCTGCCACTTCAATATATGGATTCTCAGAGCAGCAAACTGCAGCCAGTTAATGGAGGCAGCTTGTTTCATGCATCAGAGTAAATGTCAAAATAAAGCAAATGCAAAAATGCTAAAGACGCTCTGAGCTTCATTTATCATTCACTGCAGTTACACAGTGAAATATAGCTGAAGTGCTGCTAAAACAATGACAACAAAACAAACCCAGTTTTAACCCTCAGTCTCTTTTTTGGGCTGCAAATCATCAAATCAGTGTTTACTGTGGAGGAACAGCTGCCAACAGGAAGATGACAGACATTTGAGCTGGTTGACTAATTCTGCTCAACAGCCTGGAACTTCATATTACCCATCTTAAGGGGGCGTCTGCTTCACTAGTTTCACACATTTTTAATGAAGCGTTTATATGATGCAGTCTGCCCCGCGTTCGAACTTCGCACCTCGTGAATGTTTGTTGATGAAGACACGGCGGCGGATGCGTGCGAGGCTCAGCTCTACTGTTTGTTTTATTAGTTCATTATCTCCACGTCGTGTCTTTACACATTTCGCGCTCGATATTCAGCCGTGTTGTCAAACTCGTGCTGCTGAAAAATTAACGTGCTAAACGCTTGAATTTGAATTTAAATGCAGCAGGAATAATGGGTTTAACGTAGGGAACGACAATGGTGGTTCAAAGCGTTTGAAATGAGCACAAAAGTGATCAAACACAACGGGTGTGGGCGGAACAAAAGGAACCTCAGTTTTAACTATTTTTGACACAATAATCACTCTTCTCATTTCAGCCTGGAATTTACAGTTGAGCTGTCTGGAGGCGGGAGTCTAATTCATGTGTAATGGGCGGCACACGCTTCATAATCCCGCTGATGTAGCGTACCTGCTCCCGCCCACCTGTGAGGAGGAACGCCGCCGCCAGACGCCGTTAGTCGACGCCAGCCTTACCGTGCAGCACGGACTGATGCAGGCTCCAGTAGATGCTCAGGCAGTTCTTCTCCTTCTTCATGCCTCGTTTACACTGGCAGCCGTGCAGCGGGGTGGACAGCAGCGCCGTCATGGCGTTCTCGCACTGGTTCCGCGCCCCGGGCCCCAGCTTCACGCTGCCGTCCCCCGCCACGCACTGCCGGAGGGTGCGCAGTCGCGGGCTGCAGGTGTCGTCGCTGGAGCAGGTGTCTCCGGCGCGGAGGCAGTCCCGGCCGCCGGCGGACAGGGCCATGCGTGGGACTCCTGGAAGACAAGACAGGCGGAGGACAGGTTAGCATCATGTGGTCGTTTATGTGTTATGTGTCATGGATGTGAACATCGATCATTGAGCATGAATCCAAATCAAACAGACAAATAAAACAATCCTTCTGGCTGCAGGTTAAACCACAAAGACACAAAGAAAACTAATGAAAACATGACTTCTTTTTTTCATTTATTTAACCATGAATAGATTCAATAAATGCAAATTAAGCTTGTAGAAAACGTTAAGCCATCCTGTCAAGTTATAATATTACTTCAGGGATTTTTAAAATTAGATCAAATCTGGCCAAATCTCTTTCCAATAAAATTTTAAAAATATAAAAATAAATACAGACTTGAGTTTGTGAGGTCCACTGATCTGACATGGAAACATTAACATAGAGTAAAATTGATTGACACATCATCAATGCTAAGGTTTACATGTCTTTAATTATCACTGACTGAAGCTGTTTCTTGGCTTTATTCAACTCAAAGGGCTACAACAGCATCTTATTACAGCAATTCCAGTTGTGGGATTTGTGAGAGACACATTGAAAAACACAAGCAGCAGAAGTCAAAATATCAAGGTTTTTTTTTTTTTTTTTTTACCCTTTAATATGAGTCAACCTCTGAATCAGCCCGTGAGATAACACTGAAGACCTCATCAGGGTTATCTGCTCAGATTTCACAGCTTGAGTTTTTCCTCTTAGCGCGTAAACTGACTTTGACATGTAAAATTTGTGGGCCGCTCCAAAACAAACTGCTGAATGAATGTGAGATTTCATGATCCACTGAATCGTTGCTAAAACAGCCGAATCAAAGTGGATTGAATAATTTCTACAGCCCTTGTCAGTAGCGATCAAACTTGGCCCACGATGCATCTCTCTACTGTACTCCAGCCTTTTAATATTCTATTCATAAACCTGAGGGGGGTGCGAGATTATTCATGAATTCATACAGTTGTCACATACAATAGATCTGACACCGCTGACTGGATTATGATGAAACTTGGGGCTTGGATGCATCTCGCCAATACATCCCGACACGTTGGAAATTACACCCGAGCGTTTCAGCTCCAGTCAAAACAAAGTGTCACATTTGTTAGTGAGAGGACAACGTGTTTACTGTTGTCTTGTCTAATGTGGCACTAATCACATGCAAGCTTTATTCCCCCCGAGGACACGAAATTCTTGTTTATTCCCAGCCGTCAAAGAGCTCGGAGAAAATGTCACTCTTCCAAAAATGATGTTTTTCAATCCATGTGTCCGACATCGCATCCAAACTACGAATGAACAGAAGCCAAGTTTGTGTTACCCATAAATAAAACTACATCTGAGGGTGGCGGGAATGTCACTAGCTTCATAGGTATTTGACCATAAGAACTGGACAAACTAAAAAGAAAAAAGAAAAAAAAAGTGAATTTCCCCACTGTGGGACGAATAAAGGCTTATCTTATCTTATCTTATCTTATAACTAAAATGCCTGAAGATGGTGCTAGATTAGTTACTTCAATTTATTCTGGATGTGTGAACCAAATGTCAAGGTCATCCATCCAATGGCTGTTGAGACATTTCACTAAAACCCACACATGCTAATCTTGGCACTAGAGGAAAGGTCAAAGGCCACAAGTCATCATGGATATATAAAATTTCACAGCAGTCCAACAAGCGGTAGATCAACCGACCGAACTGTCGTCACTCAGCTAAAAACCTCACTAACTCACAGTCGGGTCATCCAATGCAAACTCATATTGTTCAGCCAAACTTTGTTCAAACCTACACAACTTCATTTTCTTCTCGAGTGGAAATCCCAAAGTTTCCAAATATCAAATGTGTCAGACTGGATTTTGGTGAAATGTGTATAAAATGATGCACATCTGCGGAGACATCCGGAATATTTTTTCCATTTGAGGGAAAAGCTGCAGCCACGGAAAAATACGGACTCTGGGGTTTGAATATATCACCCAATGTAAACATCAAATAGCTTGGATAAAGAGCTGGAACAAGCTGAGACAGAATATATATGAAATACAGTGAGGCAGGCTGAAGGGAAAAAAACTGTATGTTAACAGTTCATTAAATATCCATGATAACAGTGCAGCCGTATTTAGGGCACCGACACTCGAAAGACAATCTGAAATGATGGTGATCAGTTTGGAACGAGTGAGAAGATTTGGTTTATCCTCCTCCTCGACAGACTCCAGGAAATCAGGTCCAGAAGCGTTTGTGTGTCGCCGCACACTTGCTGAGACTTTGTGCGCAGCCAGTTGCTTCAGTAATTAAATCTTAATCAAATTTGATTCGATCGCAGCTCAATCAAGCGATAAGCAGCGAAATCCTGATAAAGACAGAAGCTGGATCATTTTCCACCGGCACACTGTCGCCGCTCTCGAAGCCGAAATGAATATCTGAATGGAGTCGTCGTGGAGGGGAAGGGGTTAAACGCCACGTGCACGGCGGCAGACTTCTCAACCTCTCAGCTAATCTGGCGGCGAGCTGTCAATAAGAGTCCAGACAGACAGCGAGGCGAGGAGCTGGTTGCCGTGGGTTCGGGCTGTTTGTGGAGCCTATTGAGAGAAAGCATCTGCCACTCAAGTGAAGAGCTCATCTTCACCGAGGTCTTGACAGGCGGCACTTAGCCTGCCAAAAAAAAAAAAAAAAAAAAAAGCAGCATGCATCCCCCTCAACAAGTCATTTATTCCACTATTAAAATCTGATTCATTTTATGTAAAGCGATGGAGAAAGAAAAAAAAACTGCAGGGTGAGATAATGTCATTCGTTTTAGATGCAAATCAGCTCCACTCATGAGCTTCCTTGTATCGAGCGATGATACCTTGAAAAAAAGCCTTATGTCAAGACTGGCTCGCAGCAAAACTCTCCAAATGCAGATTTGCATTAAGAGCACGATATGATCTGAACCCCGTGGTGGTTTCCTCGTCGCCGGGCTCCGGAGGAACCACGTTTCGACATGCCTCCCTCGCCTCTCTCGTGCGAGTGGGCGGGGGCAGGTGTGTGGGTGTTCTGATGTGGAAGGTGGAGCAGACGAACCTCAAACCAGGTTCAACGGGCTTCGAGGCAAAAAAAAAAAAAAACCTAGTGAGCAGCAACAGTGCAAATCTTATAAAACTGGAACTAATCCAGCGTGGAGCGAGGTTTGATTTTTGTCTAAGAAATTAAGCGGCACTCCAGATCGCGAGCGATAGCTGTTTGCCTGGAAACGGAGCCGCGGCGCACCGGCAGTTCAAAGAGAGACAGTCAAAACCAATTAGGAGAAATCAGCTGCCTTGTCATTCAAATTCGTTCCATCCTACTCGCCGCCCCTGTTTATCCCACTGAGGTAAATAATCTGTTTGAGCTCCGCTTTTTTTTTTGTCCCTCTTCCTCTTTGTTTCTCTGCTGCCGTCATCCCTTCCACTTATCTCCCCCCTCGTTCCTTTTCCCCTCTCAGCTTTTTTTCCCGTACACAACACACCTGCCACGGCTCCACGAGCAGATTGTGCAAATTAAAGAAATATTTTTTACACACACACAAAAAAAAAATAATTCGCTTTTTCATTCCTGTGATCTTCGTCCTCGCGGCGAGGAACGGAGGAGCAGCCAAGATGGATTTGTGACAGACAAAGCGTGGGACTGTCCAAATTAGCATTGATGGAAAAAAAAACTGTTGTGAGATGTGAATTTAAAGCATCCTGCATGAATATAAAACACACGACCTCACAGCTGCAAAAAAAAAAGTTGGGACGCTGAGGAAAACAAATAAAACAGAACGTGATCATTTGCAACTTCATTGATTTTTGAGAGATGGGTGGCAGCAACATGTTTCAAACAAGTCGGGACAGGAGCAAGAAAAGACTGTGAAAGTTGTGGACTGATCCAAAAACACCTGTTTGGATCCTTCCACAGGTAAACAGGTTCATTGGTAACAGGTGAGAGGATCATGATTGGGTATGAAAATGGAGAGAGGTTTGTCAAACACATGATTGCATGAAGATACTGCTGCTGTTCTTATCCTCCTCTGCCCCCCACCAGAGGAACCAGGTGCTGAGAGAACTCCAGCTCTCGTCACCTCATCTGGCGTCTCCTCACGCACCCCCCCCTCCCACCTGAAGCCCAGACCCCCTCCAGCCACCAGGCATCCGTCACCACCATCGGCTTCAGGCCATCAACTGGAGAGAGCCTCCTTTTAAAAAACAGAGGAGCTGCTCCACAGAACAGCTGTGGTTAAAGGAGGAGATCTGATGGTCGAGAGACAGTGACGGCGGTGAGAAAGTGAATTACGTGTTTGCATACAGGAAAAAATGACTCAGCTCTTTCTGTGAGTCAATACTTCTCATTCATCTCTGAAGCTTTGTTCCCTAAAGACAGAATCAAAGTAGATTTATTATAATGCCATTGTTGAACTATAAAAACCCTCTCGTGTCCTTAAATCCTATGAATTCTTGTAACTTCCTGTTAATTATTTCTAAATGTTTTTTTTTCACACAGAATAAAAAACTGTCTGAGGAGTTTTTTTTTTTCTGAAATAGCTCTCCAAGGTTTTTTCATTTTACTTTTCATTTCCTTTTGTTGAGGTTTTTCAGTTTCCTTCTTTTCTCAGAATGTTTTGGTTGAAAAAGTTTTGCTTTGTGCTGCAATAACTGAACTGAGTGGCCAATTTATTAGGTACCCCTGTAAAATCCAGAACTTCTACCTGCTCAGTTTTGATCAATCGTCAGATTCATTTTACTGTATGTTTATAACTGCGGCTGGTCTGCATGATGTTGAGAGGTGTTTCTAATGTTTGTCCACTTACAAACATGGGAGGGGACACAAATATTAGAAACATATTTCAACATAACGCAGCATCATTACTTATAAACTAACAGCTGAATTTACATTACAAGCTTCATAAAGGTTGGAGGTTCTGGATCGCATTGGATTGCACACAGTTACCTAATTAAGAGGCCAAAGACCAACAAGAATGGTGGCAATTGATTCAACTTTCAAATAATGTTGCTGCTTTTCTCCATTTCATTTTACTGTAAATTGAATATTTGGGTTTTGGACTATTTGTTGGACAAAACAAAACACATTGAACCATTATCATTATTGGCTTTTTTTTACTGCCTTTGTACATTTTCTGGACTGAATGCTTCCCTGAGTTCGAGACATTCAATTCACTGTATATTATTAATACCATGACTTTAACTAACACATCTACAGTGTGGACAGATTTAGGCGACAACAATCCTCGGTTAAGGTTGGGGATTAAAATCATAGTTTTGTTGAAAGTTTGACAACGTAGATGTGTCACTTTTTTAAAACCTAACCAAGACAATGATCTGTCTCTAAGCTTGATTAAGTGTGTTATTGAGATTGAAAACATTTCTTCATACTGCTCATTTCTTGCAGACAGGGTGGCTAAATAATGAAGGAAAGAAAAAAATAATCATTAGATTGACTGATAGTGAAAATCATTATCTGCTCCAGCCCCTCGTTATGAAACGACGGAGACATTGTAGGAATCCACCGGGCGTGAAAGCGGATAACAGGCAGTGGAACAACTTATTTCACAGAAACTTTTCCCTGCTGGTCAGAAACATGCAGCTTTCACTCAGTCGAGTCTTAAAGTCAATGTCTGTGCAGCAGCTCTTAAACTTTCAGTTCCAGCTCTGAGTTCACAGTATTGACTGAACTAACTGAGATCTGAGCCACCAGTGAAGTTTGTTTTCTCAATTTTCAGCTGCTGCTTTGTGCGTGTTGTTGTTTGTATCTTATTTTTACATTTACGATTTCTGGATTTTGCATGAGACCCGTCTTTCTCTTCATCAGCGGCCGCACGGCTGAGCGACTCGCTGTGGACGGGATGATGAATCCTATTAGAGATAACAGGCTGTTGGATTGTTTGGCCAATCTCTGACAGCCCTCCCGAGGGACCGTGCTGTTGTTACTGTACACTGTAGTCCCTTATTAGTTAACTGAGTCTCCCCGAACACTTTTCAACCACGATGAGTCACCGTGTCTGCCGGGCTGTCTCTGTTTTCACAGCTACTAATAATGCTCTGGCTCCTCCCTGTGTGGCAGCGGCGCCACAACTAAAGAGTAATATTCTTCCAATGAATATATGCAGACAAACACACACATCAACATGTTCATATGAATCCAGTCACACACTCAACTGTTCAGACAGTATTTAGATATTTAACATTAAACTGTGTGAACACGGAGAATATCTGAAGAAGTAACTTTGTTGGTGAAAAAAAAATCTGTTTTCTAAAGTTCTCTTATTGATCACGAGCATCAACCCTCCCCATCACAGGGAAAGTCAAGTTCACCCGTCGGAGGAAAGTCGCTGCACAGCGTCGATTCCATGGAGACCTTCCAGGAGCTGTCGGGCATCCTCGGACCTTCTCCGACGACCTGGCCGGAGTCGGTTTGTCTCCCTGTCTCTCTCTCTCCAGCTCCTGCAGATAACGTCTTTGCGCAACACTCGGCTGGCTCGGCAGGGATCAGAGGTTCTTCAGCTCTGACTACTGCCAGAACAGGTTGCTTTCGGAAAAATCTTGCTTTCAAATTTGGCTGGACACAGGTCCTCAGGACGTTCTGTGAGCCTCGGGACGCAGAAAGAGTCAAAAAGGAAGGCTAAAAAAAAAGGGTCAAAAAGGAAGGGTCAAAAACAAAGGGTCAAAATTGAAGGGTCAAAAAGGAAGGGTCAGGCATCGGAGGGTTGAGAGAAAACAAAAGCAGAGAGAGCCTGATGTTTGGTTTCTTGGCTTATTTCATAGTCATCGTTAAAAGTGGACGGCAGTCATTGGCCCCATGTCTTAAATATGCTGTAATTTCTTTCTTAAGAATTAATAAAGTTTGTCAAACACCTAACACATCCGTCAAATGACTCTGAAGAACTCGCGGTTATTTATTGAATCCAGCTCCGATTGGCTCGTGCTCATTTAGCCTTTTCCAGTGCGATACTGTGACGTGCATCAAACGTTATTTATTGTTTTTTTTAAGTCTGGAAACAAGTTGGAATTTGACGTAAGAGACTGAAGTGGGAGATTGTTTGTGACGGCAAGAGTAAAAGAAAAAATCCCCTATTTTAAGCAAGATTGCTCGAGTTTCAAAAACTTGCGTATTTGCTGTAAAAGCGGTGGAAGATGAGAGCATCTCGATCTCCAACCTACGTCTGTGATAGGGACCTTTTGCTGCGAATCATTGATTGAGCAAAACATGATGAAATTTCGAGGGGAACCAGGAGACCACTCCGTCCGTGATGCAGAATACTAATTTCCCTCCCGGATTCCTCGGTGACTAATCCATCCTGAAGAAAGTCAATATCATTCCACACCTGCTCCGGAACAAGCGCACAACTTCAGCCTGGGCATTTTCTCTTTGTCTTCTCAGGATTGAAGGCGTGTGGGCATCTATGTGAGGCCAGAGAAAAACAATTTTTACAATTTCAAAAAACCCATTTGGCCGGTGAGAAAATGATTTCAGTCTTTTGAAGCAGAGATCATACTCTCCGCAGACACGTTTATGTTGTGCGAGATAATAATAAATTGATTTTGGACGGAGCTCCTCAGTGTGAATGATAGGACGGAGAATGAAATGATTATTACGCTGAAGAGTTTGATTACAAGATCAGCGTTTGAAAAGAAATACAAGATGAAGGCTGGAGACGTCAATCAGCAGCTCTGAAAATGGGATATTATGACAATGAAGACTTTTTGTGTGAATTTAAATTAGAGGAACCGCATGAGATTACAATAATATTTAATTTCACATCTACAGCATGTTTTCAGGTGAGTACAAATTTGAGATGCTGGTGCTTTCTTTGAGTGTTTTTTTATTTTTGGAAACTTTCTATTTTTCTATAACTACATGATGGAGCAAAATGTACTTTTTATGAGACTGAAGGTTTGAACGTCAGTGTTGATGAGCTTGTTACGTGGTCAAAATCTCAGGAAGAAGCTCCTAAGTGGACGTTAAGTTGAGATTATTTTGGTCTGCTTCTTTTTCCTCCGCATTTATCTCCCAGTTAATTTGCAGGTTGTACCTTCAATCTGAAGTAATTATAGCTTTTGTCAGGTAAAAGAGAAAAAAAAATTTCGGGGAACATTTACAGAAAGAAAAAAACAACAGCCTCCTTTCAACGCGATGACACGAAGACTAAATTTATACAACTTTCTTCTGTTCTTTGCTCCTTTTGATCCTTTTTGTCTTCCTGCTTTTGTCCTTCATTCTTCTTCTTTGTTCCTTTTTCAACTGAACTGAGAACATGAAAATCCCCAAAATAGGAAATGCCAGTTACCAGACCTAGACTCAGAACTTCTTATAATAATCTGTTCTCTTCTACTCTTCTATATGAGCACTTTTCTTCCTTACGAGCATTTACGTGAAACACCCTAAAACTAAACCTCTCTGAGGGTTTAACTCCTCGACCAAACAGCTTGTGAAAATAAAAAAGATGAGTAGCATCTGGCTTCGAGCTGGATGTGATAAGCTGCTCCACCAGAAGATGAAAGAGAAGAAAAATGGTCAGTGGTTAAGCTGTTTTACCGCCACCTGTCACAGCTTTCTGTCTGAGAAACACCTTAAACTGAGGCCATTTCTGAGGAGAGGTCAAAGGTTATTATGAAGGCAAGGAGAACTGAGAGTCCACCTTCAAGCAGGCTGATGTCCTCGGGGGGACAGAAACAAACAGTCCTCCACTGCAGAACGTCTTCAAAACAAGTCTGGTGAATCATCCCGGATCCTTCTCCTGTCCGTCATGTGAGGTGCTTCAGTCTCTTCAACTGTAAAAACTCTCTCTCGTTCCTCAGGGATTTTAAATTAGCAGTGGGATTCTTGTTACTGTCACACAATGCAATCTTAGTACAAAGATGAAATGGTCTTTGAGTGAAGAACAAAATGCTTGATATCATGAGGATGGAGGATATTTGATGTCTGTCTGTGTGATGTTTTTATGAGATATGTGTTGTTCTGGCTCACATAAATGAATTATCATTTAAAAAAAAATAGAGTCTCTGTGAGGCTGAATTTTGTGCTTTGAGATAAATGCTAATGAGCTAACAATGACAATGCTAACATGCTGATGTTTACCATCATAGTTTAGCCTGTTAGCTTACTAATGATTGTTAATTAGTCCTGGCAATGAAGTTTTGGACAAACTGAATTTTGCTTGAGGAAAAGTCAGTACAAGAATTTCTGGACCAGATTTCATGGCAATCGGGCCAATGGTTGTTGAGATTTTCTCTCAAACTCACCTCATGTTAGCACAAGAGGAAAAGTCACGAAAGTCTGGGAACCATGAATCTGATTAAGTTTTATGACAAGTAATCAAGTACATGTTCAGATATTTCACTGGATAAATTCAGTCTTTATTCTGCTGGTGGCGCCAGATGAAAAGTGAGGAGATCAACCAGAGTCATCAGGATTCATCCTCTGGGTACCATGAACATCTGTAGTGAATCTAAAGACTATCTATCCAAACAATCAATCCAGCACTTATCAAGATATTTCAACTGTGGACTGGCCTAAACCAATTATGATTATTATGAGATACCAGTTAAGTTAATATTGGATTATTACCTTTTTTGTAAACAACAACAATGAGAATAAAAAAAGACACTAAACAAGTGATTAAACTGTATTTTTGCTTGCTCTGAGTTGAGAAGCTGCACAGCATGAGACGACAGCCTACAGAGGGACTAATCAAGGCTCACACATCCACCTGGCCCTGAACACATCGTCTGGCCTGGATCATGGTGGCAGAGCCCGGCAGAGGGCACAGCTGACAGCACCCTGAACCTGGTCCACCCCGCCAGCTGCACCGCGCCGCCCCACGCCAAGGAGGCGAGAGGAGGGTGTCGAACAAGATGACAATGATCCCGACCGCAGAACAACTGGTTGTCAACAAGACATCCCATTATCCCCTGCTCTCATTATGTTACTCCTGTCTTTAGTTGTATTAATACACTGCTGCAGTGCACGAACCAGAGCAGGTGTTTACATCTCTGATTTGTCAATGTCGAGATGGACAGAGACCAGAGAGAGGACGTGTCCTTAGATCAGATGTTTGGTTGTGCCAGTAAATCCAGTGATTGATAAAAAATAGTTCAGCATCAGTCTGGATGTAATTCCCACCAATTTTCTCAGTTAAAAACAATCTGTGGAAGCAAGACTGTTTGTTTCATCTGTCGTCTGGTTTCTCTCATTCTGACCTTTCAAATCCCGCCTCTTGTTTGAGAACAGCCGATTCAACACTTGCAGAGTCTTTGCTGTTTGATTGCTTGTAAAGTCTGGGATGTCGGATCTGAACCTTAGTCCCGCAGCCAGCTTGTAGATAAGAGATTCAGCTAAAATGTGAAATACGGAAAACACGACTGGGACTGAAGTAAATAGTGAGCTGAGCTTGTTTGAGTGAATACTTTTCAGGAACAGTCATTCATTCATATATCATGTGATGGTAGGAGGACAAACTGAGCATACTCCAGCTTGTGGGATCCCAAAGCCTGCTGGGAGATCACACTGTGGGTCTACCTTAATTGGTTTCTCTCGATGCGTTGGAGCAGCAGGTCAATGAGCTCCTCCTCAATTTGTCCTCCGTCAGATAAACAAACCACCTTGCAGACGAATCTCATCTCGATATCATGTAAGCTGTGATCCCACTTTGACGGCCCCCAAGCTTGTAACAGGCCTGAAACCGAGGCTGATGAGTAAATTGAGTGCTTTGCTTTCCAAGTCACGGCTCACTTCACCGGCTGGTGCGAAGCCAACATCAGCACAGTCGGTACCTCAGACCAGAGCTCAGTGTCCCGGACACATCAGCTGCAAACACACCGTCAACCTGGGCCTCAGTCCTGTCTGGTTTTAGTTGTAGTGTCCTTTACTCAGACATCATCTCCATCAACTTGATAAACCTCCACAACACACTGGAGATGAAACTGGGACACTGAGAAATCAAGTGGGACAAAAATCAGACCCCTATATTAAATCAATACTCATCTTTCGTTTCCAGGACTCCGGCACAGATTTTCCAAGAAAGTCGTGTCAACCTTCCCGACCTGACACAAAACTTCCCTCCACCCCCCCCTTTGTGCCATCCATGTGACAATGAAGCGCCACCGCTCTGCCACCGAGGAGACTTTGTGACTCTAAAGAGATGATGGCCGCCCTCCTAAATTCTCCCATTCCTCACCCTTTATCACGGCCTGTGTCAAACGGCTAAGACTTCTTCTACCTTTCAACAATTCAATCCAATTTTCAGGGCCTGTCCATGTGAAAACGCCTCAAGTCACTGCCTCTCGAGTCGCACAAAAGATTCTTAAAAAATCACTTTAGAGTCGGCCTCAATAGCCGCCACGCCACGCTCACTTCAGTCTCCATTCAGCAGCTCGTTCAGGCTTTCGAACTTTCTCGTCCCGCATTGAAGACGGAGTTGCACAGCTCAAACCGGGCTCGGAAAACACCCTCCGACGTTCTCCAGCTTCCTGAGCAGCATTAGTGATTCGAAAGGCTGGAAAACAAGCGAACCAGATTTCCAGGCTAGATTTGGTTCATCAATAGTCTGAGTGAGGTTTACATCCCACTGGTGTCTCCATGTTTCCCCAGTTCTAACAAGCGTTCCCACCGGCATTTGGCACATTTCACTGGCACTCGTTGTTGTTCTCTGGCAGCGAGTTTCGCCATATAATTTTGAAGATATTTTTATTTTGTTGCATCATTCTTTCCTCACGATCCTCTGGAGACAAAGAGCTATAAAACCTGATTGGCACGCAGAAATTTGGGCATTTAAGCTCCTTATTTTCTTCTCTCAAAACGCCAAAATAGCTCCACTCATCTTCCCTTTTCTTTCTCTTATAAGAAGATTGATGAATACACCCGAACACCACAATGAGCCGTTTCTCCTCGTGCAGTTCACACCGTGTGTACGTTCATATCAAACATGACTCACACACACACAAGTACAACATCTCCTCTCTCACATACAACCTCTGCTTCATGCTCAAAACGTATGAATATCAACATCAAGATACACATGTATGACTCTCTCTCTCTCTCGCTCGCCCGCCCTCACCTCTTCATTTCATCTCCCCGGGGTTTCCTTTCATGTGCTGTGTTCCTGTGTGTCTGTGTGTGCTTCAGAGAGATCAATGAATGATTGTGATTCTCCACCTGTCTGTATCATATTTGTTGCCCGAATCTCAACCTCACTAGCTGAGAATTACATCCTCTAACAGTAAACGTGTGCGTCTTCCTGTCAGCTTCCTCCTCGCGTCTCGTCTATTTAAAGCGCTCGTGAGCCAACACGCGCTCTTACACAAATATTTGTGTACACACATTTTTCCGAGGGCGGAAATAATCCTATTGTTTGAGTTAATCCCGAGTAGGCAGAGCTACAGAAACAAAGCTTCTCAGAACATCTGCAACTAGAAAACTGAAGTGACAAAGAGGCAACTTCTTCTGCCTCTGCTTCTGTTTTCATTCATCGCGGCCTAAATACTCTAATGTTTAACGTTGTGAGGTCACCAGGTCGACTCGCAGAGCTGCTGCTAATATAATTTTCTTGACATCAAAGTTCAACTAGAACCGAGCGGCTGACCTAAATAATTTCACCTCAGGAGCTTCTTCATTAGCTTCCTTTACTCTGTGTTCACTTATTGTTGCAGGAGAATCTGTCTGGATGCATCAGAACACTTCAGGCATGAAGAGGATGAAAAATACATGAGTGCAGAAACAAATGTATACGCTTCTATACGGGGAATATATAGCATCGCTGTAAGGTTTAATGTGTATGTGAATCATATTCTGTGGCCACCAGATCTCAACCCAACTAAAACTTGATCTTTTGGATGAAAGGTGTCAAAGTTCTTGAGACCAGTCGAATCAACACGAAGCCAGATCGAAGCTGTTATTAAGAGACTCCATGTTGGGTTTTCATTTCACAGCATGCATATATATATTTAGCAACCACTGAGTTGTTTCACACTCGTGTGAAGTGTGGTGCAAATATTTGGAAAGTTTGCAAGTTGAGCAGAATTTTGCTGACTCTTGTTATCCCGGGTCCAGACCTGGAAATCACTGCCCACATCTCAGGTTCGTTGGGTCGGGAGCTGTTCTCAATCGACAGCTGTTTCTACTGTGAAGCTACGCAACAATTAGCTTAGCGTCATCTTCCCACATAACCTACACAGCTGAAGGCAAATACATCTACTTGGTTTATTTCAGTCTATTTCTCTACTGCTGATAATCTAACAAACAAACAAAAAGTGAGAATGAACTCATCTCAGCTGTGACAGACTGAAAACAACAAAACAGCCCTTCAATCAATCAAGAAATCAACATGAACAAAATGTCTGGATGAACAAAATCAAACAAAATAAATTCAGTCTGATAATAAGGTTAAATCCTCGTCTTCTGTCGTATGATAAAAAAAAGCATCTTCCACGAAAACGAACGTTGGAGCCGCTGCAGCAACACGATCGTCCTTCTCCAGCCTCGAAGGTGGATTTATATCATGGCAGCATTTCAAGCACTATTTTTCAAATGTCAGGAACAGTTTGAGGCCCTACTAGAAATGCTACTCCCACACCTCAGATAGGAGGCAGCGTAGTAAATATCATGACCCAATAAACCCTGAGCAACACTTGGCAGCGCGCTTAAGGTGTGTTTTCATCTAATGTGTTACTTATCTGCGTGCTGAAACACCGGGGACGTGGGCTAAAGGCCGGCAGCGTGCACGTCTCACAGGCTGTCGACAGCTCTGCGGTGAAAACGCCATCAGACTGAAACCGATGTGCTGCATCCAGAAAAACTAATGTATTGATTATTGGATATTGATACTAAGAGTTTAGTGACAGTCGTCCTCTGTCTGTGGTGCTGAACCTGAAACTCAACCTACAAACTGTTTGTATGTGAGATTAGGTTGGAGATTTAAACAGTGTTGGAAAGATGTTGCTCATTAGTAATTACACTACTTTATTAAAAAAGTAATTAGTTACTTTTCTCATTAAATTACTTTTCATTGCTCAGTTCATGTTAAGCATTTGTCTACCATTCAGTCATTCTCACACTAACATGCTGATGAATTTCAACAAACCCTTCAACACTTGAAGACAGGGATGTTTCGATCACGTTTTTTTGCCCCCAAGTCCAAATCCGAGTCATTTGATTTTGAGTATCGGCCGATACTGAGTCCCGATGCGATTCACCCGGCCTGTAAACGTTGGTAGTTAATAAACACTATTTGATTCTCATTTATTTTTAATCATTAATAGCCCATATATTGTAAATGTGATTAAAAATAATACCAATAAATATGCTTATGTATATATATATATATATATATTATTCATCCGATACCTGATCGGGACTTAATGTCCGAGTCCCGATCGAGTCTGCAGTCACGTGATCGACCCCGATTTCTGATCACATGATCGGGACAACCCTACTTGAAGATAAAGTATAAATAATTTAACAAGCAGCAAGTTTGTTTACTTGTTTGTTTACTTCATCAACAACTACCTTTAACCACTGATTGCACACAGCACCCCAAGAGTCTTATAGTACAGGATTACCAGTGGCTGAAGTAACTCTGAAGTTCCTGCGTCCGATCAGCCCGTCCACACACAAACACACTCCACACAAACTGCTCCATCAAACTCCCAGAAAGGCGGCAAACAAGTCGACCCCCGCAATGTCAAAGCGCTGATGCGATGCCAGGATTAGTCATGGTTATGTAATAATTAGTTTGAACTGTAATCCTACTAAACTAAACTAATGTGCTACTCTTTGCCGGAGCTGAAGGATTTTTTTTTTTATCATTGACATCTTCATTCAAATCCTTCTTCTCTGCATTAGTGTCCATTAAACAGCAGGAAATTAAAGTTAAAGTTATGACTGTTCTCGCCTGGTGTGAAATTGCCTTCCTCCAATCTGCCATATTAAAACGAGTCAGTATACGTGGATGTATTTTACAATAAATACACTGTATGTATGTGTGCGCCCGTGTTTAGCTCTCAGCCTGTTTTTGCGGCTTGTGCGCCCGCCTGTCGTCGCGCGTGTGCTGGGGTCAGATAAGGTGACGGGACGAGGACGCGCTGATTGCGAGCCCGGGATGTGAATGCATCACTGACCCCCAATTATAACTTTTACAAAGAGCTCTCCAAAATGTATGCTTTAACCTGGAGGGCACAGGTCAGCAGACAATTAGATTCGGGAGAGGGGGGGGGGATTTAAAAAAAAAAAAAAACTTTTCAAAGAGAGTGGAAAAACTAACCTTGAAACTGACAAATGGAACTCTTTGTTCAGCGAGACGGTTTCCAGCCGACGTGACAGCGGCATCATTACCCAGTCATGTTATCGTTTTTGTTCTCCGCCGTAGATGCCCTCGCTGGCCAAGAATCCACTCTGCATTAATTACTGATTGTGGATGCATGCTAATTAACGGCGTCGTTCCAAAAGATAAAAATAGACGGGGGCTTTGATGTCGGCGAAGCTCTGTGGTCACAAACTCCTTGGGAGATGACCCGTGATGAGCGAGGAGGTGAGCTGATGTTTCATTATGTAAGGCGGCAGATTAGAAGACGCACCACTGGTTTTCGGCGTCCCCTTATCTGAGCCGGGAGCATTACGCTCCATATGAGATCAGGATGAAATGATAATGTGTATTGACAGATTCGCTCCTGTCTCTTTCCATCTCTCTCTGCGGCTACCTTATGCTCTGTCACACTTTCACAGCGATATCATTCTGCATGAGCAAATTATCGTTTCCCAATCTCTCGGCTACATCCAGTGGAAGAAGTTTGCGATTCGGCCGGGCTGGATGTCGCCGCGCAACAGCGACTTTGAAATTGAATTTTTGGCCATTTTCTAGTCTGTTCTCCTGCCGCCGCTGGTGCTGTTCGTGTCAGTGTTCTCCTGCTAATGTGGCCTCACGAGCAGAGGGCAACACAGTATTAATATGGTGCTTGTCACTTCGAGGAGAGCTTTCTCGCTTTACTTCTCCGGTCGTGATGTTTGGAGCCAGAGGCATCTTTTTAATGAGGGAGAGGGAGACGGTGACAGGGGCGAGCCGACCTGATACGAGCCGGGACCGAGCCGGCGTTCTGCACTCGGTGACACACAGACACTGAAACCCACGCGGACGAGTAGGACGGCGGCCCCCGCGGAGACAGATCAAGTCAGACGTAAATGACTGGCCGGGCTCTCTTTGTGTCAGAAGCAATTTGAAGCACCTACTGTGGACTGCCAGCACACACAGGCTCCTCCATGTTCACTCACATGAACACGCCGACAGCCTCCACCCGCACCAGCGCTTCACCCGCAAAACGTTCGCTGCCGGGGCCGAAAAGACCTTGAAACGGCGACTGGACATGGGAGAAAAAGCTGATAGGGTTTTACTGAACAACATGAAATGTAAAGCACACGAGGCTACAGGAAAAAATGCACTTTTTCCAACTTTAATTATCTGCATAGAGAAATCTTCAGGTGCCGTAGAAAGTCTTCTCCACTGCTTATTTAGATGCTAAGTGTTACAGTTCTGCAGTCAGGGCTCTGTTTAGACCATAGACTGTATAAAATATGGACGTAGTGTCCGTGACGTCACCCATAGGTTTCTGAAGAGCAAAAATGAAGCAAATCGTAGTGCGTAGCCATCTTGGTAGCCTACCTCCGGTTACTCCAAATATGGACAAAGAGGTGGAGCGAGGGCGGAGCTGAGGCGGGTCGAATGAACGCTATTGGCTAAAAAAAAGCCGCTGAAAAAAGCCGCTTTATTCTAAATAATCAAACTAGCTACGGCTAAGCAGCTAGGTTAAATGCTAAATATCGTTGCTAGCTGGCTAACCCCACGAGGATCTCATTCCCAAACTCAGTGACTAGAATTAGCCGGGGTGACGCCGTTTAGACCGTCAGTGGCTAGTTGTCAATCAAAGTGGCGCCACTTAGATTGACAGCTATGAATTGTGCATAATGATGTATGCTGTATATTTTAAACGAACGCCTTATAAAAAAATTTGCCTCCCCCCCCAGAGTTGTCATGGAGTAGAAAAACAGCTTATGAGACTAGAGCCATGTTTTGAACCAGGCTGTAAATATGTTTTTTTCTGTCGTAAAATCGGACATTTTAATATGGGGCTCAAATGTAATTGACTCCCTTCTGCAGCCTGCTCTAGTGGTTATTCGAGGAACTGCAGCTTTTTTGCACTTCCGCATTGGCTTCATTTTTCAGTGCCGGAGGTTGCCGCTTGGTTTAGACTTTGTTTTTGTTCAGCCTTTGTTTTACTGTCACGTTCCTGCCGGCCATCACTCTGTTTTTGTTCTCAGTTTAGTCTTTGCTCTGCCATAGTCTTGTTCATGTGTTCATGTTCATTCTTGTATTTGTCTTGCTGTGTTCTGTGTTAGCTTTATGTCTTAGTTTTCTGTCTTAGTTTTTGCCTGTGTTCATGTCATAGTTTTTTTTAGTATTGTCCTGTCACATGTATTTAGTTCTGTCTGTTCTGTCTGTTCAGCCACACCCACGTAATCATGTCACCTGTGTTTCCTGTTGTAGCTAATTACGACCACTCATTATTTAAGTCAGTTGTTTTCTGTTGGTTTTTGCCGGATTGTCTCTCATTTGTCACGTTTCACGACCACGCTTCTCTTCATGTTTATGTCCACGTTCATGTCCTTGTCTTGCCAAGTCTTGAAGTGAGTTTTTGTTAAGAATTCTATTATTTTCATTAAAGACTTTCATTTGAGCATTAATCGTGTGATGTGCCTGAGTCCTCACCCGCCCGCCTTGACCCTAAGTTCACTGGTGGAAAATGAATCAACACCAATTCTGATAATTGAGGAATCATTCGAGTCATAAATCAAGCAAAAGCTGCTGTTTTCCTTCTGTTTTATAGATTCATAAACTGAATATTTTGGTGGGTTAAACACAGGATTTTCACCCAAGAGACTGGAGTTTGTGACATTTGAAACCAAAAGTTAACATTGACTATTTTAAATTTGACGATGAACTTCCTGACTGAGCTGGTTGAAAATGGAGATTTGAATGAATGAGATTAAATATGTGATCCAAAGTCATTTCATAGTGAAGTATTATATTGATATGATCGACCTGTTCCAGGCTTTCATGAGACGTTATTAATGAGACTTTAATCTTAATGATGACAACCAGCATTTGACTACTGCTCTTGTGTTGATAAGAATCAGATGTATTTTAAAACCTTTGCCCTCAAAATACCAAACCTTCGGGGACGACAGTTCACCAGAAGTTTACTTGGTCCAATTATCAAACTCATTATGCCTTCATGAGTCATAAGTCAGCTTTTTCCCACTATGTCACAAACAGGATGCTTTTTCAGATTGCAGGTGTGATGGCACTTTTAAAAATCCGCCATAAACAAATGAAATCCTCTTAATTAGCTGCGAAACAACGTGACTCAAACTTTCGCCTGAAAAGCGCCGCTGACGATATTCACGGGAGACGCAGCTGCCGCCGCGACAAAAAAAAACAATCTCTTTATCCAGTAAGGATGAAGCTCTGTCAGGCGAGGTGTCAGCTCCTCTGGACTGAGCGCCGTCGTCTAACCGCTCGCTGGCAGGAGAGAGAGCCGGTCGGCAGCTACTCGACATGCGGCGCAGGAGAGAGAGGAATTGGAAGTGAATTGTCTCTTGGCGTGGATGCGAGTGGCGTGGGCGGCGCCGAGCTGCAGCCAAGGCAGGGCAGAGCGCCGGAGCCACCTTCCCCGCCGCTTACACTGTGAGAGGAGATTTGTTTCCATGTCAAATGCTCACTCTTGGAAAAAAAACAGACAGCGAAAGTTATGGTGAAGTAGTTTTAATTAAGTGCTAGAAACGAGCCTTATTAAAGATGCACTTTTCAAAACAGGGAAGTTGAGCTGTTTCGAGATGTGAGCCTACGTTTTTCTTCTCAAAGTCAACATATTATATAGGAATTTAGAAGCAGGACTGTGTGTTTTCTACATGTCCCATTGGCCAATATGTAAGATCATATAACCCTAGTGTTGCATCCTATTACTACTGTTTGTTTGGTCAGTGTAGCCTCAAAAAATGTTAATTAAATCTAAAGCGAACCAATAATATTAACTCTAGTATTTCTGGAAAGGATAATGAAAATCATGATTCTAGCATTTATGATGATGTCACTGGCCACATTTTAACTAGTCATTTTGAAATTTAGAAATTTGGTTTTAAATGCGACTGTAAAAAAAAAAAAGTAAGTCGTCACATCAGTTCATCAGAATAAGTCTTGTTTGTTTCATTAAGCTAAATGATGAGCAGAATAAAGACAGCAGCTCTGCTTTAACAGCTTCGGTGTAACTGACGTAACCGCCCTCCTCCAGCTCGAGTGTGTTTTCAGCACCTCTGAAGTTTGGTGTTTATCAGGATCAGGTTTGACTCATCGATCCACTCGATGCAGAGCGTCGCCTCGTTCACCCCACGAGCACTTTTAATCAAGTGATTACCACCTGGCCTTTGATTACACACTGCACAGTCTGTTGTTTTTGCATTGGTGCTTTACCTTAAAAACCTGAACAACAACTCGCATGTTGTGAAGTTCTGTACGGTTTGAAGCTGGGTTCATATGAGGCCAACTAAACTCAGAACAGCTCATTACGTCTCCTCGGCCTCCACATCGACGGCTGAGTGAAAAATAAGTGGCAGAGGTACCTGATGGTGGCGAATCACACGCTCAACAACAACCAGAGGAAACAAGTCTGAAGCCAATCAGACAGATTGTGCAGCAGCTGAAAACTTTTGGACAAATGACAACAATAATCATCAAGTGAGTCTGAGCAATGAAGTCAACAATAACAAGTCTCAAGCCAAATCCAAGTGCTTCACTTCAACAGTCCAAAAAAAATCAGAATGAGCTTTCAGTTAATTTTACTAATTCTTCATCAATAATCGTCAATAGTCGTCTCACAAACACCATCATTCATCTTCTCCATCTTTGATTTCTCAGTGTTTGACTTGTCACCTTGTTGTGGGTCTATAAAGCATCGAGGTTTTATTTCCCTCAGCGTGTCTGCTCAGGAGCTCAGGTGGAGCTGACAGGAATCCTCTCGCCAAAACATTCTCTATATCCCGCGCAGATTGGAAACTATTGGACAAATAGTAAAGGAGAAAACACCTGTTATTTGTCGGTCGGCTGGAGAAGACTGCGGCGAAACACCCAATTTGGGCCAGATTCACGGCGGAGCACAGGGTCTCATTCGAACTCTTTGTGATGCAGATCCGATCCTGTCGCAGACGAGAAGGACGAAACCGCGTGGACGTTTTTTTTTTCTTAATCTGCAAACCAAATCTGACCCAAAGCTCTCAGCGGCGAAACGCCTCACAGGATCCGATTTCCTGGTGTTTAAACAGCAAAGATAGCCTTCTGTGTGCCACAAAGAGATAAAAGTTTGATTATCTTTTCCATTGTGGATGCAGCTTTAGTTTATGTATGCAGATGCCTCGTGGAACCGATTCATGAGCTCGGAATTATGACGTCCCATCTGCACGCAGACGAGTTTCGCCATTATCGAGAGTTGAAAAAAAAAAAGTTTTGCACGTGCACGTTTTAATCAGAGCTGGATAATTTCAACCTGGGCCTGTGAGTATTTTGCCAACAAACACAGAAGGCCACAACTCAGCCCGAAAATAAATATATACTCGAGATTTTCATCATTATTCCAGGAAAATTCAACCCAGATTGGAAATAATAAACAAAAATAAAAAGTTTTATATTTCAGATCTGAAAGCCTGTTTTTGGAGCCGTGTTATACCGAGCATCCAATTGTGACGGAAAATGTCAGCTGGAGCCTGAAAACACCAAAGATCCTGTAGGAATCACACACTGAGTCAAACTCTGTGAGATGAAGCAAGAAAAACCGGTCACTCTCTCCTACACCGACTCCTCTGTGCTGTGTGTCAACAGACTGCAGGCGGTGATCCAAGCTCTTATTGTGTTAATCTGATTCAACAAGGTCACTTATTGCGATTCTTTCACTACGTATACGCACATAAGGGAACAAGAACGAATACAAGTACACAGAAGAAGAAAAGAAATATCTGCACTCGGCTCAATATGAGAGATAAATCAGAAAAGCTCTCTTGGCTATTTTTCATGCATTTGAAGACGGTCCCTAACTTTGAGTCATTTTCTGGCTCCAATATTGGATCTTGAGGTACAGATAATCATAACAGAGATTAACCACGTCTAATATCTCAATATGAAACCGACTTTTTATATGATTTCTAAACAGATTATTGGCTGTTTATTGTCGACATCAGACATCGTGATATCACAGCATGATGTCTGTGTTTTGATGTAATGACGCTTTTTGCAAATTGTGTCGACCTGAAAACAAATATTTCAACGTGCATCATTTGCTCATATCTGAACAACACATCAACATTTACTTACATCCCTAATATAACGATGATAGTGAGCAGGTTTCCAGGAGCTGCTCTCCAGCTGCACTGAGGCCAAAAAGAGCTGGTGTTGTTTCATGAAAAAAAAAAAAAAAAGACCTCTCTATATTGGACTGTTCGCTGTGACAAATGATCTCTATTTATTGCAAAAAAAAAAAATATATGAAGAACAGTGGCTCTTCATAAGGGTTTATCTTTGAGGCTGGCAAAACATTTTCTGTGATAATAGAGGCACCGGAAAAAAAAAAAAAAGGAGACAAAAAGCTTCGCGCCGGCACATAATGCTTTTTTGTCTCTCTCTCTGCTAAGGATATTACAACCTTTGCACTTTCAGCTCCGAAGGAAAATAACTGATTTAATGCACTCAATTTAGAAGAGTTCGCAGGGAAGTCTGATAAAAATGTTCCCAAAAGACTGTACAGAAATAAGCTCTTAAATGCCTTCATGCTTATTTATTTATTTAACTCGACCCCCCCGGAGCCAAAAAAAGGCTCTTGTCTGCCGCTGACCCGGATAAAGCTGAAAGTTAATATTTCTACTATGAGGCTTTGCCACGGGCTCACTCACAGGAGTCCCACGGGCCGGAACAGGGCTTATATAACTCAGGGATATGTAACTTTGATGTAAGTGGGCAGAAGAAAAGTTTGTGGTCAGACAGTGTGTGAGTATTTTTATTTAACGACATGAGGACATTTTTGGGACGTGGGGATGTTTTGGTTGTCCACAAATGAAGATTAAGATTTGGTTTTAAGGTTTAGGTCAGGGTTTAGTTGCGATGGTGAAGGTTCAGGTAACTGTGTCAATAAAAGTTGTGGGGACAAAATGCAAGTCCTTAAATTTTAGGGTGAAGACTTGGGATCAGGCTTAGGCTTAGGTTTAGGTTAAGTTTAGTTTAGATTAAGGTCAGGGTTATGGCTGGTTATGGTAGGTCTCCAGGAAATGAATGTAAGTCAATGAAATAACCAACATGACTCTGTGTGTGTGTGTGTGTGTGTGTGTGTGTGTGTGCATCAATAACTTTAGGGTGAAGCCTGGAGATAAATTGAGGGTTAGGTTTAGATTAGGTTAAGGTCAGGATTAAGGTTAGGATTAGGTGCTGGGTATGGTTATGGTAGGTCTCCAGGAACTGAATGTAAGTCAGTGTAACATACTCTGAAGTGATGGAAACATAACTGTGTGTGTGAGTGAGTGTGTGTGTGTGTGTGTGTGTGTGTGTGTGTTGAGTGACACCCGCGCTCATCTCAAACACAGTTACAGATGATGTAATGTGGCTGTAATAAGGCTGAGCAGCGCTGCGGTGGCATCCTGCGAGGTAGGTGGGATAATTATAAATCAGGTGGTGAAATATTGACGAGGTCTGGGGTTTTGCGTCTCGGCGTCTCTCTCTCTCTCGTGGAGGCGACCATTCCAGATGATCGGGCACACGTTCCCTCCGCCGCCGGGGGCTGTCTGTCAGTACGACTCTGTTTGCCTGTAACTGTCTGTGCCATTTGTAACACAGAGAGGCATTTCATGAAATCAACTTTGCGCTTCTTAATGTCGGCAAAAGTAGAACAGGATGCTCTGGATTCGAGCCTTATGCCGTCAAATTATCCTCAAGACGCTCGAAACACCTGAGGTAACGTTCACTGTTGGGTGACATGCAATTAGACAGTCAGAGAGAATGAACACATTCTTTTCACCCTCTGCTCCTTTTATACGCCACAGCTTCGGCTTTTAAATTAATTTGTTACTATGAATTGATTTGTCTCAAATTTTTTTTAAAAATGACACAAACACAACAGTACTACTACTACTGCATTACTACTACGAAATCAAGAAAAGTACCCGATACCAAAAGTGTCAAGTTCGGCTAAAGTGTTAGCAAACAGCTGCTCATTCACACATCTGGAAACACACAGAACAACAACAGCCTTCACTTGGAGTCGTGTTTCTCCTTTTAGCTTTTGTTTTGGTTTCCATCACGTCTTGAATCTGGCTCTTTAGCTGCTAAAATCTCCGTCATGTTCAGCTGAAATCGCCGCCTGCTACAGCTGGAAACTCTGTTAATGAGATGAGGTTGAACCGAGACAGCAAAGTTAAAGGCTGCAAAACCGAAACAACAAGCTAAAAGACGCTACACGTCTCTGCAGAGCTGATGGGAATACAGATTTAAAGTGACAATAAAAACAATCCGGACGACAAAAACAGGCCAAACTGTCAGAGACTACACAGGTTATTTTCAGCCTTGAGATTATTTAGTCAAAATGGACATAAAGGTGATTAAATCCAAATTATTTATAAGAAGAAACAAATCAAAAAGTAAGTCAAACCAACAATGACTGACTAGATTCACCGTCAGATTCAGGTCCTTCGATTTAACAGCTCCTTAATAAGAATACACTTGATGGAGCTGTATGTGTCATCATTTTAAGTGTTGATAAATTTATGCGCTGTGACATCACAGATAATGACATTATTCTTTGTCTTCATTAAATCCAGAGCAGCATGTCGGTGTGCAGCTGTTAATTTTCTGATATAAAAAGCTGGTGACGTGTAGTTTGTGTATTTTTTTTTTTTTGTCACGGCGGCTGGTTTTTCAGAAAGTTAAAGCAAGTTTGAAAGTGGAATAAGATTCAAATCCTACTTGATCAAAGTTTCCATCAAGCAGCTGTAAGCAGCCTTGACAATCCGGCTGCGAGCGCTGAGAGATGATCTACCGAGAGAAGAGCCGGGTAGAGAAATCAAAATAGGAGCTGTGGATTTTCTTTTCTTTTTTTTTTCAAGGAGAGAACAAATGCGAGCAGGGACGTGTTGAACAGATACATTTTCAGGCTGCTTGAGTTTCGTGATTTCAAATGCGTTGACAGCTCTTTTTTTTTTTTCTGCAAATTTCAGAAGGAGCCAAAAAAAAAAAAAAATTGAAGCAAGTCGCCTGAATTTGTATGAGCACAGTTAGTGAAGTGTATGCAGAAAATGTGATCAGTTTCACCCCTGTGGGTTTTTAGGGAGGCTCAGAATAAATGTGATGGAGGGAGATTCCATTGACCGTAGCCTGCAGCGAAACAGGCTTTTACAGAGAGCAGGAAGTCAACCGGCATCACTTTCTGTCCCTGAAATAGCTGGAATAAAATTGCCCCATTTAGAATTCACGGATGTTCAATATCAACGATCATCCTGCCGTTTAAAATCCTTTTCCTATACGGGCTCGTAAATACCGATCTTGTCACCCTCCCATTCTGCCCGTGACACAAAACCATATCGACCCTGAGCTATCGACCCCAGCTGCTCCCAAATCTAAGCGGCGGACAGACTCCTGCCAAAGCAATTAAAACCCCGGCGAGGCCTTCGGTGGTTTGTCTTCACGAGGAGGGGGCGTCAATACGAACAGCAGAAGAAGAAAAGTTCATTAAAAAGATGCAGCGAGACAGAGCAAAGAGCCCGAATCACGCGCTGACATCCTCCTTAAGAGCTCGCTATCTTTTCTCCGGAGCGCCCGCCGAGCTCGCGCCGTAGGGCACTTCAGTTTTAAAGGCGTGCACCGAGGCGCCGCGTGCTTCATATCAAACAATCCGCAGCATATGTCTGCCGTCTCCGGAGACGCGGGATCTCGCTCGCTGCTTCATCTTTGGACCGAGCCGATGTAATAACACGGAGCTGTCGTCTGAAGGTTTCAATCACCCGCCGTCTCCAGCCAAACCTACGGCGGCTGTGATCAGGCCGAGCCAACTTTCATTGTGTATTGATCTGCGTCGTCCCCGTGCGGGCGGCTCCTGGGAGCCCGGGGCCCTCATTAATCAAGCTGACACTCGGAGTGACACGCGGGGCTGAGGCAGCACCGGGACGCCGCCGCGAACACCTTTTCTTCTTCTGTCCTCCCGTCTTCATCCTCCCAGGCTGAGCGGCGAGAAACCACCAGGGTGTAAGAGGGTGATGTCAGCACATAACACAGCGCTCCAGCCTGGCTCTGGTTTCACCGCCGCTCAGTCCCCAAAGTCCCTCTACCCTTTCATTTTCTTCATAGGCATTTCACAAAGGCCTGATAGGCTCAGTTTTAAGCTCCAGGACCACGAGCTTCAGACGGGACTGAAGAAATACACCCAACAGTTGAAAAAGGCAAATATACAGCCTGAGTATCAGTTTCTCTTCAGAGAGCTTCACACTGTGAGTGACTGGGGATGTTCATGAGGAGCAGGCGGCGTCTTCAGGGAGCGTGAAGCCGCTGTCGAGCTCGGAGGCAGCCGAGGAAAGTGGACACCTGAAATCACTGCTTCAGAGGCTCAGCACCACCGGTCTGCACATGGAGCTGCCATGATGAGACTGTTGTTACTGAACATCAGAATCAGTTTATCGCCAAGTAGGTTTCCATATAGAAAAAATAGCACAATATGTTATTTCAATGAAAGAGCTGTACAGTTAATCCTGCTTTATTTTGAACTCGACCTTTCACCTTTGTTGGGTGGTGCTAAATTACAACGTGCCTCCAGCTGAAACTGCTATTTATCACTTTAAAGGATCCAAAGCAGCAGAATTAAAGTTGATGATAATATGTGACATCCTGTGTTTTCGCACATACCACACGTCATGGAGAACATACGGTAACGTAGGAAGCAGAAATGTTGCACTCTGGGAAATACGTGATCAGTCTCACCGCTCGGTCCCGACAGAGTTTGAATCCTGCCAAAGATCTGCAGCTAACATCTGCCTTTCTGTTAACCATAATCCATAATTTGACCATCCCATAATTTTCGTAAAATTATGGGATGGTAATTATGGGAAAGTAAAAATTTGGCAATGAGTGCAACAAAACACACAGCGAACATAATTCAGGACTTTTCATATTTGTCAATTATTGATGTTACGTATTAGCTTCCAAACTATTTAACGCTGACTCAAGTAATTAGGAAAAATGTCAAAATGTTAAAATTAGATGAAAGTGACAGATTGTTTTGGTGTTGAACACGTTCACAATGGGAATCAGTCAGGTCACAGTTTGCTTGCATTAATGCATTAAGGCACTGTAGTGAGCACAGGAGAGAGCCGGAGCTGCAGGTGAGGATGATGATGATGATGATGATGATGATGATGAAGATGCTCGGTCCTTCAGGACGGACACAGTCATGACGCACATGCAAACCCTCTGCACGCTCCACAGCAGCTCAGCCTCTATCACTTTACTCTTACTCACTCGCCGTCCCATCATCCTTTTTGTGATGCACTTGTTGTTTTTCCCCGGCCATTTTTTTATTCTCTGTCATTCCCCCTCCTCTCTGAGATGCACTCTGTGACAAACCTGGTTGTTAAAAGCACTTTATAAATAGATTTTGACTGGACTCTGTGAGGAAGTCGCCGACGTGCCGGAGCATCGCCGGCTGTCACCGGCGGACACAGCGAGGGAGGCGAGTGTGGAAACCGGCCACGTACTTTCTGCAACTATCTAAAACCTAAGAGGCAGCGACAGAACAAAGTCGAGTGCAGTGCTGCTGAAATCCCTGCAGCGTCCGGGGTCAGCCAGGAAAACAGCAGCTGAGACTCCGGGCTGAGGGGTTTGCACCACGAAGTAAACTGTGATGCACAGTCTGATGAATAAATGATGAATGTTAATGGACTTCTAACTGATGGAGGAGAGAAGTGTAAATAAAGAGTCGTTAAGTGAAATAGATAGACATTAACCACGAAGGCACCGACAAACTGTTGAACCATACCAAGATAATTAGTGACGGAAAATTCGCGGGAAAAAGGCACGGAGTTTCACGCTGCGCTAATTATGTTTATCTTGCCTGTATAATTACTTTTAATACCTCTTGGTTGAAAAACAAAAAAACATGCAGGCATATCCAATTCCACAGCAAAGAGAAGCTTTTCTTAACATAGCACCACAGCGGAGTCTCCGCACATAATCTCCTGAGAGAAAAGTCATTATAAAGAGCGGCGGTCCTGCTTGTTTGTTTCTACCCATCCGCAGCACAATGGCGTCCTGCAATGCAGCGATCGCACGGAGACACGAGAGCGACGGACTAAAATAGGCTCTTCTCTGCTTATTGATGCCTTGTCATGTTTCATTGCCTTTTCCCATCTATTTACAATATGACAATGAGGAGATTGTGTTCTGCCACGGGATCCGGCACGTCGTGTTCCACCGCCGAAAAAAAAAAGTCCAAATCTTAGCCTCCAGAAATGTACAGATTTAATGCATCACAAGACACAGCAGAGGGTTTTTGTGATTCAGGCTGGAGCAGCACTGACCTGAGAGAGTACACAAAATCCACCGCAGTACAAATACACATACAGTAGGTTGGTCTTCAGGTAACTCAACTGTAACTACGTGTTCATCTGTCCACACATGGCTGATTGTATTCTGCTAAAGCTCTGTGCACTATTACTGCCATTCTTGTTACCTCCGCCAAGGAGGTTATGTTTTTGCCGGCGTTGGTTTGTCTGTTTGTTTGTTTGTTTGTCTGTCTGTTTGCAACATAACTCAAAAAGTTATGGACAGAGTTTGAAATTTTCAGGAAATGTCCTTTCTGGGACAAGGAACAAATGGTTAAATTTTGGAGGTGATCCGAAAAACCGCCATTACGGAAATGTCTATTTTCGGGTATAACTATTAAACGAAAAATGATATCAATGTGATTCCAGTTGCTAAGGGTCTGTTTTTATGGTCCAGGAATCCATTGAAATAGATAAATCAAAGGTAGGACTAATATGTTGGGGTGTAGGTCACAGTAAGCTGGGGGAACTGTGCTGCTTGGCGGAGGTCTGTGCTCTCCGAGTGCTTTTCTTGTTGATCATGTGACTACACACTGTGTGTTTTTGGATGTTAAATACAACTGTACAATCTCTGTGCAGAAAAATAACTCATGCTTATCCTGCAACACAGTGTAAATAGTTTTCTAATTACTGCTGTTACTACCATATTTGAAGTACCTTATTCAATTTGCCTGATTCTGCGAGCTGCTGTAATGAGTAAATTCCCCCTGCAGAGGATCAATAAAGCTTATCTTATCTCAGAGTTGATGAAGTTATGATTTGTAGCCGACAGAAGAGAAAGAGCCAATTAGGTGAAAGTCAACAACGCCACAAGGAAACAGTCGACGGGTGAATAGTTTAAAAAGTAAACCCATGTGTAATCTGTTTACTGATGATGTTGTTTTCTCCGTCCCACCTCTGTGAGCTCATTTATTCAAACGCTTGCTTCACAAGGTCAGAGGTTCGGACCAGGTCAGTAGTTAATTCAGTGAGGGGAAATCTGTAATGTTTTCTGACCGACGGAAAAAAGGAAAAAGTTTGTCAAGAAATCCCATAAAAAGACCAAAACCGACAACAAACTGATCCCAGTAGCAACGACTGTGGGAGGAAGTGGGTGTATCCAAAGATTCAGCTTCTTCCTCTGTGAAATCGAGCTGCATTGTTGTCAGGAAACGATCATCAGCGAGAGACTGACACCGTCCTTCATTACAACAAACAGGCTGCAGTTTATTCTGATTCACTCCCACACAAAGCGTCCTGTTGCTGTTCATGTTGTTTGTAACTGTGTTCAAAAAGGTGCTTCATAAATCAAGTTCATTATTAACAGAAATACTAGAGAACAAACTGTGTATTAATCCACATTGAGCAACATTCTCTGAAATATAAAACTACAAACCATCAGTCAGTTTGATGACGATGGTTCAGATCTGCTGTTTGATTCTTGTTAGTTTTCCATCTGTTTACATTCGGATCATCGTCTTTTCATGGTTAAAAATAATCGTCCCCACGCAGAGCACGGTGGAGGTGAGGAGTTGCCAAATCTTTTAGAATAATTTTTTTTTTCTGCGTAAACACTTTATACAAAATAGTTTAAACCCAGGTGTCTACTTATCAAATCCTCTTCGACAGGGCGAGAAAAAAAATAGTCTCCTTCTGTTTCTTTGCCAAAGAAGCATCGGTTTCTCCAACAGCTGCCAGAATAAAATACTGTGCAGATTAAATGGAGGCTGCTGTGCCCAGTGGAAAAAGCAGAACTGTTACATAACTATTTGCACATTTTTATATAAAAAAAATAAAGTTATATTTGTTTTTGTCCTTTGAGAAAGAAAAATACCAACAAGAGCTGCAGAAAGAATTAAACACCACAGCCTATAAATGTCAGATGCACAAACATTTCTGATGAGGCCAGTTTGAAAAGAATTGGTTTTCCTTATTTTGGTGTAATTAAAATAGTTTTATAGTTTGAAAAGGACAAACTCCGGCGAAGCTATCAACCATACCGACTCACGGTAAAGGACGAGAAATTTCGCCCGAGGAAATCTTTGACCTTCTCGCAATGTGACGGACTCTCTGATCCGCCGGCCGTCATTTAAGTTCATCATTTCAGACAAGAGCATGCGGGTGATTTTTGAAGAGACAGCACTTTGTTTTTTTTCAGGAGTTGCAAGCGAAAAAGTTTCTCCTGGCAGGAGCTCCTCGGGAGGCCTTTCCCATGGGCCCCAAACAAACACGGGGGCTTCCCACAGCAAGTCCGCAAAGTCCTGATGAATAATGCAAATTGAGAGAGCATATGCGTCACGGCACCTTTTCTTAGAATACTAATCACTCCGACAGCCAGATATTAGATCGCTCTGCACCTCGTGTGAACTTTTATCTTAACCCTCGCACAGCGCACGGCTGTAAACACCAACTGGCTGTTTATGCGAATTTCACATCACCCGTAGCGTTCTGAAAATGCCACTCTGAGGGGCCCCTGATGCCAACTTGCCAAGGCGCCCGGGGTCCCTGATGCCTTCCATTAGGTTTCAGGACAAACCCTTATCAGTCCAGCACAAACAGTTCTGTTGAGTAAACATGTTTACAAAGTTATGATCTCTGATGAAATATGCCCTCCTGATTTCCCACTGCTGGTAAACATGTTTTCTCACCTAAGACACTGTAAACACTCGGCACGTAAACACGTCCGGTTCATTTCCCGGTGAGCGAAGATTTACACGCCACCGACCCGCAATCACCCGATACTTGCCTGGCAGCGTGGCCGCGGTATCATATCAACAGATGTCAGATTGTGTCGGCGTCATAGTTAGGCTGGGAGAAAAGCGCACTCCGCTCTCTGCGAAACTGGGAGTGCTGCACTTGACCTTGTCCGTTCCAATTACAGCAGCCCCGCAGCCGCCGTCAGGCAGCGTGTCTATTGTCATCGGCTTGATAAGACCATAATGTACACAGTGTATACCTGCAGCTACACCGTGGGGAGGCCGTGCACACAGCTACTGCATCCTCAGCTAATGTGAGCTGCAGCGCTACGAGGACGCACTAAATTTGGCCCTCGAGGTCCTGAGGGTTTTCAAATTCAGTGGATTACATTTGTGGTTCTACAATGAGGAAAAAGCCCTGATTGTAAAAAAGGTGGGACGCTGTGTAAAACATGAATAAAATCATTTGCAAACAAACTGTGTTTACTGAAATATTCCCATGTTTTAATCTCCATGTGTTCACAAAGATGAACCTTTCATACCCAATCATGATCCTCTCACCAGGTGTTTTTGGATCAGTCCACAACTTTCACAGTCTTTCACTTGTTTGAAACATGTCAGAATCGGCAGATATTTACAACAATCAATGAAGCAGATGAGTCAAACATTATATTGTCTTCATGCTGTTTTCTATAGAGTATGTATCCAGAAGGTTTAGCTAATTATCACATTGAGTCACTGTGTCCTAACATGATGAATTTCCCCACTGAGGAACAACTAAAGGAATATCTTATCATTTATGTGATCAGGGTTGCATTATAGATTTCAATTAATATAGATGTTCAGACTTCCATTTAATTTGTTCTGGTTATTCAGGACTGTGAATAGAGCACATTTCCGTGGACTGGTCAGAGTTCAGAACGAGCTGTTTGTACTGAAAAACTAAGATATAACCATTTTTATCCATCGATGGATTAAAAATTAACGAATAAGGCCGTTTTCATTATTGTCAATGAATCCCATGAAAAGACCACAATGTGTTTCTCTCAGTAGCTTCAGATTTCTCTATCATGTCTGTAACTCAAAGCACCTCGGTTTAAACTGAATGCAAATCTTTAACAACAGGCTACAAATACATGATTTCATTTGGGCTCAGTCATTTCCTAAAGCAGCTGGAACCTCTAGTTCTTTATCAGCATTAGTCAAATAAAGAAAGATGTCACTCCGTCTAAACTACGCTTTTATACATAGAAAACACTTGTTACTGGGATCAATTTGTTAGCCAGTGCTTTCAAGGGCATGGCATATAAAATAAAATATTACATCATCAGACTTATCCTATAAATATGACATCATGTATGACGGCCATAATGATGTCTTGTCTCACTTCATATTTTGTCCATGACTGTTTATCTGATTGCATCATCACCCCAATGAGGACGTGAATGCATTGAAGCTCAGACTGATCCTCATCTCGTTCCATGCGTTTTCTCCAAGTGTCAGAAATGTGGCGTCCTGGAGGTTTCAGACACGGACCACGCCATCACAACAGTCACACTTCCAGTCCATCCGGTCATCTTTGCCACGTTTCAACCCTCATCTGTCTCCATTCATTTCCTATCAGCTCTCCACTGTATCTAAATGCCCAACAAAATACAGCAGAGTCCCAAACGACTCGTGCAGAATTTCATACAGAAAAACCTTCAGGAAGTGAAAAGCGGAGGCTGGAGGAAATCTTTCTGTCACACTATCTATCTCACTATCGCGGCGGCAATCAGGAGCTGCAGCCGGCCACAGGAAATGGCGGTAATGACGGACAAAGCCCGAAGCCGGGGACGGACTGCAGCTAGTCTGGGCTAATGGCCTTTTTTATGGTTTAAGGTGCTCTGTTCCCATGGGGACATTTTATCAGAGAACCCATAGTTCTCAGCAACACCTTCATTCAATCCGATTAACAGCAGACAAACACCGGGAACATCTAATAAACACATAGGAATTACTCTCCAGTCCGGCTGCATCTGTCATGTTTTAATTATGTTGGCATCATCAACCCCAATTACAGAGTTCACTTAATAATATATTCGATTTCTTATTAGAAAAAAGAGTCAATTAGATGAGATTTCCAGTCATTAAAGAGGTTAAACATCACATGTAGGGTTTATGTATTTAGGAGCAGGGCAGGTAGATAATAAGTAAATGATAATGAGTGAGAATAATTACAGGTTTAAATGTACTCGAGTGCAACAACTTTTTGGGAATCAGGGTTGTAAATTATAGAGAGGAGCGAAAGTATTTAACACTTTAATTAGCTGCAAATGTGTGTAACAAGTGTGGAAAACTAAAGCTACATGTCAGGAGGTTTTGGAATTAAGTTCTGTTGATCTTCAGTGATTTTACCTACTGTAATGCTTTAATTTGAAAGCTGATCTAAACAGTGAGAGATTTCCCTCCCTGGTGACGACCAAATCTGGGCAAAAAGGAGAATCAGTATTGGACGGACGTTTGCTATGGAGACACTAACATGACTAAAAATGAGGTTTAACCTTATATCACCAAACGTATCAAATATGATACATGAGTTTTGGAGGCTCCTGCATCATGAGTGTGTAAAATAAAAAGGTAGTGAACCACAAAATGAGCCAGAATAAATCTCTAAATCCTCTTCCAGTTCCATTGGTGGATTTCTCATTGTTGCATGATAGCATGAGTAATAACAATAATTAATAGTGGAATAGAAATACAAATATCTTCTTGTTTAGAACTAGAATGAACAATTTGTTACATATTTTTGTTTTAATATGCTTTTATTGAATGAAATTAAATGAAACTTTGAGTCTCAAATGATGATGATGTCTCAAATATGATAAAAAATGAAACTCATTTATGGAAATTGATATTTGACCATTAAAGGCTCCAGTTTCAAAGAATTGTAATTTTCTATCAATTATTTCATGGTTCAGGCTTTACAGGGTTAACGATGCCATAAATCTGCTGGATAAGAAACTGTTTGCTGACACCACAGCCATATTAACTTTATGATGATATGATAAATGATATGATAATAAGTCGGTGTTGTGTTTCTCTCCGCTGACCCAAGAGGCCAAAGAATGATTTAATGCTGCATGAATATATGATCTTGTCTGTTTCATCTTGTTTGTGGTTTGTTTTATTTAGTTTGGTTTGACTTTCTGACTTTGCATATAAATAATCTTCATCCCATTTTAATTTATATGTATATATTGATCTGTGCTCATTGTGTTGAATATGTGTTTTTGTTCTGTTTATTTCTATAACTATGACATGAATAATTCACATTCTGGCAGAACAAAACCAAAGTTTAACTCGACTATCATATTCTGAAAATGACAAATCCTTTGCTTTTTTTCTCCAGCCAAGTAAAACAGCATTGACCGTTCATTTCCCAAACGCAGCATTGGTCACATTTAATCTCCCTTTCCATTCACAGGAACACATCGCCCAAATGAGAGAAGTCTTTTGGCCTTGGAGGATGAATTTTAATTAAGGTGCACGAGGAAACTCAAAAAAGGTCATCAGTCGCTCTCATCGAATCACACGCCTTTGAGACTCTTTCAAAACATTCCTCCCGTTCAGACAAACTGGCTTTTTCAAATCTGCATTTCAATTAAATGTGTGCGCTTCAGTGGAAAGTACATGTAATTAATTAGGCCTGAGCGAATACAAACGCAGTATTTAACAGCCCAACTCATAATTAGCCGTGGATGAGATCAAATATCTCGGCGACACCTTCCTTATCTGGGCTCGGCCCGGCGGGCAGATGATACGATCGATGGCGCTTCTTGTCTGGGATTCCCGAAAGTATCAAAAGATCATTTTAATCCTGTTTAAGCCAAAATCTGCCCGAGTGTTTTTTAACCTTTGTTCATCTTGGGAAAGTTTGCTGGCCAGAATTTCTCTTTCTCATCAACAAACTACTTTATATTCATACAGTTAATAGCCATAAATTCATAACAGGGAGCTGCAGGAGGCTTTGACTCTGGGCTACCGAGCACCGCCGGCTCACAGGTACCGTGAAAATAGTTGTTGAAGAAAGTATTAATTATTCAACCGAGCCAGATTTTCGTGTCGTTTAAAATATTGTTGACCATTAAACTCAGGTATATTCAGAATTAAACCCAGCTCCATATTCCCAGGAACTCTTGCGTCAGTGAGCGAACTCCTGAATCTCCTTAAAACCTGGAGATTTGTGAAGAAGACGTTTGCGGGTTTATCTCTCGATCTTAGTTTTCAGACTAGAGAGAGCGAGTCTATTCGGCCCCCGAGACGAGAAGCATCTGGATGTCAGAGCCAAAGTGTATCTGTTATCGGCTGCCTGAGAGAAGTGACGGCTCAATCTGCGGCGAGCGCCGACACCATCGGCCTCATCAAAGCGCTCGCTGCGCATTGTCAAGAGTTAAGATAAAAGACAGAAATGATTCCGGGATGCATTTGACTCGGGCTGACATAAAAGAGAGAAATGGTGGATAAACCCAACATTTCTCACACAAGTCCGGACAGTTTGGTTGGATTTATGGCCGCATTTCAAACATATGACCCCATCGAGCAGGAGGGGAGATCTTTACATGTGCGTTTGACAAATCAAAGATGCCCTTTCTGCTGGAGTCGAACGCAGCTCCACGGCACCATCTGATCTGATTTATAGTAATACATGTCTGGTCGCTTCATCATCCACCCCGCGATGCAATCACTCAGCGCCAGATGTATCCAAAGAGCAGAGGGATATAAAACGCAATTACAATGGATTTTCAACACCTCAAGTGGACTCAGGGCCTCGGATCCGTGTAGATCTCTGCATTAGCTGTACAATTACACAGATACTCCGTGTTGCGAGATGTCATGCATCGAAAAACCGTACGGGAAATTTCAAACAGATGCCTGTGCTTAGACTAGAGGAACCCGGCGGGGGATAAAGTACACAGGGAAAAACACGAGGCATCCGAGGAGACAGGCACTCTATTACAGAGCACAATGACAGTGACTCTCCGCTCACGGCCGAGGAACAAAAAGCTCGCCGGATGCCGCCGTCTGTCGCTTTGTCGCCGCATTCACAGAGCTCATCCCTCACGGACGCAGACGGAGGGACAGACCGACTCGAGCGGAATTCAATTGTGGACGTTTGTCGGGGCTGAAACTCGTCGTTAAAAGTTCCTCCTCTTCACTCTGCCTCGGGGCTCGTCGGCCTTAAAATCGAGCGCTGCGAGGGGCTCGGGCTCGTCGGCCTCTCGTCCTCCTTCGATGGGCAGGCACATTTTTCAATTATGCACACGAGGGAAGGGAATTAGAGGCCTAATCCCGGCCTAATCCCCAAACAAACAGATCTATGGCCTCCATTTCCAGCGGAGCCACCCCAGCAGCCCCCTCCACCCCCACCTCCGTCTCCTCCTGTTAAATCTCTGCTCCTCCACTAACCTGAGCGGGGATGGAAGTCCTTTCTTATAGTTCCTTAAATTGAGCTCTGCAAGCATTAGCCATGTTTGAATTGGTACTTCCAGTCAGTTCAAACTACCACTCGCGACCGCTCTCGCCTCTACGCTCGTTATTAAAAATGAAAAAGCTGAGACTGTACTTTCATTAAGTAACTCACCCACTTACAGGTGCTAATTCCAAACTAAGAGAGGTGCAATTCAATTACTTTGCCCCGCTCGAGTAAAGATTAAAGTTTATCTTCGCAGGGATTCTCAGCATCCTCTCCACCACTGATCGCCGAAAGACGTCTTTTTAAACCTCTTCCACGGAGCTGCCTCCTGCTCAATGGGCTTCCATCTACAATAGTAATAATGGACGATGCAAAATACAACAGTGCATGAACCAAAGTCGTCTTTAGCTGCACTCAATCAATAGTTCCGGTGACCTTTTCACTGTTTAGCCTTGACGGACAGTGTGTTAAAATGTCTTGGTGAGAGACAGCAAAAGCTAAAATCTGATGTGATGCTGTTATGAAATGGGAACATTGAGAGGTCGTCGCTGAGCCATTAACCTTTTCAACAATGCCTAAAGGTTCAGTCTTTTACGAATGTAACAGCTCAAACTGGAAACAAAATAAAACTTTCAATCCAAGACCGAAGAATTCGACAATACTTAATGGAGAAATGCGTAAGTCGTCCTTTCAAAATGAATTAGAAAAATGAGTAATACAAGTATTTCTCTAATGTGCCACCTTCTCCTTTGCCTTCACCTTATGTTCTGTTCAGTTTCAAGCTTAGTCAAGGACAAGCAAAGATGATCATCATGAAACCAGTGTTGCTGGGAGTTGGTGGTCATCCATATTTTGCAAATTTGTGGGACGAATAAAGGTTTATTTTATTTTATCTGGTGCCCAGGTCAGAAACTTTTGTTCACACAACCATTCACTGTAACCTCCTCCTCCTCAACAGGTTTTGGAGATTCTATGACCTACCTCCACCTACCACCTACCCACAAGAGGTCACTTGTCTTGAAAGCAGGAATATAGGTTGTTTGATGCATTTTAACAACTGTGTGCAACCAACTCACTACCTTTAAACTCAAAAATGGAGTCTGAAAACATCCTGTTTTTGGTTTGTCCGTTCTGGGCTGCTGTAGAAACATGGCTGACTTAATGGAAGTAGACCTGCGCCCTCTGTAGATATAAAAGCTCATTCTCAGCTGACGAAAAACAATTCTTAGCTTCAGGTGATTATACATTAATGACAACATCATTATGGATGTTATACTTCACTTCTGTCGGTGGATTGCCCTAAATCCTACACACTGGACCTGTAGGTTCAATCTGAGGTCGTGTTTGAGGCGTCTCACACAATGGAAAGCGTGTGGTGGGAGGAGGTTTCAGACGCTCTTTGACCAGAAGCGTACTTTAATGTCACGGCCTTGCGAATGGTGATGCAAATACTTGAAAATAAATATCTTGAAATGACTCGAATCAGCAGCGTAATTTCCACCTCTGGAGAATAAGAAAACAAGAAAAAGGTACGAGGAGGAGGAGGAGGCATTTGAGGCTGAAGCACAAACTCTAAGCACATAAAAAGGCTGGATCTAAGCATCACGCACATAAAGCTGCTCCCGCGTCGATCCATCACAAAGACACTCTGGCCGTGAGCGCTCTCTCTCCTTGTTATGATTCTGTCCGTGAGTGATTCCAGCCAATCCGAGGGTGGTCAGATCTCTCTCATTTCCCTCGACTTGTACAAGCAATCGATTCCACTCAGAGACGAAGGCCGCCGCTCATTCCCCCCGCCGGCCCGCTCCTAACTTCGCTCGCCACGCCGCTGCGTCGCCTCCTGAATGCAGATGGGTTCGTGGGTTGTTAGAAGTGAAAAGAGAGAGACGGCATATTCAATCTGTAAAAGGTACCAGCGATGCACATCAGCGCAAGAGCCCTCTGAGAAGATTTGTCTCCAATTAGGGAACACGCTGCAGTCGATGTCACCTTGTGAGTGAATGGGGTTTTTTTTGTTAGATCCATCCATTTCAGTTCCACATCATAAAGAAGAGTTAGTGCACCATAAATACATTAAAAGACCAAACTGTTGGCTGCACGTTTGAGTCCATTAACTACACATTACGCATATTTTACATTACTGCTGACCTACAGTGTTCAGGCCTCTCCTGCAGTGTTGTAATGCAGTTGCGAGCTGAGATTGTTTTTGGATACACTGCTGTTTTTGTTTGTTTTTTTTTGTCGGTGTGTTCAAGGACAATCAGACGTTTGATACTTGTGACTGCTACACAACAACCTTTCCACAGCAAGAAACAACCAAAGTCATGTTTTCCTTTCCTAATTCATTTGTCTTATAGATTTAACTTTTGGACAACAGAGCATGTGAATATAATTTTTGCTGGCATCTTGCGATCGATATTCAGTATATTATGTGAGAACACTGAACGCACCACCAAGGACAATCATTGCTCACGGCTGCAATACAACATGATGATAACTGAACTCACCTACCCATCCTAAAATTATGTAAAACTTTTTAAAATGCAGAAAAGGAATCATAACATTAAATGCTCACATTTGCATTGACTCTTCATTCAAAACATAAACATAATAGAAAGAAACCAGAATTCTTAAAAGGAGTGTTAATCAGTGATGCATGATGAAATGGTCAGTAGTCAGTAAATTCGGTTTGTAGTAAACATGCATAAAAACCATTGCCAAGTTCCTCGAAGGCGTTTCACAGTAGTTACAGATTGAAAAATAAAGAGCACAACTAATGTCAACATGAGGCGTTTTAATTTCATAAACTACCTGAAACTTTAAATATTTAGTCCCATTTTACGTTTCTTAACTTCTCATAACGTCAGAGTTGAGAGTGAATCGTGGAGACTCAGAGGCAGTTTTATCTCTGGACATGGATGCTGGTGCTTTTTAGGGAAAAAAAACACATTTCAAGTATTTCTTAAAAAGTATTTTTCCTCAAAATTATATTACAATTTGGAAACAAACTCTGCATGTGGGAGAGGAGTCTGGCACAGAACATGAGTCTCAAGGTTTTATGCACCCGACTGTACTTTTACTGCCAAGGTGTCGGGTTGATGCAGTACTGTAAGAGGATAAAACTGTTTTTTTTTTCATACAGATAATACTGCAGGGACAGATACGTGGTGCTTGAATTTTTCATCGGGTTAAATACAGTTTGGGGCCTGTAAGTTCACATCTGGCACCTTGAGCTCAGATCTCGTTGCTAGTAATGTTCAGATGGAGCGAATCAGCTGCTGTGAAAGTATTTCTTTACACATTTGATTCTGATGATAAAGCCTTTATTGCTCCTGAATCCAACACGATCAGCCTCATCGCAGAAAGTTTAGATAAAAGGACCTCCCTGACTTTGCCGATAAACCCAACATTCCTCATAAAGCCTCAGCGCTTGGCTGGATTTATGACCGCATTTCAAGCAAATTACTTCCACCCAGTAGTCGGGGAGACCTTTACGTGCCTTTGAATTTGGTGGAATGGTAAATGAAGTTGGGGGCTATGGGGTCGGAGATCAGCGGGTTGGACGTGTCATCACTGCCGGGTGATAACCTTGAATCTCGGTAATGTCAGCTTTTCAACAGAGGAGCTTTGTTTTCAGGTTTACCACAATGCAAAGCTGGCTCGATCCAGTGCGAAATGGATTTTGACGACCTTAATGGCTTGACTTCTCTTAAATGTCAAGACATGATGAAATTAAAAAACAAAACTGGATTTGCCCCAAGGTTCACATGAAAGCAATATATTAGTAAAAATGGCCGCTGGATGATGACTCTTTGTTTCTGCCCCTGCAAGATAGAACCACTTAAACCCCTCAAAGCCTCCAAACTGACACTGTATGGGGCTTTTCAACATCTAGGCTGCTAAAATAAAACTACCTTGATACAGTACCTGCGAATCTCAACGACGTCGGCAGGTTCCTGTTTAATTTGTTTCAAAGGGACTAATAAGTGATGAGTCTGAAATGAGCTCGGGCTACAGCCACAACTTCTTTGAGACGTTGCAATCGCCTGGCATAAAATAATCTAGGGCCGCGTCCTCCGGGAGGCATCGCTCCAATGTATACAGTAGAGAGGAGAAAAGAGAAAAGGGGAAAAAAAGAAAAGGGCTTGTTTCATGTCACGGCTTTATGTGAACCATAATTACTGCCTGAGGTTCTCGTCGCCTCGCCACTGCTGACACAGGATTTTCACGTGGGAACGGCACAGATGAAAGGATCCGTGCTGTCAATAAAAAGATGGATTTTCGTAGGAGTGCTGTTATTGTACGATATTTAGTTTACCTGCTGTGAAGATGCTGCAGAGTTCTGGAATGTCGCCACATGCAAAGGTGGTTAGCAAAGAAGTGAAGCTTCGTCATTGGAGGGTTAGTTAAAGGTCTATTGACTAAACAAGTTACTCAACCCAGTTCTGCAAAATGAGACTTACTGTAAATGATTTTGAGTAGAATCTGAACAGTTTCTCTGATATCAATCCTAAAGTCGTAAATTGGTAGAAATTGGTTAAAGTGATTTGGCGACACCTGTAGGTACTGATGGTAACAACAAGTGGTCAACAACAGGTCACAGAATTGTGGCGGCAGCAAAACAAACTATTGACATATTAATCAAAAGGTCAGGCAATAATTTTCCATCCTTTTCAAAAACACTTCATTTCCTGTGGCTCCTTCATAATAAAAGCTTGTGTTTCAACACTTACATGCTTTTAATGTGAAGCTGCAGCTGTAGAAAATATACGATTTGCTTTAGCATGAACTTAATACACCACTTTTTCTGCTAATCTCACCACACACACACCCACTGAAAATATATAAATATTGCAGTACTTTCATCAGAGGGCCATGGGCTCGATCCTCATTGTGTTACCTCATTGGGCCATAGATATCGACTTGACAGACATTTATTTAAATGAAAAGAGATTATCACTTTAAGCACTTTAGAAATTGCCACTTCATTTTAAATTCATGCAGATTAAGTCCATCCACAGCTATGACTTCATACAGAACGCATGTATATGAGCCTCTGAATACACAGCATGTGGGATGATATATTCAAACTGTATCTTGGTGATATAAATGTAGCAGTGTAAATGAGCAATATCCATGTTCTAATTAGATTCCTATAACTGCGTGTGGAATGAGAAAATCATTCCCTGCCGTTTCATTTCAACTGTTGCCTCCGTATTAGTTCTAGTTAATATCCCCAAGGTCATAACATTTGATAGATCATAATGTCAGCAGGGCTGGTCGTGAAGCTGCGGCAGCCCCCTCCTCTCCGGCAGCTCCAGCCTGCTCGCATCACACCTTAATTGACGGGGAGAGAGGCAGACAGCGCGGTCAGGCCCAGCCAATCGATTGTGACAAACAAATTAGAGACGAGTTTGAATGATTAAGTTATGTATTGATTTTGATTTAGACATTAACGGCTCATGTACTCGGCGGGATTAGATGGAAAGACCAAATGTAATCAATGCTTCCTTGTACATTTCAATGGGATTTAGTATGTGAAGAGCCGGGTCAATGGGGCAATAAGGAACTGTGCAGGCCCAACGCTGCCTTTGAATTGTAATGGATCATGTGCAATGGGCAGGATTACATGTAATGTGATTACAAACTTTTCAATTTAACAAACTGGCTTTTTTTTATCAGCTAATTGCATCTAATCTTGTTTACGTTTTCCTTACTGGTTTAATTCCACCTACTTCAATATTTGATGCATTTTCATCATGGGCGACCTCAGAGGACGATCCTAAAGAGGAAATCAAAGAGGATTTTACTCACATTTACTTTACTTATACTACAGATTGACTGTAATGCAGTTTAACTGCGAGCGGCTGATAAGGCCACTGATCAAAACTAATGACTCAGGCAGGTTCCTGAAACAGGCAGTCATGAAACAGGAAGCTCGTCCTCCCACCTATCCATCATCTAAACCTGCCCGGACGCTGAGGATTCTCCACTCTGATTGGCTGCCAGGTGTGGATTCAATTTCTGTTTGTTTGCAGTTATAATTAACATGAGGACAGAGACAGCGAGGCAGTCTGGAGTCTGTCGTCCATTACAGTCAGGGGGTGTCAGTCGGCGTGTCAGTGTTGGGTCATGGGGTCACCAGTTTCTCACAGCTCTTCAATGACTAGAAGCAACCTCAGCTGAAACAGTTTCATCGCAATTTAACTAAAATTGTTAATCACAATATTCATAGTAATTCACTGCTGATGTTCTGTGATTTACTAATTTTACTGTCACTCTTGCAGATGATATGTTTACTACATTAATTACTGTGTTGCACTTCCTTTACAGAGGTGAAGTCCTGATGTTCCAACGTCTCAACAAGCTTCTGTAACTCATTATCGAGCATTTCTTTCATTGTTTTTTCTGGAAAAATACTTATAAATAAATGAGTACTATATATTAAAGAAGTAGTTGTGAGCATAAAGAAACTGTAGATCTGGGTTTGTGTTTTAACTTGGTTTCCATGATTTCCACCAAAGTGCTTATCTAATGTCATTTTTCCAACTTTTTGATTTAATTTCTGCAGCATAAATACACCAACAGTGTCCTGATAGTCCTTTTGTTGTTAAAGTGATACCTGACCCAGCTGTGGCTGTTCGACCTGCCCATGGTGATGATTGACTCACAAAGGCTTCATAGAAAATGGTGTGGAATAAAAAATGTCTATACTATACATATATATATATATATATATATATATATATATACTAATTTTTTAGCAGAAGCATGTTGGGTGTTTTAACACTGGTTTCACAGTTTCACAGTTGCTTCCTGTTAAAACCTTCAAAGTCTCACCCCATGCCTTCAACCTTATTGTAAAAGTGTTTAGCTCCCTGCGTGAAGTGAGGGCAAAAAAAAAAAAAAAAATCACAGAGCTAACTCGCTCACACTGAGGGGTAATTTACAGTTTCCCGTGCACCTGACCTAAATGTCTTTGGAAAGTGGGAGGAAACTGGAGCAGGAGGAAAATCCATGCAACCTGCAAACTAGAGACGGAAAGGCTCTAATGGCAAATACAGCAACAGGAGAGGAATGAAAGGAACCGCAGGGACGGAAACTAGATTCCTGAATCTGACACTAAAACTCGAAATACACAAGTTTGTATTTTCACTAAAACAGCAGCAAAGAGAAAAGTGGAGAGACACAAGGCAACTGGAATATTTATCTATCATAACAACGAAACATACATTCAAACACATCACATATAAAGTTCTATATATCTGAGCAAAGAGTGTCATCACATCCCAACAAACAAACAAAATGTAGAAAGCAAGCGATTTCTAAAAGGTTTGGCCATCATCCAAATCCAGAAAACTGGATTACAGTCTTGGTTACTCCTGAGTCTGCTGATAAGCGATCAGTAACAGATGGTTTCTATCGATCACCTTTTGAAAAGCAGCCCCTCGCAAACATCCCGCTTTGAAACGAAGATAAAGGAGTTTCAGATACGGCAGCTGGTGCTCACAACTACCACCACAGATTCGGGTCCAATGAAGAGTTTGTCCTGCACTAAAAATAGGTGCTCCACGAATTCCCACGAAAACAAGCTCAACCAAACTTTGTATGTGTTTTCAACCTGGTTTACATTAAACATCTGAGCTTTGACGACATTTTAGTTCATCAGCTCATGATAAAATCAAGATGGCTTGCGTGATCGGACTGAGGGAAGCTGGGAAAGCACCTGACAAGGAAGCATGGAAACTAAATGAGTGTAGATGATGACTTCATCTACCTCATTACTGATTACTGTACATCTGCTTATTTTGATGGCAGCAACATGTTTCAAACCAGTTGGGACAGGAGCAACAAAAGACTGTGAAAGTTGTGGACTGATCCAGAAACAAAACAGCTTCATTGGTAACAGGTGATAGTGTCATGATTGGGTATGAAAGGTTCATCCTGGAAAGACTCAGTCGTTCACAAGCGAGGGTGGAGAGAGGGCTGTGTGAACACATGGTTGGATGAAGGAGATTAACACGTGAGCTTATACACAGTGTCCAAACTTTTTAGGAATCATGTTTGCTCTTCAGTGCAGAAACAAACCTGCAGGAGGCGCTGGATCACCTGAACCATTAGGCTTCATCCTGTCTGTCTGCACCATAGACTGTATAAAATATGGACGTAGTGTCCGTGACATCACCCATAGGTTTCTGAAGAGCATCCAGATCTTGGTAGCCTACCTCCGGTTACTCCAAATATGGACAAAGAGGTGGAGCGAAGGCGGAGCTGAGGTGGGTCGAATGAATGCTATTGGCTGAAAAAAGCCGCTTTATTCGAAATAATCAAACTAGCTACGGCTAACCAGCTTGGTTTAATGCTAAATATCGTTGCTAGCCGGCTAACCCCACGACGATCTCTTTCCCAAACTCAGTGACTAGAATTAGCCGGGGTGACGCCCTTTAGACCGTCAGTGGCTAGTTGTCAATCAAAGTGGTGCCACCTAGATTGACAGCTATGAATTGTGCATAATGATGTATGCTGTATATTTTAAACGACCCCCCCTCCCCCAGAGTTGTCATGGAGTAGAAAAACAGCTTATGAGACTAGAGCCATGTTTTGAACCAGGCTGTAAATATGTTTTTTTCTGTCGTAATATCGGACATTTTAACATGGGGCTCAAATGTAATTGACTCCCTTCTGCAGCCTGCTCTAGCGGTTATTCGAGGAACTGCAGCTTTTTTGCACTTCCACATTGGCTTCATTTTTCAGCGGCGGAGGTTGCTGCTTGGTCTGCACCAACTCTCACGTCAATCTTTCCAGCAGTTGTTGGGATATTTTCATCTGGACCGACATGACGGACAGACAGACTGACTGACAGACCAATACTGCCGTCCCTTGAGCCTCGGCAGAACAACAGATGACGTCCAATCTCACATCACCGTTTTATTAGAAAACAGAAAATATACAACATCTCAGAGCCTTAAACAACAGAGCTGATGTGCTGTCGGCTTCTATTCCTGACTGGCAACGCAGCGAGCGGCGGACGCGTCATCACTCAGTCGATGCTGTCTCCAGCAGTTTGCACAACATGTCAGTGATGCGCGGCAAAAACTTTCCAGGGTTAGCGAGTGTTGTTTTGGTGAGGAAATAATTTGGGCTTGACAGGTGTTGATTGGAGAGTTGTTTGTCCACACAGAGGACTGATATAGCTCTGGGGCAAATGTTCAAAACTATCTAAAAGTGTTAAATTGAGTCTGATGGGTGTGAAGCCAGAACTCACAAGCAAGGGTGAGGTGTTGATTGTTACTTTCTGTCACCACTGTAAATTAATAATGCTATTCTGATGCTTAGTGGTATGTGTTGACTTTGAATGAGGGTGAAAATGTAAAAATGTTTTTGCAAAGTAAATTTGATGATTAATGCAACATCACAAGAATCAGCTGTCGACTGGAGGATTAATACAAAAGTGATTCCAGAGGACTAGTTAAAAGTTAGTTACTCGTCACTTTCGCCAGACGGAGGGAGGTCGGGGAAGCAGGCGGGAGGTCTGTGACGGGCGGCGGGACAAGGGAAAAGTGTCGAGCTGTCGGTCCAGGCGAGGTGATGAGGAGTGACGCGGCGTGCCGGCGGCGGTGGGCCTGAGAGACGAGTCAGTGCTGATGCAGGATTTAGATTCATCACACGGCGAAGTGGCCCTGTCATGGGCCGCCATGATGACGACGGCACAGTCGGTGGGTCTGTCAACTGCAGCTGTGTGTGTGTGTGTACAGTAGCTAATGAGTGAGTGAAATGTCGCCACTTTACAGATTCATATTTTTTTCTCCACATAAAGACGAACTCATTAATTATCACTACAGATTAAGATCATTACATCCTTCCTTCTTTCCTTCCTACTTCCTTTCCTCATTTTGTCTCCACTACTTTTTTCACTGTTCATTTCCACTTTTGTCCTCTCATGTTCTGTCTCACCTTCTTTCTTTACTTATCTGCTTCATTTTCGTTCCTCAAAAAGATCTAAAAATATCAAAATCTCCCAAAGTGGAGCTAAAAGGTTTTCAATCAACAGACGAACTTAGCTATCTTTGTCATCATCATTATTTCTATTTCTATTTTAGATTTGAAGACTTGGCACATGCAGAGTGTGTAATTATCAATAACTGTCATTATCAAGCCATCAGAAATACTCAAATTTGAGTAGTTGGTACCAGTGTATGTTTGGCATTTTTGATTGGTCCATTGCTTAAACAATTACATGATTAAGTTTTTCTCAATTGCTTCAGCTTGAAACTTTGATTTCTACTTTTCCTTCTCTATATTTCCCCGTGTGTGTCCGTCCTACATGGCCTGAAGTGTCTTTTGTCTGTGTGTGTTTGGGCCTGTGTGAAACCTGTGTGGTTAAAAATGCACGTGTGAACATTTGCAGATCCACAGTGTGTGCGTATGCGTGTGTGTGTGTGTGTGTGTGTGTGTGTGTGTGTGTGTGCAGAGGATTCACATCAGTGTATCTGTGACTGTGGATCTGCAGCCGCTGTCACTCGGAGCCGCTTCGAGTCGCATTAAAATGCATGTAGAAGAATTCAGAGAGTCTGCTTTCACCGGCTCATAACTACAGGCAGCTTCCAGCAGCTTAAACAGGGTAATATCTCATAAATGATGGCTTGTAAGGCCAGTGTAATGATGAGGAATAAGAAATACCCACAGGCATGTATCACCATAAACATCAACCGGCTCAAGTGGCTGTGATGAATTATCCTGCAGGTCAGACCCGACTTATCAGATCTTGATTTGGGGGGAGGACACGTCTTGTAAACAATGACAAATGGTGTCATGTGCCTTCATACATTATCCTCGCTTTCTGTCTAAAAACTGGGTAAACCATTTATTTTTTGCTAAAATTTTCAATCTTCCTATTTTCTTCCAGGGCGAGTTTCTCCGAGTGCACTCATTTGCAACAGGAGGCCGCTTCACATTCACACAGCCGCACGAGCCGAGGGCCTCAGGCGCCGCGAGGTGAAATCATAACTCAAGCAACTGCGAGTTCAGCTCTGCTCAAAGGCACGAAGACAGTGAGGACTGACTCATTTCTTATTCACATCCACAAGGTGATTATCTGTGTCTCAGTTTATAATTTAGAGGCATTTCACAGTTTTTCCATCATGAAAGCTCGAATTTAAATAGATAAGAATTATCTTCTAGTATTACATGTGTTTAAGGTGAAGCTGTCTCCACCATTCAAGTTCACTGTTTAAAGCAACATTCATTGATTTTGGGTTTAGAGCTGAAGAACAAGCCATAAAGACAAAACTGATGTAAAATCACAATGTTGGGTGACATTACTTTTGAAAGTAACGTGTTTCATTACAAGAGTGTGATTCTTCACGTATGTTGTATATTGACAGTCCATCTACCTTTGAATATACTGACTCTCCTGTAATTGCACAGCCTATCTACAGCCCATAATAGTCAGTCTGCAGGCTAATAATGGGAATACCAGACTCATTTTTACTGCTCTGTTATGTTCAATTGCACAAGGGCGACGGGGCTCGATGCAAACAGCCGAACAAGTTCATACAATATGTAATTTTTTTTTCTGTAATTCACAAGCAATGAAAAGTAATGAAAAAGTATTTGAAGTACATGAAAACAAACATAAATCAAGGGTATTAACTGAGCAACCACAATTTGCATTTCGTTCTCGATGTTCTTGTCTCACACACTTGAACAATGCAAATACTTCCACAATACGAAGGTTGTTCTCTACCATAGACTGTATAAAATATGGACGTAGTGTCCGTGACGTCACCCATAGGTTTCTGAAGAGCAAAAATGAAGCAAATCGTAGTGCGTAGCCATCTTGGTAGCCTACCTCCGGTTACTCCAAATGTGGACAAAGAGGTGGAGCGAGGGCGGAGCTGAGGCGGGTCGAATGAACGCTATTGGCTGAAAAAAGCCGCTGAAAAAAGCCGCTTTATTCGAAATAATCAAACTGGCTACAGCTAACCAGCTAGGTTAAATGCTAAATATCGTTGCTAGCCGGCTAACCCCACGACCATCTATTTCCCAAACTCAGTGACTCGCCCCCCCCAGAGTTGTCATGGAGTAGAAAAACAGCTTATGAGACTAGAGCCATGTTTTGAACCAGGCTGTAAATATGTTTTTTAAATATGTCATATTTTAAAATATGACATTTTAACATGGGGCTCAAATATAATTGACTCCCCTCTGCAGCCTGCTCTAACGGTTATTCGAGGAACTGCAGCTTTTTTGCACTTCCGCATTGGCTTCATTTTTCAGCGCCGAAGGTTGCCGCTTGTTCTCTACACATGAGAACTGACACAACCGTCAAATCGGACACCTTCCATTTGAACTCAGCTACACCCAAGAAGTAGGAAACAGAAACAGTGGTGGCAACAAAAGGGCGAAGGAGATGTGGTAAAACGCCTCTTAATAACTGATTAGTTGAATTGCAAAACCAACCCATTATTCCACTGAGCAAAAATGTAAATTCATGGCTCAAAAACAATGAGCTGAGAGTAAATCATAGCAGAACTGGGCCTGAGGTCTTCGTTCCGTCTGAAGTCAGGTTCAGCTGAGCGGGAGGGAAATTAGCGGCAGCAGGCGGCGTGAGGTCCGCTTCAATTTGTCGCCGGTACTGTCATTGTTACAAATCAATAACTTCCCCGCGAGCCTGGCTTCAAAGTGTCGAAGTATATTAGACTTCGCTGCTTGGGAGGCAAAATGGTGCAAACAGCACAAAGCAACAGCCCAGAAACGGACATTAATGGGTCCCTTCGCTGGGAAAGGTTGCAGAAAGTCACCGACTGCGCGAGAGGAAACCATCTGAATTGCAAAGAGGATGTAATTACAAATCCAAATGTTTCAGCATTCAAGCCATTCCAAGTCAGTGTCACTGTCACTTCTTATTTATAATTCCTCCCTCTTTGCAATTCAAATCCTTCCCCACACATGATATTCAACATTTAGTATTCTCTGGTTGAAGTGATCATATTTTTTTTTCTCCTTTATGTGGGAACACTGAAGCGGGTGGAGATGACACTCACTGCAGTTAAACACAAGCCATCTGGACGCATGCAGTGCATATGCATTGATGAATACATGCATTAAAGATTAAAGACGCTTCATATATCACTCGGACAGATTGCTGTAACTCTGCGCCGGCTCGATGTTGAGACGCAACCTGCAACACAGAATCTACAGGCTGCCGGGTTCCTTTCATGCTTCACAGAACTGGACTGTTGATTATGATGCTGACATGTAAGAAGTTAGAGGTCGTATTTTGTGCAGATGTTTATATATAAAATTTTAAGGTAGAGAAGCTTCTGTAACAGCAGCAAAAGACACATTAAAACCAAGAGATTACGTTATAGCAGAAGCAGCTCCTTAAGGCGAAGTGACCTCGGCTACCTTCAGTATTTAATGCTAGAGAAAACTCTGGAATACATTACTGCATTTTGATTAAGAATTAATTTTAAAAAAAGCTTAATAGGACAATTAATCACTGGATGAAATGAACAGTAAGTGTGGCTGGTTTTTTAATATGGTCGTCATAACTTTGGCGACATATCTGGCTGCTGTCCAATCTCTGTTCAGGGGCCAATTATCTGGCCAATCAGTGGATCCGATCCTGTGTGACAGCGCTCGACAGCGACTCTACAAGGTGTGTGTGATACGGGCGAACAAGGCTGGAAGTTAAGAAGGTGAGATTTGTTTCACTGATACTCTGAAACGATGTGGTCGGTGAGCAGAGTCTGTCTCATCCCTGAGTCTCTGAGTCCATCAGCGCTGACACAAGCATCTCACTGTAACTCCATAGAACACTTAGGTTCAGTGTTAACGAGCATCAGTCACAGCTGGTGATTTATCGACCAAAGCTCTAGGTTTGCATCAGGGCTGGAGCCGCTGCCCTCGTCTCCCAGAGGGCCGAGCTGCAGCAGGACATCCTGACCAGAGGCCGGGGCTCGGTGGCCTCGACGCTCATTCTTTCACTCATGTGGTCACCATGACTCATTTGTTTACGCACTTTCTCATTCATTCACTTACTCACTTGCTTAACTCCCTCGGATCTTACTCCTTCACTAAACCCACATGTTGTAGTTCATCTGATGGCTTGCTCACTACCTGTGTTAGGAACTAAAAGAAGAAAAGAAGAAGTGCATGCTTGGCTTCAAATCTAATACTAAAGGAAGTAAATGGAACTTGGATCAAAGCTTGAAAAAAATCGGAAATTTCAATGTCTTTTACCACAAATAACGTCTGATTGATAAAGATCCATGTAACCTCTGGTCTACCTCAGGGTCTTTATTGGGATGACAGTATTTCCGACTTCAGTCCCCAGCAGGATGTGCCCACATCTGTCTGTCAGGGTCAATTAACTTCTGGGTCAAATCAAATGGATTCTCCTCTGATTCCATTCGAAGTTTGCATGCAGAACCTCACTGCTTCAAAAAGCATCAGCTCTGCTCACAAAGTGGTTGAAATTCGATCTACGAACAGGAATCTGTCCTGATGTGCTCTTAAGTCTCAATGGACGACTTGTTACAGCTTTAATTTTTCTTGTGACCAATTTTCTATTTTCATTATAAGCAAAACTATTTCGCATATTTCAGGCTTTATTCTTCTGCCAAGTTCCTGTTTCCTTGAGACATTATTGCTATTAAAAATCACAGAAAATCGATATTTGTCCGTTCTCCTGCAAACACAACACGATGAATATTAATATTCACAGCTGACTGTTTTTATTCCGTCTCGTGTTGTGGCAAAGAAACTAAAAGCTTTAAAGTCGCTGGCAGGAGCTCTACAGGAAAACTTGTTTACCCGCTCACTGTCTGTTACTTCTCGGGTTTTCGTCCTTCACGAGGGGGAAACTCCACCACGTCAAGGGCACGCTTCAGGAAGCGCTCGTGCTCGTCTTCATCGCTTCACGTGGATCTATGGCGACGTTTCTGAGCAAACTGTTCTCATTGTTAATCTGAGCTGCCTGGAGGCGTCCGCCGGGAGGTGGCTACTCGCTCTGTATGCACCTCTACAGTGATGCAGAGATTTATGGGGGCCAGGAGATGTGGAAACAGCGCGAACAGAAGGCCAGGTCAAGTGTGTGTGTTCCCAGCTGGGTTGGCGTCTCTCGCGGGGGATACAGTTTCATTTGCGGCTGTGAATAATGCAGCCCGGTTCATCCCTTGTTCTGCCAGAGGTCCGTTGACGGGGGCCGGCCTTGAGATGGGGTCCGCAGATATTTACATTCAAAGCGCTGCCTGCTTTCTGTACGTGATCAGACGCGCTGGAAGAGGATGAGAATGACAAAGACGTAAAGGCTGAAAATGCACCGGTGGCCTCCAAGTCTTGTTATCTTATGTGTAACCATCTGGTGCAGAAAAAAAAAAAATCACTGAACTCGTCTTTTCAATTTTAAAGGGAAAAGGACGAAATGCCTTTGAGGCTGAATCACATTTTGTAGTTATTTCCATCTCTGTAAGCTCAGGCTAAGGAAGTGATGCTCGTCCTTGTCTCTGTTGTTGAAGTTGCGATTAATTACTGAATTCTGGGTCAGTGCTATGAATATCCAGCTTCATCTGTAAACTGGGTACAACTTTTAGTCATGAATTTGTGCAAACATGGAAAATTACAGAGTTAGGTTTTCTCTGACAGGCGGGGTCACCAACTCCAGTTTTACAATTCAAATAATTTTACTGCAAGAGGTAGAAAATAAAATAATTTTCAGGGTTATGTAAGAATCTGAAAACAGACTCTCCCAAGACCCTGACAGCAGGTATGTGAGCCTAAGGTTGACCCCAGCTTTGGTATTAATAATAACGGCACAACACCTAAAGTAAGTTCAGTAAACCAAACTAAGAAATAAACCATATACCACTTTCTATAATTTACATATCAGCTATGAGTTAGCAAGTGGTTTCAGTCTTTTTCATCCTAAACCTGGTGGGTTGAGAAATTAGATAGCTCGACTGTAGATGATTTTCCAACCCAGTTGTGGCTGGATAGTGGATGAGTACTGAAACTCACGTCACACTTTAACAATATGACATTAATAATTTAATCACCCTAAATCTTCAGACATTCAGGAGTTCTGCTTTCGTTACCTTAGAATGAACCTTTTATATCCACATATGTAGTGGATCCTCATCCACAGAGTCCACAATATTTCTACAGTAGCCCAGAACAGACAAACAAACACTGGCCCTAGAGATGGCCTTTCATGGCCACCGTAGGTTCTCCTGCAGGATGTAAGACTAAACCTGTATAATAGCAACCTAGTCTGACTTTATAGATTGATAAACTGAAGTTCTCTCCGACAACGTCTCCTCGCACTTTCTTTTCATTTTCAATATCACACCGCTCCTAATATTCTTGTCAAGTTATGCGATAATCGCAGCTTCAGTCTTCACGAGGTGGCTCCGGCAGCACGACAACATCTCGGTCATCAGCGACACATTAACAACTTCACAGATGTGATGAACCTGTTCTGACTGTGTCTATAATTGGAGTATTACATGCTTCAACTTTTAAAGAACCAAGACAACAAGCTAATGTGTTTGGACATTTCTTTATAGACTTACTTCAATTGTACTTACTGTCGTGGTTTCACAACAACATGATTTCTTTGTGCACATCTCTGGTCAGCGGTGACCTAACATGTCTTTGTGCCCTGAAAAATATCTCGTCCCTGCAGCTCTGTGTCCTGAAGACAGATTCCGACACAGCATTTATTGCACTCGGCCAATAAATTGATTCTGATTCGAGCCTAAATTCGGCCTCATATCACGCGATTCTTATCTAATCTTTGAAATCTAATCGAATTGGCAAGTGTAACCAAGGCCTGCCTCTCGGTGACGGCGAGGAACAGTCAGGTAAGGAATGGGACGGTCGGCGCCCTGCGGGGAGGCAGCCAGCGAGAGCATTTTATCTGAAAAGATTACTGAAGGCAGCCGTGCCCTCTCTCCTCGGCTGCCAGGGCGCCCTCGCTTTGATCCTAACTCCCTCTGAATGGTAATCACCTGGGAAAAGGTCCCAATTATCTCCCTGAAACTCTCAGAGGTACAGTGTCCCTGTCGGTCTGCCACAGCCTGGGATTAGACACAGACACACAGATGCAGACGGCTCAGAGACGACGAAATACTGTATTTATGCCAGCGCTAACACAGAAGCTTTAATGCTAAAATTCCTTCGACTCTGTGTGTTCGGAGGGGAGATGGGTCCAGGATGTGTTTGGTCTGGCTTAGCATGAAGACTGCAAGCAGAAGGAGACAATTAGCATCCAACAAAAAAAAGGACTACTGTGCTCTCATTTGCTTGATCAACCAACCAACAACATATCTAAGAGTCTGGATCCCATCACCTGATCCCAGCTGTAATAGTAACAATAATTGGCTCATTTTATTGTCCAAAAATCATTTACTTTCACACTCTCCACACTCATATATTGAGGCATGTCCTTTTCTAGCTGACAGCCCTTAATGACATTTTACTCTGGGAGACGATCAGACACCATCATCGAGGTGACACAAAGAGCGAGACACTAGATGCTTCGGCACCTTTGGGCGACACATCAATATAGATCTCAGCTTTAACATGTTTTAGTTTTTCTTTCTCTAACTGTTGAACCATAAACTGATTTATAATTAGGTATCACACATTATGTATTTAGACTTGAATACGATCCTCATCACCAAGAAAAGATGCACTGAACAGAAACATGAATTCACTCTGAAGGTCAAAGACGTACCTGTGGTCACAAGAAAAGTAAGTAGACACATGCAACCAGAAAACAGTCACCTGACCTCAAACCCACTAATTCAAACACTTCATCACGTCAGCCGCCGAAAACCAAGCCGGCGTTGATTTCACACCTGAACTGCGCCCTCTCGGTTCGGAAAGCGTCTTGAACCGGACCGTCGAGCCGTTTCGCTGATTACCCCGAAGGCTCAAAGACAAAATGCGTAAGTGCTCACTCAGCAGGACACCGCCGAACATCTTCCGCCTTGACTAACCAGGAAATTACATGTTGTTTTCAAACACAGGTATCTCGCCTCATCAAAGCGCTGCGTTTGAAAGCCGACCCGTGCGAGCTGCGGGTCGGCGGGCGGTCCGCGTCGGCAGGGGGTGTGAAAATATGCGCGGGTCTAATTTCATGCAGGAGGTCCGAGAGATGGCGTCGGTGATTGTGAAGTGGAGAATGGTTGATTGAGATAAAAGACTGTGCCTCGCCTTTGAGGGCCGGCTGATTATGACTGGGCAGCAGATCAGAGGAGAGGGAGAGTGAAATGGATGGATGAACGGATGTGTAGATAAATGGGCATGGCCGGGTAGGTGCGGAGATGGATGGTGTGTGGGCATGGATATATCTGGGCGGTCGCGCTTTACATAACAGAGGCTTTTCACTGCAGGATCTCAGGACCAGATAAAAACACAATTCCAGTGGGCAAGACGATGTGTGATCAGCCGGGTGTGTTTTTTTGACAAAACATTACAAATCTCTACGCAGCCAAAGGCCTCAGAAATACTCACAGAGCCGGGCTGCACCACTGCCTGGTACATCGGGGACATGGCTTTTCCCTGAGTCACTTCTCATAATGTGATTTTCGCCCTTGAAAATGTAATCACACCCTTAAAATAAGGCTCGCAGTGCACTAATCCCCTCCAGTGTGCCTAAGTGCTGTGGCGCGATAAAAAAAGCATTGAATCACTCATCCTTTTTTTATGACCGTATTAATTGTCCTTGCAGTATCATGATAATCCCAAATAAGCTGGGATGCATCATCGTTTCCGCTGAGCAAAAAAACATAAAAAAATCTAAGAAACACGGGCTTTCCCTTAACCTCAGTGGAGACCAGATGCTCGGCTTTAACTCACACAGAAATCTGATAATTGATTTTTCAAATTGAGGAATTTCTTGTTAACTTGGCACCCGGAATTGGCTCTTTCATTTCTTACAGCGGATTAAACTTTGCTAGAAATGAACACCTACTTGTCATGAAGTCAGTTTAAAGTGTTTCTACAGGGAAAAAGTACAATCTCACTGAACAGGAAGTCATGGAAATGAATCCACTTTGTTGTGTGGGATAAGACCATCGGACCAACGCTGCCATCCCCAGAGGCGTCCAGCCAGCCTGGCTAAAAATATAAAAATGGTCGTCTGCCAAAAACTACTTCAGCTCTCCGACAGAAATAAACAGTCAGAACAGCTGACTGGCTTGTTGCACCGGTGCTAGAGAAGCAATCGTTCCCTCAAATCACAACATGAAAGGTGCAATCTCAAGAAATAACCCGTCCAATTCCACGTGTTTTTCACACGAGCTCTGCCAGATGTTGGTTTGCACATACTGTTGCCTGCATGATCGCGGGGGCCGGCGGCTCTACAAGCATACGCTCTGCTTTAAGGGCGTTGTGGGTCTATTTTTGGAACGAGACCTTGAGCGTGGGTTTTGTTTTTCCTCCCAACGTGTCAATCAAAGCTTTCCAGTTTCCAATACCTGAGAGCTCCTGAAATACACGACTGCTCGTAGCAGTGCTTTAAAAGTACAGCAGAGCCGAATTTCTTTTTCCTTTCTTCCAAGTCACAGAAGTAAAGAGCAGAATATTTGAAAAAAATCCCTGGTGGGTGAGCTTCGGGATGTGAGTATAAGCAAAGGGAGCTCTTCAACATTATGCTAACAAGACGAGAGCACACTTCACACGACTTGTTAACTCGGAGCGATCAGACAAAGTCAAAAAGTCGCTCATATCAAAACAGCGGATACGAACTAATCATGAAGCACAGAGCTGACAAGACNGGCTACCAAGATGGCTACGCACTACGATTTGCTTCATTTTTGCTCTTCAGAAACCTATGGGTGACGTCACGGACACTACGTCCATATTTTATACAGTTTATGGATACAAGAGTGTTTGGTTTTCTGTGAAAGTCTACAGTGAAGAAGCATAATGTGAAGAAAACATGAAGCTGCCCAAGGGAAAAAGGGATGATTCTCTGATATTTACACTATAATTCAGGTGCTGGGATGAGAGTGGAGGTATTTTAGCCTCTGGTCATATTCGTCAAGGCCACATTTAACTCTAGCAGCTGCTCAAAGTTCCAGTGAATATATGAGAAACGTAATATATAAATACACAATGAGATTTACAACAAAATGATTCCAATTCATCCTGAGGGAAACGTTAACGTCTGCACAAGATTTCAAGGTGATCAATCCTACAGTTGTTGAGATATATTAGTCCGAAGCAAAGCGGTGGAGCCGATCGACCGACGTCGCCGCCGCAGGAGCCGGAATGAGTGAAAATCCATGAATCTGTCGACGCTTTATTTAAATATAAAGAACAGTTCAAAATCAGATGATGCTTTAAAAAAAAAAGAAATGGATGCAAAATCTCTGAAACAACATTCTTTAGTTTCGCAGTTAGATCTCAGTTTGGTGCATTTAAACTGCTCCTTCTCACAAGAAACATCCTGGTGTTTTTCAGCCAAAGTTGTTGGATGTAAAGAGACTTGCTTCTGCACCACATGAATAGATGCACACAGTCACGATGCAATCACTGCACCTTGTAATTCCCTGTTGTTGCATTACATTGAATCTGAACTACACGAGTGCCACGGAGCGCGCAGGTGTGGGGGATAGATGCCTGTCACTGATATAATGGACTGTCAGTTTGCCTTAAACATGCTGCTGTTGTCGACTCGTGATTGGGGCTGGTCTCCCTGCGGAGGAGGCGCGGCGGTGCACATTGTGCATCGCTGGCAGCGCCGGCCTTGTTAGCTGTACCTGATGCCTAAGCTCCTCCATTGTAATTCCCTCTCCCTTCAGATCGGCTCATCTCGCCTGTGATTACACAAAGGGCGAAGAGGAAATCCTTGGACTCTCACTTGCACACACATGATCGTAATATGCAGATGAAATATTCATGAAAAACACACATGGATGCCTCTTCATGCGTTCACATGCAGCACACAGAGGATCTGATGTGCTGCAGGATTAAAAGGGCTGCATATGCACAAAAGCACAGTGTGACATTTTGGTGCATCCGCGTACATGAACGCACAGAAATATTGTATTCTGTTCTCATTATTTTCATCTTGTGCTCAGGACGGCTGCTGGATGCTCCTTTGTTTCGATTACACCATCGATTTTTAAGCGTCGCCAAACTGCGGGGAGCCACTCATCAGGTCCCTGTGTTCTCTCCTCTGCACCAAAGAGATACACATGTTGTAAGAGAACCAGGTTCAGGCCGGGAGTCTGAGAGGAGCAGGGCGCCCTGCCAGAGCACACCTGGCCTCTGAACCCCTGGCGAGCCAGGCGAGCTCCAATCACAGTCCCTCAATGCATCATTAGTAAATAGACTGACCTTTACATCAAAACACAAACAACAACTTATTCAGGTCAAGTCCCCTTAAAGGCGTCTGCACTGCGCCGAATTAAAAGCAGTGACAGGATGATGGATAATCCACCTCTGCGAGCTGGCCCGGACTCACTTCTCTAACCAGTGCTCCTCGCCTCTGGGCAGAGGGAGGCTACCGGCTCGGAGATGCCCTATTTCTGCAGGAAGCAGGAGGAGGCGAGAGAGCAGAAGCGAGAGAGGGAAGCCCTGGATGTGATCACCTTGATAACAGTGGGGGCTGGGAACTGGGGGTATTAGCGTGAAGAAGAGTGGGCTCTGGTTTGAAGAGATTTACCACCCCAGTAGAGCACCTGAGCCCCTCCAACAGCCCCCAAATGAGCTCGTCTAATTGGGCTGATTTGGCTGACCAGAGCGGCCTGTGCCAGCCCGCCGCCCTGGAGGACGGAGAAGAAAGGAAGTGGGGGAGAAAAAGGAGGAGCACGGAGGGAGAGGAGGAGCAGAGGAGACGCCGTCTGGCTGCAGATGAGCTCCGAGAGCCGTTAGCCACCCTGTTCGACTGCTCCTCTTATCTTAACACCGGGAAATGGATCACTAAACTCCTTTGTTTAAATCGGATTGTTGGAGGAGGAAATCGTTACATGAGGAGTGTGTCTCAAGAGCGCTGCCGCTTTATCCTTAAGTCCTAACGTGGCACCCAACTTATCTCCAAAAGTGCTGTTTTGTGAAACGCTGTCAAGAGGCGCCGGCGCTTCGGGAAAGATTTTTTAACTCGGCGGCACAGCGTTCAGAGCGTTTACTGTTTAGCAAAGGTGAAGGATCATACTGAGGTGACAAATGCAAATTTTGTTTTTGTGAAAATGTGAGAAATGTTGCATCTTGTTTCACAATTTTTTTTATGTCAATGACTTCGAGACCCCGTGAACGAGCCTGTCACGTCAAACAACAGCAGCTCTTAAACAATGAAAAACAGTGATGTTGCAGTAAAGTTATTTCCAGGTAGTTTATATTTTTCATCCACAGCAGTTTGACTAGTTCAATACTTCTCCTAATGTGGAGTCTGAGCACATTTAGTGTTTTTATTAGTCTGCTGTGGTCGTGCATTTTGCCGTCTGCGCTGCCAACAGACTGTAAAATGATAAGAATTAATAACTGCAAAGCTGACAGGCATCAAGCAGCACGAGTGGGATTGTGATTCAGAGACTCACGAGTATCTGGATGAGCCTCATGTGTCTGAAGATTCACTGCTTCAGCCTCAGACTGACACCAGGCTACAAATATCTGTCTGTCTGCTCCGTGACAAAACATTCAGATTCAGGCAAAGACAAAACACACAAATGGAAAAATATACATGGAGTTTTATGTATGTTTCAAATTTATGTATGTTGGGTCCAACTGGGGACCCTAAATATCTACTAACGTTACCATTCAGTCATGACAGCGACAACTTTGATTGGATGTTTATTGCTGTCATTTACAAGTAAATCAGGTGTCGAGGTTAGTTTGTTGTGAGTTCCATTGGTTGATGAGCGTCCTTCAACCATCGGAGCTTCACAGTGAAAATAAATGACTGCATTTATATATTGCTTTTCCATTCTTGTCAGTCCATTCAAAGCGCTTCATCACAAAGCCAGCCAGCATTCACCCATTCACACACACACACACACACACACACACACACTCATGCATGGTGGCTGATTGGAAAGTGCCACACTGATGGAGCAGCTGTAGCCTGCAGGGACCAGGGATTGAACCTCCAACTCTCTGATTGGTGGGAGCCACAGTAGTGAGGCAGACTGTCTTCACCAGGAACCTTCATATCAGAATCTGTTTATTGTTGCTATTCATTCTGAATGGGACCTTGAAATGTAAAGACTACAGAGACTGTACCCAGCTAGAAGATGAGAGACTTCATCTTACGCCAGCGTCCTCAGCGACCAGGCGTTCTCTATGTAATACGCAAAGCTCAGCGATGATATCAGAAACAGACCAGTCCGAGCAGAGTGTGTAGATCATGTGATCAATGAAACCACTGAGCTAAAGATTTATGACCAGAGATTAATCCTCACCCTAACCTCTGTCAATAGTTTACCATGTATTTGGCCATAAACCGAACTATTGGACAAATTCAAATTTTGGCCTGATGATGGTGCTTGAGGTGAAATCAGAGGATCATTAAAGTGATTAAAGTTCATCATGAGGGGAACATGAATGTCTGTACCAAATGTCATGACAATCGATTCAATAGTTGATACTTTGAAGCCACAAATATGAGCCTTGTGGTGGTGCTAGAGAAAGTCCATCCTCTGGGGATCATGAATGTCAGGACAAACTTACAAACAGATACAGAGATATTTCAATCTGGACCAAAATGGTGGGTCAAACAAAAGACTGACATTCTCATCCATAGAGTCACTAGCATGACTAAAATGACACATCTGATCCCACCCGAGACACTGACAATGAATGTTGGTGCGTGCCATGTTGTCAGGGGTGAAACCAGCCAACAGCCCTGTCCTTTTTAAATCCTACCTTCAAAGCTTTGTATGCTCATGGTGGAACCTTGGTCTTGAGTGATCATTGTTGCTGTTCACAATGTAGAGAAAGAAGAGGATTCGTGTGATTACAGGGTTGAGAAACGGCGACAGTTACGTATGACAAACCCCTCTTAAATAGACACGGCGCATTTGTTAAAAATCGCGAGACGGACGGCGAACAAAGCTTCAGACGACAATGTCAGCGTGGGCTGGCCTTGAGGTTATAAAACTTCCATCTCACTCCCATCTTTGTGAGGCGCCACGATGTGACAGCGTCGACACATCACAATGGGAAAGTTTCTATTATGTTTATCTTCCGGAAAAGTTTGCCTTCTTTGAGTTTTTTTTTTTTTTCCCTCACAATTTGAAATAACAGAGCTCTTATTTCATGGTGCACAAGCTGAAGACATCCACTTGTGAGGAAACTCAAAAACTTGACGGCGCATTAGTTGGATGTTTTGCTTGAGTTTGTTTACTTTAGTGGGTCATTTTTGTTATTTTGATATCAGACGTGTCGACTTTGACGTCGTTTTTTTTGCCTCGGCTGTCAACAGACGGCTCAGTGAAACTAGCTGACAGGCAGCAGCAGAGACTGGTAGCAATGCCCACAGGTTCCTGATTGGGCAATGAATCTGAAAAAAAAAATCTCCACCGGCTTCGCCTGGAACCAGTAAACCACTAAGCGCTGTCTTGTATTCATTAGTGGGCCACTTTGCGTGCTCGCCGGCTGCACGGCTGCCGACTGACAGGTTGGTGACGAGGCCTTCATCACCATTGTGGGAACAGGAATCCGGAGTCGACGCCTCCCCGATCCGCTGAGTGTGTGTTGCGCAGCCCAGATCTGTCCCGGCCCTCTCGCTGCCTCTCAGCTGTGACTGGGTATCCGATCCAGCGCCAGACGCGATAATATCCCGTCTGCTGAGAGGCCGTTTCCCTCCCATGATCCCCTGCAGAATGAGCCATGAAAAGACCAGCTTGTCTGCTGTCTGTCTCTGCTGTGTGAGCGTCTCCTCAGAGCCTCGTCGCTCTCTCTGCCTTTGTCAGTCTGTCTCGTCTTCTGGACGCTGTCTGTCCTTCTGTCTGTCTCGTCCTCTGTCTGTTTGCTCATCTATAAACCTGCCTACCTGTTTGTTTTCATCCTCTGCCCTCAGGTATATCAGCCCGTCTCGACGTCTGTCTATGAGCATGCAAGGCACATATTTGTCCTGCCTCATTGATATGGAAATTTGAATCACTCATATGTTATCTGAATATCTGCTCTGCTTTGTGTGGCGAAGGGAAAAAAAAAAAAAAAGTCCCTCTGTCTTATAACTTCAGCCTCACTCCTCTCCAGTTTTATTATGCAGCACACTTTGAGGGACACGGGAATATTTATTACATCTCTATTCTCTGCACTGTTGCTCTGACCCTTGAGGTCCTTACTTTTGATGGCTTGTCATGTTGTTGATCGAGGAATTTAAGCGCAGCCGGCGAAGAAAAGCCCTCTGAAAGTCATCGTGGATAAAGCTGTCAACTAAAACCTCTCTGACGTGTCCTCTGAGTGACTCCTTAGCATTTCCCTGCTAGCTCACCTGTTCGCACGCCCCGGTCCGTCCACGCCAGCGGCTCTCGTTCTCAGTCGCCTGCACGCCACTTTTAGAAAAGGGCAAGGTGAAATCAGCAGGGGGACCGAAAGACAAAGCAGGTTTCCCAGAGACAATCGACCCCGGCTCGTGCACGTCTTATCATTTAGCAGAAGCAAGACAAAGCTCAATACGCGGCAGCGGCGGCGGCGGCAGAGATGTGGTATTCCTCCGAGTCGATGCCTCCGGGCGCTGACCTTCAGCGCTCTCACTGTAAATCCTTACATTCATCTGGCGCGTGCACTATCTCAATGTGACAGATAGCCCGGGCTTTGATAGCGACTTCTATTCAAAGTTTAATGATTTCCAGGGCTCAGGCTAAGTCCTCGGATGGAGCCGCGGCCCTAACCTGTCCTCGCCCGTCTCATCTTGATGTACTGGAGGAGGAAACGTGCGACAAAAGTTGCACTTTTTAAGGGGGAAGATTTGACTCAGTGAGCTGAGGGGATGACAAAAGTTGATCCAGTGGCCCCGGCTGAACGGATTAGGTGTTTCCCCAATGGAGTCTGGAGTCAACTGGGTTTCACTCGACTGGTTTTATTGCAAAAGGAGATCAGTGCCGTTCATAAAAGGTGACGCCGGGTCGCTTTTAAAGGAGAAATACTGTAGATGGTGTTCTGATAATATCTGCGGGGGGTTAATAAGGTTGGTGGCGATGCAGCAGGGTGTCACATCAAAGACATGTAGGAGGGGTCAGTGCTCCAGCCATCAGGATACAACTATATATAATACACTGTATATAAGACGAAATATAGAATATGATAACTCCTTTATGTAAATAAATGTTTGGGATTGTTGGGGAAAAGTCAATTTGTATCCTCATCCTGACACGTCGGCCATGTTTGGATAAGATGTTTTCTTGCTTCCAGCTAACGAACATGAAATTCCAATTAGAAATGGCAGCAGAAGTAGAGACAACCTCACAGTTTTTACAGACCTGAGTGTGCCCCAAATCATCGACAACATTGCAGCATTGGTTACTCTCTCTATGATGACATTATTTTCACACCACCTTCGACCTCAGCCAATCAGAACAGGTGTAAACACTTTTGCCTTTAGTCGTGCCTGGATGACCCTTCATACAAACTGGCTTGATTAAAGCACCAGTCTTTAGCCAATCACTCTTGGTGATGTAGCTTCTACTCAGTCAATAGAAACAAATCTCTACTTCTCGTTCCTACAAAACACAAACATTCTGCACCGAGGAAAATGCCTATGTTAGAAGTAACTAACTTTCAGAGTTGAATAACAACCAACAAGGTGCTTTCATTTCATTTGTGCCTCGCATCCAACACTCGCACTAATTTCATTTCAGGTAAGTGTTTTCACTCCATAAGACTAAACATCCAATTCTGCATAAAGACATCAGCATGCATGAGCGACTCAATTTCAACAGTGGGAGAGTGATTGCTTAATGCACTTAGTGCCATTGGGAGGTCTGGTGGCTCCGAGTCGCTTACAAGACAACAAAAGGTTTTTCCTAACAACAGCGCGTCTTTAATTATTCAGAAATTACAAATACGTCCTCTTTTGGCACCCACCATCCCTGCGTCCCGCACAAAAGACATCAGGGGGACGCCATTAAAGTTTAAATTCACAGTGACGTCTCCCTCGTGCTGTGTCGGGCGGTGGAAAAACCTTTCATCATATCAGTGTCTCTGTTTCCATCCAAGTGTCTGTTAGCCTCCATTAAACAGAGGAACCAGGGATCCTGCTGGCTGCCGGCGAAATGGGCTTCTATCTGTGTGTTGTTCTCTGTCAGCTGTGCAGCAGCAAAGCAAATGAAAGCGCCGCTTTTAACTCAGCGTTTCAACTCGGCACAAAGTCCTTTCATGGCTGAGCCACAAAGACGTCCCTCTCGAGATGATCATATTTGCTGTAATATCCAAGAATGTTGGTCACTTTGCTTTGAAACAAGAGGATAAAACTTTGTTATCCATAATGTGCGACGCTTCTACATCACTGAGGACACATTTCAAAAGGCACAGACGAGTTTTATCGGTTGTTTCGTTTAAAGGAAACATTGCTGCATTGTCTTCCTGTAGGAAATTCAAACCTGGTTTTGAAAGGTTGTGTGTTCAAATCCCCGGACGGGCTAAAAACAAATCTGGCGAGAGGGTTTATCATCTGCTCCCAACTGAACCAGAGAACTCTAAAACAGGTTTTCTGAGTCGGAAACTGAACTATGAAAATTTATTGGCATGACCGAATCAGCATAGTAATAGCAAGAAGTGTGGGGTTATAATGGTTATGTCTGGATGTTACTAGTCAGCTGGCAGCCAAGCACGACCTCAATGTTCTTAACCAACAGCTTCATTTAACAAAACTCAATGCGTCTGTGCTTAATGTGCCCGAACTGAAGCCAGACAGGAAGTAAAAAAAGATTATTTTTGTCTGCTCTTGAGACAGCTTTCTACCGCTGCACACACAAAAAAGCATTCAAGTTGGACACCTAACACGACTCACAGTCAACTTCAGTCTCTTCATATCAGCATTAAACACAATGATCAAACTCTCATCAGACGTCCTTCTTCACTGAGACGTTCAGTATTATAATGAAAGATAACACCCACTTTTACAAAATGGCTGAACAACTAAAACAAATTATGCTTCTTTTTTTTCTCCCTTTTACACCAGTAGATAACACTTGCTTTGGAACGATTTTCCAAAATGCATATCTGGCACTTTGAATGAAAAAAAAAAAAAAAAAAAAAAAGAACTCTTCAAGCAGAATATGGTGCATCAGAGGCGAGTAGGCAGCTGAGTCGCGTCTGTGTTTTCATACTGAAGAATAAGCAGGAAGAGGGTGGAAGACTTCAAAGCGGCTTTTTCGTGCCACCAGAGTATTCCGTGGATAATAGACTTAAGGGGAAGATTTATCAAACAGCACACTTGAGGACTCTAATATGAGATGTGAATGCGAGCGAGGGAGAGTTTCAGCGTGGCGGAGGATGTGTGTCCGTGCGTCGACAGGCGTGTGTGCTCTTTGTGAGGGCGTGCGCGGCGGCGTGCGTGCTCGCCAGGTGCGATTAAGACCGAAGGCGGGTTCACGGGCGCCGTCTCTCCTTCTGCATCCGTGTGGTGAATATGCTAATGAGCGGTAACACCCCCTCCCTCTAAGACTCAGGGTGGACGTCAGGGGGTCAGAGCTTCTTTACCTCCTGTTGATCGTCCAATCCAGAGCTCGATCAGTCACAGTGAAGCATGTTGAAAAGCATTATGGGTTCATGTTGTGTACCAGCCCACGCTGCAGCAGAGACGTCAACTTTTTACGACAGTCTGCTGAAGCTTTAATGTAAAGCTGCAAAGCGTCATCATCATCAAGCTGCAGACGTAAACATTTGAATTGACTTGATGATTAAGCTCGGTCGACTGGATGCGCTCGGTAGAATAATGGCCTAATACTTATCAATATTAAGCAGGGGGGTCTTTCCTATTGCAGCCTCACAGCGAAGTCATTAATTGTGCAGCGTTCATGAAAAATATGCAAATGCGCCGTTGACATTCTGATATGTAAATGATGTCACTTTGTGTGTGTGTGTGTGTGTGTGTGTGTGTGTGAGTGCAGATTATGCATTTGCTTGTAGATAGAGCTACTGACTCCAGAGTTTTATTACAGACTCATTATTGGTTTATTGTATGTTTACATTTAAGTTTCTATATGAGACAAAAGCACAATCTCCACAATCTGCTCCTCACACACATTTTAAAAGCCTATTTTAGTCGACAACAATTTTATCATTCCGATTCCTGCTCGTGCTTCAGCTGCGGCTACAGTCGGCCTCGTCACCACACCGACACCCCGCTGACGCCTGAACACACACAGACACGGTCCGGAAAACTCGCTGCTGATCTCAAGACAAACACAAACACAGACCTCCGCCAAGCAGCACAGCTCCCCCAGCTTATTGTGACCTACACCCCAAAATATTAGTCCTACCTGTTGATTTATCTATTTCAATGGATTCCTGGACCATAAAAACATACCCTTAGCAACTGGAATCACATCGATATCATTTTTAGTTTAATAGTTATACCCGAAAATCCACAGTTCCGTAATGGCGGTTTTCCGGATCACCTCCAAAATTTAATCATTTGTTCCTTGTCTCAGAAAGGACCTGAAAATTCCTGAAAATTTCGTCAAACTTTGTCCATAACTTTTTGAGTTATGTTGCAAACAAACAAACAGACAAACAAACAAACCAATGGCGGCAAAAACATAACCTCCTTGGCGGAGGTAATTATGACAAACGGTGCCTGGCAGCATGTGTGATTGAAGGTGGTGAAGCTGGTGGAGGGGGAGGATGACGGGCGAGGTCAGGGGGGGCGTTTGTCGTGGTCCCGGGGTGATACTGACCACCGAGACCAAGAGAGAAGAAGAAGAAGATCCCTGATTTTCTATATTAAGTGAAATATTAGTGACTAAATTAAGATAAAGTTGGTAGAGTCTTAACTCCCTGAATTTGTTTTCCAGAGCTTTCAGCCACACTCAGTGACGCTCAATTGCTTCGTGAGCGACTTGAAAACAGTGACAAGTGGTTGAAAGCTCATTGCTCAGTGTAAGAAGCTTTCAGGAGCCTCAGAAACACAGAATGAGCTTCACCAGCTCAAATCCTCGGACTGGGCAGAAAAAGGCTTCAGTGACTTCTACTGAAGGGCACTTGAGCAAAACAAGAGACCCTGAAGTGCTGAAGAGAAATATTAAACTGGAGGAAGAACCAACATCCTCTCGTCTCATGCAGCAACAGAACAACAGTGCTCTGATGTTTAGTCATTTGCAGGACTGTTCTGGGTGCTTTTATAAATTCATGGTGTGACTTCCAGAGATGAACATACTGCAGATGTAAATGCAAATGTAGTGTGAACCTTTTCTTTTTGTCAGGATTTAGTTTTGTTGTTCTTCCAAAGCTTCGTCTCTCTTCATCTTTAATCCCTCCTTCACGAATGTTTGATTTGTTTTTATCTGTGTCGTCACTTTATTCATCGCAGCTCCAGGAGAATTTCGAAGCACCTGATCTCCCTGCTAATGCAGAAATGTAAAGGTGAGACTCCATGAAACACACTTTTCCATTCTAAACACCTGGTCAGAGTAATGATCCAAGCAAACAGGACGAGTCTCAGTCAGCGAGGACGAGACTCTGCCGCAGCATCCAGGCTGTGATTTAGCCCCATAAAACCCACAAATCTCCTATTTGTGCATAAACACAAATCTAGGAGAGTATTTATGAGACAGTGAAGAAGGAGGAGAAGGAGCGATTTGACGGGAAAAACAAAACAGGATGAGGGCGAACGAAGAGAAAGGTCATAGGAAGTGAGAGAGAGAGGGTGATACAATGAAGTGTAAGGTGGAGGGGGAGTAAAGGTGAGAAGAGGAATGATCGCGCCAAGGCTTAATTACAGGTCTGTCCCCTGTTCTCCAGGTCAGACCATGATTCACAGCCAATGGACAAGCTGTGTATGTGTGTGTGTGTGTGTGTGTGTGTGTGTGTGTGTGTGTCGGGGTGGGCAAGCAGCCACCAGCCGCACATAAAGTCCATAACCTTATCACGGCGAGGAGGGTCAAAGATATGGACTCATACTACTGTAAATAATATGCTCATTGTGAGGGGACGGGGGAGGGGGGGAGACGGGGCGAGGGGGAAAAAAGGAGGAGAGAGTGGAGAATAAAAATAGACAGATGGAGAGGTCAAGTGACAGAAAGGGCAGGAGAGGGGAAAAGTTACAGGTGAGGAGTAAATATAACTTTACGTCTGTCTGGAGGGAGAGAGAGGAAATATAGTGTTTCAGGAGGCATCACTTTTTCCAGTGTTTTTTTTTTATTTTCATGCAGACGAGCTTTTCTGATCTCTTCAATGACAAGTTAAGTCTCATGTAAATTTGTTAATATCTTCTTTTGTAGTTTGTTTAATTGTTCTTTTTTTTTTTTTAACTTTTTAACTGCTTTCCCCTTTTGCTGCTGTGAAATGTGAATTTTCCCACAGTGGGACGAATATAGCCTTATCTTATCTTATCTTATCTTAAATATAGGGGAAGAAGGATGTTAGAAATGTCCCCATCCAGATTCCTCATGGGGATTTTTTGAAACCATGCACACTTGTAACTGGCTTTCTAATTAGCTTTCTAATTAGCAACATCTGTCACTACATAGGAAATGGAGGAATCTGATTGGCTGATTGAATCTGATGACTTGTTGCATGTAAACACATTCTCACATGAGCCACACAACCTGGTTTCTTCACTGCATGTAAACAAACTGTTTAATCTGCATCAAGTTCCTGAGGCTGCTTCATGTTTAAGCTTCCCTCAGACAAACTCCTTCAAGGCTTTAACTGTGAGCAGCGACAGGAAGTGTCTCATTTATCAAGTGGTTCAGTGACCAACTATTGAGTCCTTGATTGACAGGATATGGACGAATGTTGAAGAGCTGCATGTAACAGCTGTTTGTCTTCCAGTTCAAACGTCCAACGCGTCATGGAGGTGATGGAAACCCACTCTGATCCAGGTTCAAATCAAACCATTTCACCCGACTCTTCCTTCCTCAAACCTCCTGAAAAAGTGCTTTTCCACCTCCAGCTGAATCCTGAGAGAAGCTGTTGCTTCTGTTTTTCTTTGGTTGTTTCAAGCCAAAAGTGCTGAGAAGCAGCATTTCACATCAACACGGCTGCAAACATATCGGAGGGGAAATAGGAGCTGACAGAAAGACGGGGCTAATATCCTGTACGTTCACGGTGGGAGAGAGAAATTCACTGCATATAAATTGAGAGAAAAAGATAATGAGCATCAGAGTATAAGACAGAGGGGAAGATAATGTAAGTTCAGGAGAGAGAGAGAGAGTGAGAGCGAGCGAGCTTATGCAACCTCAGGGACCCAGATAGGAGGGTGAGTACACTCTATATAACCTCCGACACGCTGAGAGCTCTGATAGGAGACAGCGCAGATACAGAGAGAGAATCAAACCTGAACGGAACATGAGAGCGCTCTGTAGTCTCACATTCACTGCTATGACTGTAAACTCAGAGGCAAACAGATGAGATATGTGCAAGCACAGTGACGCCGCATTGGTAAGAGACATACGAAGCGAGACGGGAAGGAGTCACGCAACTTTTACAAGACGCACGACGGCAAGTTTGTGGAGGGAGATGAAGGGAAATACTGTAAAGAGGAGAGAGAGAGAGAGACAGAGATAGAGATAGAGAGAGAGATGATGTTTGGAGAACAGAAGCTCTCTTTTTTGTTCCACTTTCTATTTTAGAGGGAAATATTGTACTTTTTTACTTCAAAACATCAGTTATTATCAAACAACTTTACACATTTACAAATTTTAAATTCCATATTATTGGTTGGACAAAAACACTGTAAAGGTAAAGGTAAAATATCAGCAGATCTATCCCCAGTGAAAATATTTTACTTTTAGATAGATAGATTGATTGATAGATTATTGATCCTTTAAAGTGAATTACTTTGTTACAGCAGCAACATTAGGAGAAGAAGCAACCAACAATAACAACCATCACTAAGCAACAAACTAAGAATAAACAGTATACAATATGTAAAAATATGTACTACAAAATACTACAGTACAAAACACACAGTTCAGGCTATAACCTCCATCCCTCTAGTTACTTTCAGAAGCAGATCACACAGACGATGTAAATGTGTGTGATCTGGTTAAAGAGACAGTTCAGAGAGGCAGAAGTTTGAGGGAATTTCCCTGTTTCTCCCACTTTTCCAGAGTCAGAAACTAATAAATGCCTCAGGACGGACTTTTTGAATGTATTTGAAGTTATATCAAAAAGCAATATTAGACTCAACTGGGATCAAAAAACAGCATCATCCCATAGGCATAAAGAAACTAAGTAGGTAACTAACCAAGGGGGGGGTGAAGGGGGTTGTTTTCCACGTTCTGTCTGAGAGGATGTCGACAGCCTCCGACTCTGAAAACCCTGCTTTCAACTCGCCACCATCTGACGAGCTCCTTCCTGAAGCTGCAGAGCCTCAAACTGTGACGACAGACCGAGTCCAGCTTGTGAAAGTCTGTCTCACTCAGCGCTGGCTGAGCTGGTCACTGTGAGACAAACCTCATTCTGTGCAACTGTGTTTATGAATAAGCAGATTAATGGGCTTAATTTAGTTTCTTCCTTAAGCCGGGATCAGACTGCGTGATGTTATTCTTCATTTTGTCAGATGAGGAGTCAGGAATTCTCAACACGACAACACGAGAGATACACATCAGACTGCACCTCGGACGCCGACCAATCAAAGCTTCACAACTGGCATCATGTGATAAGTGAGTGGGAAAGAAGTGGCAGAGACGGATTCCTTCTGTCTGACATGTACGACAACATCATTCCTCTTATGCTCGGCCATGTTTGCGGTTGTATGAAGAGCGATCTGTGCTTCCATTGGTCAGCATCACAGACGAGGTCGTGAAGCAGATGTGGGACGTTGTGAGGCTGCGTCATGAAACACAGGATAAAATCAAGCGGCAACCTCCGGCGCTGAAAAATGAAGCCAATGCGGAAGTGCAAAAAAGCTGCAGTTCCTCGAATAACCACTAGAGCAGGCTGCAGAAGGGAGTCAATTACATTTGAACCCCATGTTAAAATGTCCGATTTTACGACAGAAAAAAACATATTTACAGCCTGGTTCAAAACATGGCTCTAGTCTCAGAAGCTGTTTTTATACTCCATGACAACTCTGGGGGGGGGCGAATTTTTTTATAAGGCGTTCGTTTAAAATATACAGCATACATCATTATGCACAATTCATAGCTGTCAATCTAAGTGGCGCCACTTTGATTGACAACTAGCCACTGACGGTCTAAAGGGCGTCACCCCGGCTAATTCTAGTCACTGAGTTTGGGAAAGAGATCGTCGTGGGGTTAGCCGGCTAGCAACGATATTTAGCATTTAACCTAGCTGGTTAGCCGTAGCTAGTTTGATTATTTCCAATAAAGCGGCTTTTTTCAGCCAATAGCGTTCATTCGACCCGCCTCAGCTCCGCCCTCGCTCCACCTCTTTGTCCATATTTGGAGTAACCGGAGGTAGGCTACCAAGATGCCTACGCACTACGATTTGCTTCATTTTTGCTCTTCAGAAACCTATGGGTGACGTCACGGACACTATGTCCATATTTTATACAGTCTATGGATAAAATGAGTGTCCGAGTCCGTCAAGCCGGAGATTATCAGGCCGATCTGCTTCCTACTACGTCTCACTATCTTGTTTTGCATCTTGTATTTTCCAGTTTCTACTTCATTCATAATATAAAATGTGCACTGAAGCTGCGTCGGGGGATGAAAGGTGAGCTTGTTTCTGGGAGTTGTTTTCAGGCTGCATCCATATTAAATCTAGAGGCCTTTCAATATCTGCGTCTTGTTTTTCTACTTCAGCAGTGACCTTGCATGATGTGGTGGCCTGTGGTTAATACCTTGAGAAATCACATCCAACATCTTTGAAGTTTGAATTTGAATCACTCAACTTTTTCTTTCAACAACCATCTCTCCATTTCAGCTAAATGTCAGATTATATTAATAAACCCCATCGAGCTAATTCAACAAATTATCATCACGCACTTGCTGATGGCTCGGATTCAAGAACACGCTTTTGTTAATTCATTTCCAATGTTTGCACAAATTAATAAATTACACTTGCAAAAACAATGAAAAAGAAAGACACAAAACAAAGACGGTTTCATGTTGATGTGAATTAATCAGAACGAGGGCATCAGATCTCGATGACATCTCGTGCCATCTGCAGAATAAATCAGGACTCAGAATAAAAAGGATCTTCTCCTGTGGCGTCATCCATATCTGCAGTCAGCGTACGACTCCAGTGGAAACATGAGTAAACTGAGTTGAGGTGGGTTTGCCCCCCCGCTGTGCCTGCTCACAGCTGCAACCACCAACAGCAGCTACACTCGCTCTCACCAAAAAAAAAAAAAAAAATCCTCTCATTAAGATGTTTTTTTTTCTTCCAGGGGAACTGAAAATGTATCCTTTCAAACAGTTTCTATCTCGCCGAGGTGTCGAATGGATTTCACAGCTCCTTCGCCACCGTGACATTTACTCAACCATGGATACAGGATTATGTACACTTGCAGCAGAAGGAGCCGTGATAATCGCCGGGGCTGCACCTGTTTGACTTTTCTGCAGGTCTGGGAATCGTGTGCCGGAGGTTCACGTGGGAGCGAAACCGCCATCGGAGCGTCGTCATCGGCATCGAACGTTTCTGCTACGAACGCATCGAGTCACAATATCAGACCGAAAACATGCATTTGGACAACAGAAACTCATCACTTTGCGAATGAATCTCTACAAATGCAATCATTCCGTTCATGTGACAAAAGAAGAAAAACAAAAAAAGTGGCCCAGCAGTGAACATTATGCACGATGGCGGATGTCCTACTTAGTCTGGGATGTGAGTACAGCATGTGCGATGCTTCTGCAGGGTGTAAATGAAAAGCCATTTTGTTGCCAGTGTCACACCATTACTCCTGTTGGCAGCTATTTAAAAGTGTGTGTGTGTGTGTTTATACATATGTTATAAAGTGTGTCACTGTGGATGTGTGTGTCCCTACACCTTTGGGGGTTTGTCCACGCGTGTGTTTGCTCGCTGGAATGAACTTTACACCCTCGTGTCGGTGTTCAAACACATGCGTGACCAAGCACGGCACGAAATAAGCAATAAAATAACCAATTTTAAAACTGTACACATGGCATATATGTACGCTTGTAAATGTCACAGCTGTGGGGGGAGAAATCCTTTTGCATTTAAATTGTGAGCGGTCAGGTTTTTTTTGTTGATGCTTAGCAATTTCCTGTATCAGCCATAGCCTCAGTGCATGTACACAAGAAGTGATTTCACAAAGCAAATAGTGCAGCGTGAGGAAAATGACGAGCTAACCACTCCTGCAACAGGATAAAAGAGGGAAGAAATTTAATTATTTCATGCAATGTTGCAGCTTGAGAAGCAGAGACGAGCTCACTGAAGTGTTATTTCATCAGATATGACTCGTCTATTAAAAACTAATAGGAGATGGAAGGTAGCACAGACTTTACAGGTAGATCGCACCGAAACAAGATAGTTTTAAAGTTAGCTCTGCAGGCTCGATAGTTATTATGGATTTGATTTTTTTTGCCTACTCATCACTTTCAAACATCTTATCCAGACTTCTATGGTTGAATTGCTTGATGTGTGCAAAGGAAGATTATAAAATAAAAAAAATGTGGCACATGTGAAAACATAATGAGACACATATCAACTAACTATACCTTGAAAATGTACCTTGCATTTTGTTTTTATTGGGATAAAAATATGGCTAAATGTCAACTCAAGCTCAAAGATGGATTGACTGTTTATAGCAAATTGTTATATCGCTAAATGTTAGTTAGAATCAACAATATCAAAAGCCGGTTATAAGGTTGACGGGTTGATGGAACGAGCTCAGGCAGCACCTTCATCAATATGACTGAATGGTGAAAGAGCCAATGATTTTGAAGCATGAATGAAGCAGCTGACTCCAATCAGCCAATCAGCTTGTGCCGATGTTTATATCTCAATTAATGCTGTGCTTCACTTAATATAAATCAGGTGGTTGAATCACAGTCTGGAGTTCATGTTAAACATCATACAAGAAATCCCATGCAAAAGTTGAGTAGCCTCAATAACCCAGAATGCAACACAGTCACAGTTGTAAAGGTGGTAATTTTCACCTCATGATAACGTTATTACCATCGTTATCAGCCTCTAACTACACGCGTAACCAAAAGCTGAAAGCAGCCAGACTAGTTTACTGGAGGATGCTGAAAGGCATTGTGGGAAAAAAAATCACTCACTGAAATGGCGGAAGATGAGTCGGGCTGAGGAAAAGTGGATGCGAGATTTGAACAAATTTGTCAGAAAGTACTCCCTGGAATCCCCTGAAACTCTCGGATGATTTTTAACAGCGTGTCTGAGGGGTAATTTTCCTCTAAGTGCTTTGATTAAGGGCACCTTGACAGCCCTTAAGGGAAGGCAGAGAGCCCCTAATTTATGCTCCACCTCCAGAGACACCGATGGAGTCGAACCTGCAAACTTGTAATGACAGAAAAGCTGCTTCTGTAAAGCTGCTGCATTTCATGAATTCCATTTTTTGAGGCAGACACATTTGTTTCTCTCCCCCTTAAGGCCTATGGAGGATATAATGGAAAGTGAAAAACACTGGGCAGAATGACACAGAGCTCCAATTAAGGCCTTTACATTCTGTTAAATGGAATTGAGAGGGAAATCAATTCTGCGAAATTAGCACTTATTGCTAACTACCCGGCTCTGTGTTGGGGATGCGTGTGAGAGCCGAACAGCGGGGAGATGCCTTTTTAAGTGTCAGAAAGGCTTTGTCATAACGGGATCAAACCTCGCGTGGTTTTCAACCGAGCTGTGCGAAGGGAACGAAGAAAGATGTAAAAGATCAAATGGTGCCACTGTAAATATCAGGGAAGGTGAAGATTAGCACCCGGAGGCGTCGCTGCCGTTGTGTTTGATGATGCCGACAGATATAATGGAGTTCTACAAATGTTTAAAAGGCCTCGGCGGGGCCACGGCGGCTCCAAGAGGAAAAAAATAAAAAGGCAAAAGAAAAGAGCGGGAGAGGAAAAAACACTCGCCAAAATACTCCACAGGGAGCGAAAGGTTTGAAAAACTGCAGCGGGAAAGCATAGGAGCGTTAGCGCCGTCCACCAGGGGAACGAAAACAGACAACGCTTCACTCCCCTAATCTGAGACTTCCTGCCGCCTCAGCTCGCCTTCATCCTCGTCTCCGGGATACGGAGCGTCGAAAAAGGAGGAGCAAAAAAAATGTGGGAGTGGAGAATCGAAGCGAGGAGGTGAGAAGGTGAGGATGAGGTCTCTTCCTCCCTCAGAACTGAGATCGCACCTTGAAATGGCATCGGCCTCCGAGATCAATCTTTCATCGCCGTCTCCCGGCCTCTCACCCCCCCACCCCTCCCTCCTCGGTGGTACAGACCTGGAGAAAGGCCCGCTGCACTGAATCACTCAGACGCTGTGTTCACAGACCCACCTGCCATGTCACTGTCTGCCAGCTCTCAGTAACAGCACATAGCAACCAAGCGGCAATCTCCGGCGCTGAAAAATGAAGCCAATGCGGAAGTGCAAAAAAGCTGCAGTTCCTCGAATAACCACTAGAGCAGGCTGCAGAAGGGAGTCAATTACATTTGAGCCCCATGTTATAATGTCCGAAAAAACATATTTACAGCCTGGTTCAAAACATGGCTCTAGTCTCATAAGCTGTTTTTCTACTCCATGACAACTCTGGAGGGGGCGAATTTTTTTATAAGGCGTTCGTTTAAAATATACAGCATACATCATTATGCACAATTCATAGCTGTCAATCAAAGTGGCGCCACTTTGATTGACAACTAGCCACTGACGGTCTAAAGGGCGTCACCCCGGCTAATTCTAGTCACTGAGTTTGGGAAAGAGATCGTCGTGGGGTTAGCCGGCTAGCAACGATATTTAGCATTTAACCTAGCTGGTTAGCCGTAGCTAGTTTGATTATTTCGAATAAAGCGGCTTTTTTCAGCCAATAGCGTTCATTCGACCCGCCTCAGCTCCGCCCTCGCTCCACCTCTTTGTCCATATTTGGAGTAACCGGAGGTAGGCTACCAAGATGGCTACGCACTACGATTTGCTTCATTTTCGCTCTTCAGAAACCTATGGGTGACGTCACGGACACTACGTCCATATTTTATACAGTCTATGATAGCAACAGATAGCGAAGCCGCTACAATCAAAGAGCAAACATGGACGCCGCAGCCGCAGCCTTCTGTACGTACATATATTCATATATCCTGAACAGATATGACAGTGAGTTTAAAAGCAAAACTCATGAAGTATTCAGCTGCTGCGAGTGGCTGACAGCCACTTTAACAGGATCTGTTGTTGGAAATAAGTTAATTAATCTTGTCTACTTTCTCTCAACTCCCTCCTTCTTCATCTCGGTCTCTCGCTCACCCTCGCCGTCACCTCCTAATCCCGCTCGCGCTCTCGTTTCATCCCTCCCTCTCCTCCGACGCTGAACTCTCTCTCCGAGTGTCCCCTCTCTTCTATTTCTGTCTCTCCGTATTTCTCCGAGACAAGAGCATTAAGGATGAGGGGCCGGCGGGGATATTACTCAAGGGGCCCTGAGACAAGAAACACAGCGCTTACACATCTTCACACTTTTTTTTTTTTTTTGCTTTTCTGCATTCTTCACAGCACAACAAGCTCAGCGTTTCGAAGAGATCCAGCTCCAGCCGCCGTGTCGCCCGACTTATGACAGGAGCTCTGACGCCGCCTATTCTCAGACCAGGTGTCGTGGACGGGGTGTGTTTTCCATTTTGCATCAGGAGGTAATAAAACACAGAAACCCGCCGCCGCGTTCGCAAACATTACTCGCTGTTAATTAAAGCCACTGAGCAAAGAAAGAGAGGAAACTGTGCCAGCGACAGGTAAAATCTATTTGATGAAGTGTGCAGCGGGCAGCGGCGACTGAATCACACGCATGGTTGGTTGGAAATACAGGTCCAGATGGGTTTATTAGAGAGAAAACAAATAGAAGAAGTGAATAAATATAAGCAACAAGTTGAACACTTTTGAAGAATAATCACGTTTTTTCCTACTTTTTCTAAGTCTCATTAAATGTCACATGACCCGGCCCTCCGCTTGTATCAAACAGGAATCATCCATTAGTAATTAATGGTCTTGTGAAGATTTCCCAGCGGGTCAGATACATCGTCTCCTCGGGCGGATTGTACTTTCTGTGTTTTGTCTGGTAAACATCGCCGACGAAACTGATTCCAGGAGGAGTAATTACAGCAAGTGCTGGAAACAAATCAGCATAGCCAGCAGTGAAATGCACTGTTTTAACAAAGCAGGATATTAAAGCCAGCAGACCTGGATGCAATAAAGTGCTACTGGAGGACGGCGAGATTACAGGGCTGAGGAACCAGTTCATTGCTTTTACTGAGCAATGTAGACATAGACCATTACTTTGGGGTCATTACACAAAATGATTCAGGGACGATCCGGCATTGTAAATGAAACCGGCCGAGCATCTGTCTGCACGTCGGCTTTTAGAAGTCGAGAGGCGTGCGGCGAGGAAATGCTGATTTGTTGATCTATTTCAGCTTGATAATAGCTCGGCTTCGGCCAAACGGCGTCGGTAATGAACGTGTCGGCGGTTTGAGGGAGATGTTGGGCTCTCAGCCACTTGTCGGACAGCTGTGTAAAGCCGGGCTTCGTTAATACCTCTCCACCTTTGCACAGGTTTATGGCCACGGATCAGCGGGCTCAGTAACAAGGCTGACAGAGGCTTCTAACAAGTCAGGAGACAGGCAAACAGATGAACCTGGCAGCTCCTGTCTCCGAAGAGAGCGGCGAGAGGAAGGGGGCGGGGGGGGGGATAAATGGGAACCATCCAGTGAAGCGTAGCTGAACATGCTAGCCGATCTCAATGGGCTCTAATGACCGGGCTGGGGATCAGTGTGACACGACGCCGGGCGCAGGATTTAGCAGGCGGGGAGCTGAAACTTCAACAGTCCGGCTCAGGATACAGGAGCCGAGGGGAGGGCTGACCGGATGACGGGGTCGACCACCTCCAAACACAGATGTCAGACACGAACAAGGGAGTCGGTCTACCTGCGCTCGCCACACACGCACGAACCCAGACACGTCAACGGAGCCTCGATAAACTCGAACTCCATCAGTTGGAGCTGTGAAAGCAGCTCATCTAAATAATTCGGGGATTTTGCCGTCACTGACTGGCAGAACGTTTAACTGATCCAGAGTCGATGAAAGCGCTTCCATTTGCCGTTTGAAACGTCCAGCAGCTGTTTCCCGCCTTATGTCAAAATTAGTTTCTCCTAAACATTAGTTTCCTCCCTGGTGAAAAAAAAAGCCTCCGCCACGATTCGATTCCAGGCCAGAAAATAACATTTCAGTGCATGTGGACTGTTTTCATCACTAAACCCTTTCACACAACAGACTGGGCTGAGACAACCGCCACGGTCGCAGGAAGTCGAAAACAGGAAGGATGAATTTGTTTGCTGAATGTTATTCTCTCCACCATCCAGTCAAATAAAGTCATGGAATTATCTGTTAACTAAATAAACATCACCAAAAAAAAATTTAAGGAAAACAATGTTACTTATCTCAAGTTCTAATAATCATCTATGAGAAATTCTGTTCAAGTGGAGGAAAGTACATTTACTCAAGTACTGAGCCTAAGTGCAATTTTCAGATACATGTACTATTTCTTTTGACTCCATTTTACCTTTTACTCCATTACATTTATTTGAGTTGTAGTTTTTACTTACTCAAATGAACAACCCCCACATCACACCAAATAATCATTTCCCCAGTAAACTTCTCAGATGGTTTTATTAAGAGCAAAGAGGTTTAAGTATGAAAAGACTGGAACAAACAATTCCCCAAACAAAAACAATAGAAATATGTGTGTGGTCGTACTTTGTTTTTTCTTCTCTCCTCTCCCATTAATCATCTCACGAGCCCTCAGATTTATCTCGTGACCTCTTGGAGAGACTCGACCGCCGTTGGGAAACCAAAGAGATTAAAGAAGTTAAAACCATCTCATCCTCATCGAGATGAAACGATCCACTTCCTATTCACTGATATCACTTTATTATCTTACAACGTTATATATAACACCAGCTCCTTCTACTTTTCATACTTTCAGTACATTTTGCTATATATGGCTAAAGTACAGCCTCAATACAATGAACCAGAAAACAGACAATTACACACAAATGACCAGGAATAAATATAAAGGGATGTGTGGACGGATGCAACAAGCAATATTGGCGTTTTAACAGCAGAATGAAACATCACCAAACCAACAGCACAGAGATGAATCAACAGTATAAACTCCACAGAGGCTGCAGCCACACACACACACACACACATATGAAAGCAAAGAGAGCTGCACAGCTTTTACACACACACACACACACACACACACACACACACACACACACAATGCTTCACTGCCTCTGTAGTTCTTGTTTGCATCTGCCTGAACTTCCCTCTTTGAATCTTGTGCAAAGTCCTGATCCATCTGCTCTCGGTTCTTCACTCGACCATTCTCAGCTCATATTGTCCCACTATAACAAGCAGTGTGTCAGGTGGAGGAGGGACCGCTAAGAATAGGCCTTTATATCTGGTGGCCACCCACGACGATATGAATCAATCTGAAGACACATAATGACTAAGAGACATCCAACAGATAAGGCATTGTTTGTGCCGCCCAGAGTAACGAATTCCTGTACATTCCTGGTTACTACGTACGGAAGGAACAGCTAATTAAATTAACACAAGGTGCACACTGTCTATCTACATCTGCATAATCATCTTCACATGACACACGGGATGAAGAGGAACTCAGGAATCCACCGAGGCGTTGTGCTGTAGACAAACAGACCGCTTCCATGATGGCATATTTTTCTGCCATGAGCTGATTAAATCTCACAGACTATCGCTTTAAAATGAGACAGTGATTGAAGAAAAAAAGCCCTAATCACTAGATGCAAATATCATCAAACTGTGAATAGCGGGAGGATGGATTTATCATTTAGCTAATCAAGAGGACCAGCAGAGAATCGCTCCAGTCGAGATCACATATTTCCATATGCTTCCCTCCATCCACGAGTGGAAGAGTCGTTCAGGGAGCCGTGGATGGTTGTAAATATCAGCGAAGTCGTGTTGATTAGCTGCCATCCTTTTTTTCAATTTTTTGTCCAAGTGTTGCATAACTCACGCTTTAACGGCCAAGTTTGCAAATTGATAGAGGAAGAAACTGAACCAACATTATTGCCGTACGTGAATAAGTAATAATAAAAATGGGAGCAGGAGGGTGACGGTGCCCACAGGATGCCAAGGATCTCATTCATTCTGGTTGTCACGACGACAGCACTACAGCCTCGATAAAACCTTCGCCGCCGCCTCATCATCTATCACTGCTCCGGCCCTGGCAGATTCTTGGCTCGCTGTCTGAGGCCGGCCTCTTGGTCTTATAATGCGTTTCGGGTTGTTAGCCCCCCCTCCGCTCGGGAGTGTACTACAACACAGACGACTGGAGTACTGGTACACCGTGCAAGTACTTAAACAATATTGATGGGTGCTGAAAGCTCATGAACGCCACGAAGGCCAGAGAACGCCAAGGAGCCTTCTCGCTTGGCTTTCATCCAATCTAGCCGTTATCAAGATCGGATAGTGTCTCGTTGCTAACGTGTAAAGCCGGGGGTTTGTTCAGGTTGCTGATCAGACAAGAGGTCACAGCAGCTGACAGGAGGAGGAGGGGCTTCGCTTTATCTGCCGCCTCGTAGGATGATAGCCAATCTGCTGCGGAGCCGTCCAAGATCCACTTCACTTCCCATCCCGCCGTTTTAGAGAAACCACGTCCATTACCTCACTCAGATACCATCAAGTATTATCGGAGTACGTCTGACCTCTGAGGCCATCTCCTCATAATCCTTCATCTCCATGACAGAGGGGCTATTGAGGAGCAGTGAAAAATCCCCATAAAAGCGACAGAGCTTTGATGCGTTAGAAGCCGAGAAAAAAAACCTACAAGCCGTGTTTCATGTGGCGACTGGAGTGCTGGTGAAAACACCTGAGCGTCTGCTGGATATGGTAGATTATCAAATAATTGAAATCTGCGAAAGGTCACCGGCACGATGGCGAGTGACCTTAAATCAATGGCAGTGGGTTGGGTCACACTTCAGTAGCGCGGCCCGAAGCCATGGAGGGCGAGGATCAGGGATCAAACAGGGAGGAGGAGGGGTGATGGACGGAGTTAAAAGCAGCAAATTAAACCCGAAAGATGAGACGCGCGGCGACCGAGGGGGACGAAGACGAGCCAGCGGTCGTCTGGAAAAGACTTGCAATATTTTCCCCTCGCTCTTTCTTTGGGCTTCTCCCTCTCCTCTCTTCTATCTCTCAGTTCCTTTTGCTGTCGTTTGATCTCGCCATGGCCCAAAGTCACTAGGCAGACGGGTTTTTATATCTTATATTCACTGTTCCACATGAGGGAGCGTGTCTTTAAAAAAAAAAAAGAAAGAAAAAAAAGCGCCTTCTCAAAATAAATGAGGCTCTCTAAAGGCAAACGATGACGGGGGCCGCGGCGACACCGGCCATCAGAGCAGGCATCAGTAATTCGATTTGAAGGAAATATCCAAGTGTGTGTGCGTTTTGTGGTTTGAGGTGGCGACGGCGTGTAACTATCTCTCACTCCCGTTCCAGAGGCCCAATCGGATTAAGACAGGTGTAGGTGTTGACTGTCCTCCTCCACATCTGCCTTTGTTGCTTCTTTTTTTTGTGTCATCTCCATGCTGCTTCAGAGTGTTACTAAAAAAGAAACGCGAGGGCTCGCCAGGCTGCGATAGCACCACGATCGTTAATGGATAACACCAGGGGAAAATATTTTCAATTTTCAAAAGAGATGAAAATCAGTTTAGCAGTGGATGCCAGTGTTAATTGGCTGGAGATGCTGCTACAGTACAAAGGGCCGCGTGAGTGTTATCAATATTTTCGAGGAACCCTCCGAGCGACGTGTGGTTGCAAGTGGCCAGTTTCTAAATGAACCGGCGGCTCGATTCAACAAAGCACATAAAGAAAAATCGATATCTCCGTTAACTGTCTATTGTCCTAAGTAAGAGGCACCGAGAGGGCTGGAGTCAATGTATTGCCGCTGTCATCATCTTTTAAAACACAGGCTTTGAGTGTGATTGACTGGCACACCAACTTACGCCCACCACCTAATTGGAATTTACTCAGAGGAAGACAAAGAGAGGCAGCTCTCTTTGTCACTGACAGGATGCCACGAGGCCTGGGGAAATTGAATTCACATCGAGAGGGATTTAATTAGACCACTTTGTACCGTTCATTGCCGCTGAATCCTATTTACATTCATTCTGGTGTCACTAAGCTTCCTTACCTTAGTTTTATTAGCTCGACTAATCTTCAGGGTTCAATTTTAAAAAATGAGCGTGCGACGTTTTTCTGAGCACCACCCGAGCTTCATCGAACTAATCGAGAGTTTCACGTAATCCTCAACACGTGTCGTACAGGAAGCTTGTTGACCGCACACAAAAACCAATACAAGATCAATTTCAATAGGCTCGAGATACAACGCGTCCGTTCCCGTGTCCACAAGAGAGACGCTGCACAAATCTGCCATCCCAGCGGCGAAATGCGAACATGTACCAGATGAAACGGGAAAGAAAAGCCACTAATTCCTTATTACATTGTGTGCAGCATGTCAATCACTGAAATCCCCTTTGAAACGAATCTAAAAAAAAAACTGTATTTAGATGTGCTGGGGAAAAAAGGACCTCGAAGGCAGGATTTATCATCTTAGCCAAAGGGAGATGATCCACCGAGCGGAGATAGGAAGGGGCTGCCCCGTCTTATTCAGAGCTTAACTGGAGACCCGCAAAAAGCTGCGTGTGATATTCATCCAAAGGCCTCTGGGACATAAACGTATTGACAGTTTAAAAACGTACATTGAACCTGATCAAACCGATATTCAACCTGCTCCCTTCCTGCTAACGTCTGTGTCAGGTTTCTCTATTAGGATTCACGGATTTGTTGGACGTCTCACCAACAAACTCATCGTAATGCAGCAACTGATATCTTTGTTGTTTGAATGTTGAAGATGCAGCGAATCAGCAACGAGAAAGAAAAGTGTCATGTGACGGGGGGCGCCACAAAGGCCAAACCCCCAACAACCAATGGACGAAGTTAGCAACCAGTGCCGGTGGACGAAGTGGAGCAGTCAGCCGATACAGAGCCAGGTATGTTCCTCATGAATTAGCTGAGACCAAACAGGAGCTAACAAGAGTGAATATGAGACATTAATTCGTCAGATAGACAAAACAACAAACTCAAAGGATTGTTAATGTTGCTCCATGTTTGCTGGATGTGCACTGAGTTTCCTGACAGGTTCACAACAACAACTTTATAAAGTGATATGTTCATGTGTTCACTTCATTCATTCAGCCTCACATTGTGTTCATGGTTACTTTGTTTTGTGTCCACACATCATTTGAATATCACTTCAGGTTGACATGGAAGTTACAGCGGTGCTTGCTTGAAAAAGTGAACTCAACATTTTCTAAACTACCATTTTTACAATCAAAATTTTTCCTTCACAAAAATCTCTACAGTTGTTTCAATCTCACTTGTCACTATTCTTACATCTGTTTTTCAGAGATATAGTGAGGTAGTTATGTATCATCTCAACCTGCTGATTAGTTAATGGCCACAACGAGCCACTGAACAAACGTGCTCTTTGTTGGCGAAATCCACAGATAATCAAACTGGACCAGATGTTACAGAAGTAATTTCTCCTGATTCTAAATTTACATTTCAACACTGTGTTTTATTGATGGCGTCAATGTTCCAACACAAACACAACTCTTTTTAATAATTTACCCAAACTATAGGTCTGTGTGAATATTAATGCTTATAAATACTTTAACTTTGTCTTATTTTAACTGTGTAAATGACAAATGGCTGTAGAAAGCAGACACGAAGCTGAGGCATGAATCACAACTGTGACTCAGCGAGCGGAGCTGCAAACGATCCGCTGCTGCAATCAAGAATGAAACGGCACCGACGCTGAATTCAGCCCAAATTTACACAGAATCCAAAAGCGCATTGATTCAAAACTGGTGAATGTTTTATCAGGTTTCTCCAAACTTCTACCTTCAGGTGAGCGGCGAGGGCGAAGGAATTTTAACTTTGCTAATTGGACATTTCTACCACAACTTTAGAGACCTTGGGAGTCAGAGTTGACTTTGTTTCTTAAATTTTAATGTACAAAGACTTAGTGAAGTTTTTTTTTTTCTCATTGCAGTTTCTTGTTTTTTGTCCTGATGATTCAAGACTCCAACTATCAGTCACCTAACAATCACTTCATCACTCCTCCTGGTTTCAAATGTGTCAAACATCACTGAAAGGCTGTTTTCAGCAACATGGCCACGAAAAAGGTCACGAAAAAACACAAACTGATATTGAGGAACATATGGTGCTTGTTTAATATAATCTTCATGCGAAAACATTGCATACTGTAGCGTAGCAGTTGAATCTCTGTGTGATAAATAATTCTGGGAAATGAGACAAACTGCCCTGTCACTACTGCCAATAAACTGTTTTTTTGCCTCTTGTATCTTCACGAAATCTTGAACACCTTCCAATTTTGTCATGTTTTCTTCCTGTTTTTTTTCCGTCTGCTCGGGAGATGACGTGGAACAAGCAAGAAAAAAAGCTGAAATCGGCCGAGCGGCCCGCCACAGACGAGGCAGCGAGGACGAGCGTTGAGCCACGCACTCTTTCGTTAGCCCTCATAAATGTTATCTGGCACATATCTGAAACAGGCTGGGGGGAGCGCTCGCTGCGATTTGGCCCGTTCCGTGCATCCCCGTCCTCCTCCACCTCCCGTTGGCTTAGTCAGTTGACAGCCTGGCACTGAACCTGATTCCTGAGTCCCAATTTCACACTCTTCCTCTATTTCTATCTCGACAGGCTGAGCGGAACGCCGCAGCAGTAACTGCAGCTCTGATTAGAAACCAATTAGCTCCCCAGATCCCGGGGCCCCTGCAGGAGAGGCTGCGAGATGTCATCTGGATTCAGCTCCCGCTCCGGACGGGATCTCTGCCTCCTGCTGGTCTGCTCTCATTTGCTGGGAAAAGTAAGACGGCGAAGTGGAGGAGCTGCTCCTTTAATGTGACCTAACCTACATGCGAGCAGGCGGAGACGGATCGGCCCCGGCCCCGGTTTGTGTCTCACATCCAATTATCTTTTCTATATCTTCGGCTCCTGCATTGATGGAAACCTCCGAGTCAATGAAGTGAGCCGGTCGTTTCACTGAAGCAAACAGAGGCTCTGGAGAAAAGCTGCAGTTTGTCTTAAAAAATGCATTTTTGAACACATTCGTAATCCTCAAAGACAACCCCGCGGCTGCAATAATAATCTGTCTGGAGCACAGTGAAACAGATGTTTTAACCTGTTCTACAAGGTGATTCTGCACCCAAACAAGAACAGCTACTGGAAACCTGGGAGCAGTGGAGGAAGGTGTTTGATCACTTTCAAAACTTTGCACTGAATAACAACTGTGGTAATCAGCTTTTATTTAAATTCTCTTTTTTAGCAGAAGCAGTTTCACGACAACACAACATGTTGCTACATTTTGGCCTCATCACTTCTATCTTAAATCTTATTTCTTGGCTCCAATGAAGATGTCAAGTTATGAATCTGTGTCCTCTGTGCTAAAAAGACCAGTAACATGAGCCAGCAGAGAACTCTTGGTTAAACTGTGCATTTTTAGGACGACTAGCTTTAACAGACACTGTAGACAACTAGGCAAGCAACATTAAACCTGCTACAACTTTCTTTCAGGCTCATTTTGTCATAAACATTTATAGTCCTCAAATCTATACCCACTGTTTCAAACATCAGCGCCAGAGAAAAAGTCTTAATATCAGCTTTGCCGTTGTCATCTGGGTCAAAAAAACGACCCCAAAAAAAGATGGCAAACGTTTTAATGACAACTGCGTATTTGCCCAGTTGCCATCTTTGAGGTTGAAGACTTGCAGTATGTCTTAATTCAACCTCCTGAGGACAGCACAGTCAAAACAATCAGTACACAGAATAAAAAACATGCCTGATTTCTGAGTGTGCGACTGATGTCCCACAATGAAATGCTCAAATGTGAATGAAGGAGCCGCTCACAGCTGCAAACTACTAATTACTCACGGTGGAGAAACATCTCCTGGAAACAAACAAACAAAAATAAACAACTTATTTTGCCGTCTTGTGACCTAGAGATGCAGATACATGTGCAAATACTGTGTAATTTCCTGTTAGAATGAAACAATGCAGTATGTTGAATCCTTGTAAATCATCCTGTATACAGTAAGAGTGCATTATGTAACTGGGACACGGCTTGTAACGTGACTAAAAGAGATACTCGACTGTAGACCTGAGGGCAAATCTCTTATTCATAACTGGCGCCAGGGCAGAAAGTCTTGTCGGATTACAGATAATCACACGTGGTTTTGGACGAACGGAAGCCGAGGCCTCGTGATTATCGGCGATATCGTCGCGTCGCCTTCGTCCCTGCTGGATGAGAATGTGATTGTCACCTCCAGCACCTCTCTCAATAAAACGGTGGAGTAATAAGAGCCTTCATTGTACGCGCCTGGATAATGGTTTGCACCAGTCGCAATGAGACTCTGAACGTTCCTTACACTTAAACGTGCACTGACAGACACACTCACAGGCTTTAAGTACTGCGAGCACTTGATGAAGGGCCTTGAAGCCTCGCTGGCTTGTTTCATTACTTGTCATTTTCTCTGCCGAGCCAACTCTTTGCTACCTTTTCCCCCCACTCACAAAACTTTTTTTTTTTTTTTCCTTCTCCTTCTTCTGATTAATTGCAGCCTTTTAGGCTTTCTCACAATCAGCCTGGACCATTTTGCAGCCTTTTCATTACAAAGTTAAACGTCTGGCTTCGGAATACAGTGGCAGTAAATGCCATATCCTTTCAGCGCGGCAAGGGCAGGGTAATTGTCTCCGTGGCATAATCATCCCGCAACAAAAGCCAGTGGAAATGACAGGGTTCTGACATAATAAGGAGCACTGTCACTTTGGTTTCACCCCACAAAATCCTCCCCACCAGCACCAGCGCCGCAGCTTGATTCCCTCTGTTCCAGCCAATGTTTATCTCCATCGTAAGGCCTCCATTTTGCTCTTTTCTTTGCAGCCGATGGCCTGTAATTGCTTCCATCTGCTCTTTATACATACAGTATTACTTGTCCTGGCAGCGATAACACAGAGCAGCCAGAAAGCCAATAAGACAGCAAAGAACAGCCGGCTATAAATGTCAACCAGTCACCGATGAAACGCACCCGCAGCGATCTGACTTTACGTTTCTCAACTCTTGTGTTGAGTCATAACAGTGAGAACGGCAGCGTTCCTTAAAAAAAAGAAATAAAAAAGACAGTTTTCTGCCAAAGCATTATCTCAGCGAGGAGACAGTTGACAAATTAAATCAATGAATCAATCAGACGAAGACGGATGGAGAGTCAACAATGATATCTGTATCTATCTGTAAGAGCGAGGACGCAGATCGAGGCCAGTCATCTTTACTATCGCTGCTTTTTGGGGATGTGGAGCAACAGGTGGCGCATAAACAACAATCAGCAAAATTAAATTCAAAAGGGGGCTAAAATTCGAGGCGACGCACCGGGGATCTAAAGAGCGCCTCGGCTCTGGTGAGACGTTCTACAGAGGATACATATCTCGTTCTCTCTCAGATGCCCCGACGACAGCTCCAGCCTCACAGAAAAATAAATCCCCTCTCTTCGCTGTCACACACGGCTTATTCGCATTCACATTCACATCCTCCTCTTCCCTATGCTATGTTTGCTCCTGTAATTCTCCGACGCCATTCTCTCGCTCCTCTCTCTGTCGGAGGAACTTGAAGTATCCACTGTAAGAGAAATCAAGAAACTGTGCTGCACCGGGCGAGAGAGAGAGAGAGAGAGAGAGACGGAGGGGTGAGCATGAATTAAACATGTGTCAGGGGGTGGCGGTGAGGGGGTGGGCTTCAGATTTGTCAGAATAAATGCATAAAGCGCGCACTTGCAAAAAAAACCCATAATATTATCTGTCACAATTCAAGGTTACCAAACATGCGAGGAGCAAATTATTCATTCCCATACAAAGCATAGTGATGAGGCTGAATAACTGCTGAGAGCAACAGAGGGAGTTTGGCTTGGAAGCACAGGAGGCCTCTCCATGTGAGTTCTTATACGCGCTTGTTAATTATGGGACAATTTGCATGGAGGGGAATATTCATCTCACGACACACACTCTGGACGCTTACTGTACTTTAAAGACGTTAATTAATCTCTTACAGCAACATCGATTCAAATGACGACTGGTTGGTTCACAGCGACAGACACGTTTACACATAAAACAACTGCTGCTTGTTCTGCCTCTTTTCAGCCTCTTTTAGCTCGTTGTTTTTGTTTCAGTCTCAGTGCTCTAATGGAGCCGGCTCTGCAGCAGGATGCAGCTGTGGGAAAACAAGCTCTGATAAACACACTGTATGTGCCGCCACTTGCCAAAAAGCAGACAAAGTTGGCAGCAGGAAGTCGGAGCACGAGGAGTTGGGGGAAAGAGAAAAACAAGAGCCATAACTATTTCACCAGGTGTGTGTCAGGTGTGAGCTTCCTGCTTGTTTGGAGGTTTTCTGCCCTCTTGTGACTGAAAATCCAGTAAGCAGCTTTAAAAACCTGGAAAAACACTACTTTGATGTTTGCTTGTGTTTCTGTCCCAAAACTGTCCAGAGGCGGTCAAGTCTTAATATTTCACAACTATCAAAAACACCAACCAGAGATGCATTTATCCAGCTGTTTCTTCCACTGATACTGAAATTCCGTCGACCTCGTGGTTACACTGATGGCCCTCTTCAACATCACTGACAAACTGTGTTTAATGAGTCACGGCCGATACTTGATCTGCTGAAAAAAGGTCAGTATTGGCAGAAGGATCAGGGAGAATCCCGACCATCAACAGTGTTAGTCCCCCGTCATCCCGGCAAAGCTTCGGCTCTTCGGTCCAGACTCGCCATCTGGCGCTCGCATCCACCAACCAGACAGACAGAAATCCATCTCAGAGGAGGCCGACGCTGACGCTGACGATGAAGCCACGTGCTCCACTTCCAGAAATGGAAAACCGATAATTGCTATTAGTCTTCACATCGGCATGTAAAGTTCAACAACAAAGTGGTGCAGATGTCAACACTGCAAAGAAAAAGGTCACGCATCAGCTCTCGCACTGCACAACAAAGGGATTCAGTGAACATTAATTCATGATTTCTCTGAAGTCGCTCTTTTCTCTTCTGCAGATCAGATCATCCTCGTGCAGTGAATAATGAAGCCCGGTAGAGAAAGACCACTTTAATATCTATTCAACTGGACTGGAAAGTTAATCAGTAAATAATTACCTAGTGAGGGACGGTAATCAGCCGCCAGCTTCCTCTCAGCGCCGCCGTCCCAACGCTGTAATTACTTTCGGGTAACTTTGCTCTAGAGTCCTCAAAAATGAAATCAAAATGGCTCTTTAGTTCCAATCGTTGATTTGAAACGCTCTTTCCTGACATCATCACCAGCCGAGCATGAATCAGCCGCAGAACGAAACGACTGACGGTGCAAAAATCGATGAGTCAAAAAATCAATCATTTCTAATCAGTTAACTTTGAAACTTTCAAACATGTATCACATTTCATCCTTTAGTTCGACACCTTGAAAATCTGATCACATCCAATAATTTCGTGCTCAAAATTCAATAATTATTCAATTGCACCTGCCATGTGATCATCATGTTCCGTTCCTCCTCTGAAAACAGATTTGAAAAACAAATTGCACATAATCAGCTGTTGACATAAAATCAGCAGTTGATGCCCTTTTCAGTCTGCTGGGCCTCCTTATAGGTCGAGATACTGCCCCCCCCACTCTCATGAATCTAATCTACAGCCACACCAGCTCGCCTGTGAGAAGCCCCCCTGTGGTTTAATGCATCCTCAAATTGTTCACACCTTCCCTCCCCCCCCCGGCGAGGAGCCGCTCGCCACCGACTCACGCTGCAAAAAATACATACATGCCACCTTCACGTAGAGAGCCATTTATGTTTATGATTATTACGTCTTGCCAACCAATTACCAGTGTGTATACATAACACTATTCACCGTATGTGAAACAGTGCAAACCCTCCGCCATGTCGCCGACGGCGAGGTAGGCCGCGCTCGTTTACTGCCCACCACTTAGAGAAGAAGAATATGCAGATGAACCTGGTCAACTAATTACTGTAATGATTGCGAAATGTTCAGAGCCGAGCGGGCAGATAATCAGTGAGGCATCGCAAGACCGAGCAGTAAATATGCTAATTTAAGTGTGAAGTAAATGGAGGCTTGTTCTCCTGGCTTGTTTCTTAATGCACGCAAGTTAGCAACACGGAACAACAGCAGCAAACTTCGCATGCATCCACCGCACGCGCCTCGCTTTATCACCAAGACACATCGGATCGGACGGGTATTGTTGCAGCCTCGGACACCGCGGGCATCCTTAAAGGCTCGCTCGGCCCGGCGACTCGCAGAGGAGCATCTTTTCATTTGCAGCAGGAGCTCGGAGGAGGGAGCTGCATGCAAACGCGTCCTGTTCAACCGACAGGTGCTCGAAAGTACAGCCAGGCCGGCCTGAAGAGCCTGATGCTGCCTTCAGGTGCTTCAGTTGAAAATAAGACTTTGCATATTTTAGTCGCTTAAATCGGACGTAATGACAAAATGCAACTGATTGACTGAGTGTTTTGCTTAAAATTCAAGCGACAAATTAGACGACATCACAAAAACATTACAGCAACACAGTCACAAATATTTACACCAAAAGCCAAAAATGAACATTTAACATCTCAGCCTTACATGGGTCGACTTGTCGCACATCCTCTCCTGCGTCTTATCGTCACATCTGCAGATTTTAGCGGCGAATTCCAAACTTGTATTTCCAACTTTTCCCGGCGGACTCGTTCAGGTGGACTCGACTCCAACATCTCTGGCAGCACTTTAAGACTCGCTCGCTCCTCCTACTTTGATTCCCCCCCTGTGGATTCAAACCGACCACCTTCCTCTTCCCCTCTCTAACCTTCAGGCTAAAGCCGCTTCCCTCTTCCCTTCCTTTGATCCCCCTCCCCCCCCTCCTCTCAGTGTGTCTGCCTCCCTGTGTGGCTGATGGACGGGATCATGAGGCCCTGGGTGAGAGAGACTCTGCCGTTTTGACACATCTATTTGACAAGGTGAGAATATCTGCGGGGGAAAGATGAGGACTGGCTGCCCCCCCCCCCGTCCCCACTCACATCCCGCTTTCACTTACCCACTCATGTCTTGAGTGACAGCGCAGCACAGTGCCACACGTTTTACATATGATGTGACGAGTGAGGGGAGACAGGGAGACAGAAGAGCATCAGTCTCTTTAGGGGACGTGGTGGACAGGATCAGTGTGTGTGTGTGTGTGTGTGTGTGTGTGTGTGTGTGTGTGTGTGTTCAGGGTTCGAGGTGGCAGAATTTCCAGTTTACTCCCAGCATGCAAGGCTGCTCTCAGCGCCTCGTGAGTGGCTGCAGCTGCAGCAAAGGGAAATGGAGTCAGAGACGTGGAGCTGTCATTGCCGACGCCATAAATCTCACAAATACAAATCCTCCCATCCGTACGTCCCGTTTTCTGCCTCGCTCTGCGGGAAGGTTTTCTCTTCTCTCCACCGTGGGGGGAATTTTTTTTGCAGAACAGAGTGCAGCAGAAAAAAAGTCAGAGTTTGTACCACAGATGAATTTTAAATGAGACCAGCAAAACACAGCCCTGACATTAGAGATGACTGGCACCAGCTGGCACAATGAGAGGCGTTCAGGTAACAGGATGAATAGATTTGGGTAGAGAAAGGGCTGTGTGTGTGTGTGTGTGTGTGTGTGTGTGCGTGTGTGCAGAGCTGGTGGTCATTGCTCATGAATTCAGTTTGATTTGATCCTGCACACTTTGTTTGAGCAGTTTTATGCCTCTTACGCACAAACACACGCACAAATGCGCGCACACCGGCTGCCACTCTGCTCCGCCCCCTGCACGCACGCACGCACGCGCACACACACACACACACATACATATACAGACAATTCACCTGCAGAGGCAGGTGCACAAGCACGCACGCCGCACATGCACGCGCACAACTAACCACACAGGCTGATGCAGGCGCGCGCACGCACACACACACACACACACACACACACACACACACACACACACACACAGACTTGGACACACACTTGTCTGCATTGGCATTTATGCAAAACCAGCAGCAGCAGCAAAAACATGTATATGTGTTTCCTCATCTGTCTCCACATCATCTGCAGAGCAACACGAAGCCCTCCACCCGCCTGAGAACAGACACACGGGCTTCTCCGATCCCGCTGCCTCCCTCCTGTCACTCAGCCATCAGATAAGATTTTGCAGTCTCTCTGTGTGGTCTTTTCAAAAACCAGCATCCCTGCTCTGCCCGGGACCCCGCGAGCCTCCGTGCACACGAACACGAGCGGCCGATCCTGCGGGAGAGGAAACATCTCCTCCTGCAACTTTGACTCTAAGCAGCCGAATATAAAGCTGTGATGAGCCTCAATCATTTTTTTGCACAAGTTCAACCAGATTACATTGCGTGCAAAGTGTGCGTGAACTCACCAATGAGCGCCAGCTGCAAGAAGTACAGTCCGAGGAAGTCCATTATGGAGTGCGACATTAATTCAAATGGATGCAATCCGGAGCGAGATGATGCGAGAATTAAAAAAAAAAAAAAAAAAAAAAAAAAAAAGCTCCTCTGTCTGCGCCGAAATGAGGAGACACGCAGCTATTTCTCAAGTGATGACTGGACACTTGAGCCTGAATCCACGGCGATGCATGAAAAAGCAGGAGCTGAGCAGAGCATCATTTTTTAACAGTCAAACTTTTGTCGCCAAAGGAGGAGAAAAAAAAAGCAGCTGCGCCAAATTGAGCCGCTGGATCCAAACCGAGGCGGCGGCGAGAGGCAGGAAAACAGTTCGTTCCTTAGGTGGAAGAAATGTTAGTGAACATCCCAGCAGCTTCCTCCGTCCGTCCTCTCCTCTCCTCCTCTCTCCTCCTCTCCGCCTCCACCTGCGCGCCGTCTGGAAACTGCGGATGAATCACAGGGGCGCGCTGCTTTGCGCACTCCGACCTGCGAGTCACACGGCTCCTGCGCTCCTCTGCTCCCAGGCGGCTCCAGCCCTGCTCGGCTTCAGAGAGAGAAAAAAAGGGAAAAAAATCCAATCTTGGCCAAAGTTGAAATAGGACAAGCTTCAATCGATAGTCTATTTCACTGTGCCATAAAAATGGAAACAATAACCGTGCGTAAAATGGCGCGCGGGGCTGCACGGGTGGGCAGAGCACGTCTCCAAAAGTAGGTCTCCAAAAAAAAAAGAAAGAAAAAGAGAGAGAAGTTGCATGCGAGAAAATATTTGGAGAGAACATTTGAGGGGCCCTGCAGCAGCCGGGCTGACTCACAGTGTCTGCGCCTCCTTCACGCTGGAAAATGAGGAGACCATCTTGCAGCCAGCATGTGCTGTTTGAGGCTACCTGCTGTCTAATGTGCTCCTGCTGGCCTCCTCTCAAAACACAACAAAGCATCATCCAGCTTGATCTGGGTTTCGGGGACAAGCGCTGCTATTATTATTATTATTTTGGAGACACAGCCTACTTTTATTATACAAGAACCATCAGCATGCTCGGTCCATAAATTATGGCCAGGGTTTAAATTCTTCATACTGACAGCTGTTGTGCATTTCGTCTGGTCAAAGCCTGAATTTATTTTCGAGCCGTTAAACTGCGGATGAGAAATTAATTTTTGAGCAGCGTCTCTGTTGGGAGTTGTTTTGCCTCCTCGAGCTTATTCTCGGAGTTTTTACAGCATCTCGGGGACACTTCCATCCGCGTTAGAAAGGCTGACGCCGACGGAAACGTGGGAAGGATCCAGCTCGGGTTCTGAAGAACGAGAACGCACAACCTTAAGACACGGGCAAACTTGTGTTTTTTCCAGAGGAGAGTGGGCAGTCGGTTCCTCGTAGGATTCGCTCAGACGGAGACGGCAGCCAGGTTCAGAGGAAACATGGCGCAAAGAGGCCGGTAGCATGTGAAGCTCAGAGGTCACCTAACTGATCACAACACATGTTCATCTCCATAACAACAGATTCACATTTACAGTATATCACATTTTTATTCTGCTATATACTTGTTTTAATGGACATAATCTTGAAGCTTTACCTTCAACATTTTCAAACATAGGTTGTGACATCAGAGCAGGTTTTCTTTGACCTTTGTGTTTTTTCATAAAGACAAAATACTCAATCTCTTAAATATAAAATATGAGACAAAAACATCTTATTTCCAGCGGCTGGAGACTCCATTTTGTAGCCTGTTTTTATAAAGGTGAACCCAGTTTGTCTGGTTGTAACCATCCTTTGATAATATCAGACTTGATTATTTCAGTCAATAATAAAAAAATTAGAGTTACAAGTCACTCAATGACATCATTTCTGGAGCCACAAAGTCCTGGACTGTGACGCAGGAGGACTCATCTGCAGCTTCGTCTAAGCATTTGTTGACTCATGTCGAGTTCATTAGAAGTTGATTTGAAGTGAAACTCCTTGAGGAACTTGTGTTTAATCACACAGTGTGAGCCTGTATTGACAGTTATGACATCAACATTTGGCAACTTTTCTTTTTTTCCTTTCCCCGACTGAATGTGGGGTTCGAGCTCGGTTCAAAGAGTTCGATGGAGAAAGTTCAAATTCCGCTGTAAAAAGAGCAAATGGAAGCTTGAGATGACAAAATAAAACCTTAATTACCAGAGTAACAGTACTGTAAAGCCGGTAAACTTCCACCGGCTGAGCAGCGGAGGACGGGAGTCTCACTCCAGCACAGCGTGTTCTCCGGCTGCACTTCAGCTGACAGGTTGAATTTCATTCTGAAATTTCAACTCATCACTTCCTCTGAATGGAAACGCGAGCGGACCGAACAGCTTCATTCGGCCGCTCGGGATGAATGTGTGGACGTCTTTACTTTTTGTCTCTCGCTGCCTCATTCTGTCTTAAAACATTCTCGGCGAGTCCAGATTTATGAGGCAGGAAGACAAAGAATTGGTTTTTCCACAGTGACACCAGAGGCAGAGGGAGGTCTGGGGTCTGGATTTGCACCCTGGCGGTGGTCCAGCAGTCTGAGCAGCTGCTGGTAAACTGCCTTGCTCAAGGGCAAACTCGGCTGCGGCGGATGTGGGGGAGCAGATCAATCCTGATTCAGGGCTCCAGAACAGGTTTTTCCTCAGAAGGTAAAGAAAGCTCAACTCAGCCTTCCTCCCCCAGCACCATGAATTACAGCGGGTGCCAAAAAAGATGGCGCATCGATCCCCACCTCTGTCCTCTGAATCAAACGGGGCCCTTCCTGCTCCGGATCGAATCCTTCCACAGATCCACAGCCCCGCCTCCACAGCCCTCTTCCAGACTTAGGAAGCTGCCTATGCCCTTAAAATATTTGCGATGCTGATGTCATAATCCAGGAGAAGATGTGGGACGGGCTCCCGCTGCGTCGGTCACGGAGCGGCACGAAAATCTCACCGTGGCCTGATTAAAAGGTGTTAATGCATTCAAATGAATGCCTGAGCTGTTGTTTCTTTCCTGTGCGTCTGCTGATGCATCGCGAGGAGCCGGAGGAGGAGGCAGAGAGAGAGCGAGAGAGGAAGAAAAAAACTGACCAACAATGGAGCTGAATCAGACGCCGGAGTGGCTCTCAAGGCCGCGGCGCAGAAAGACTCGGCCGCCAGTGGAGACACAGTTCTGTGATAATGTCAGAAGTCGAGCTGCAGCATGACACCGCACTCTCTGACACGTCCAACATGTCCGTCTCTCACCTGCACTCGCTCAGATCTGTCTCACCTTGTTGGGCCGATTATGCAATTATGGTTTTTCTCATCGGTGCAAATTTTGCATCTTTGGCACAGTTATATGAGAAATTCTATATTAGTCACTGCATCTGCTCGGTTACACAACAGCGTACCTGCAGACCACGTGATTCCTTTCCTCACCTCCTCTCCTCGCCTCCTCTCCTCTTTCCAGCGAGGAGAGGACACAAGGAGAGAGGAGTCAAAGCAACAGGTGTTTAACATAATGAGGCATCGTTTCTTCGGAGCTGTGATTTCAAAGTGACGTCACTTAAACATGACGTGTCGGCACAGCTGCGTCCGGCTCCCACCTGTCTGTAGAGTCCAGCTGTGCTTTCACACGTCATCTCAAAAAGGATCCAGCTGTGCATCCTCATTTCCTCCTCCAGACCAAGCGGCAACCTCCGGCGCTGAAAAATGAAGCCAATGCGGAAGTGCAAAAAAGCTGCAGTTCCTCGAATAACCGCCCGAGCAGGCTGCAGAAGGGAGTCAATTACATTTGAGCCGCATGTTAAAATGTCTGATTTTACGACAGAAAAAAACATATTTACAGCCTGGTTCAAAACATGGCTCTAGTCTCATAAGCTGTTTTTCTACTCCATGACAACTCTGGGGGGGGACGAATTTTTTTATAAGGCGTTCGTTTAAAATATACAGCATACATCATTATGCACAATTCATAGCTGTCAATCTAAGTGGCGCCACTTTGATTGACAACTAGCCACTGACGGTCTAAAGGGCGTCACCCCGGCTAATTCTAGTCACTGAGTTTGGGAAAGAGATGGTCGTGGGGTTAGCCGGCTAGCAACGATATTTAGCATTTAACCTAGCTGGTTAGCCGTAGCTAGTTTGATTATGTCGAATAAAGCGGCTTTTTTCAGCCAATAGTGTTCATTCGACCCGCCTCAGCTCCGCCCTCGCTCCACCTCTTTGTCCATATTTGGAGTAACCGGAGGTAGGCTACCAAGATGGCTACGCACTACGATTTGCTTCATTTTTGCTCTTCAGAAACCTATGAGTGATGTCACGGACACTACGTCCATATTTTATACAGTCTATGGTCCAGACGCATTTTAGGAATTGAGACATCCTCCAAAATGGCTGGGATCAAGAAGACGGAGGAGAGACGAGACGAAGAGGCCGAAAATAGAGTAAGACATTTCAGCACCTTTGATCAGAACGTGTCATGTGACCACGTCAGATTCTCGCACGTTCAGAGGAAGTAAAAGTTTGCGTCCTGGCCATAGTTCACCACAGTGCACCAGGCTCTCAGCTGAAGTGTAAATCACAGTGTGGCAGCAGAGGGAGGACGGGACGCATCGTGTCCTTTTTCATCCCCCTTCTCTTTTTCCATTACAGTTAATATGGCGTGGATCCTGACAGCGCAGGGTTTCATTTATAGTTCATTGTCGGATTTGTCTCGTTGATAGCACCAGCCGCCAGACTACACGGACAAACTGTGCGTCATCGGGCCGTAATCGGCTTTAATTATACTTCCCACGGTGGCTGCTTTTTCATTTACAACACGGCCATAGGAGTGTCATTACCGAATGAAAACTACTGACGTGTGATCGGCACGTTCACCTCCTCTCATTGGCTGTCACAGAGAAGAAGTGAGTGGGAAAGTTTGCAGTGGACTTGATAGATGTGTCCGAAGCCACCACAGTCCCACGTTCATCCAAGTAAGAAGCAGCGATATCCTGATGTTTGAGCAGCTGGAACCAGTCAATTATCACTTATCAATAATCGGAAAAATGACTCTCTGATATTGTTTCAGAGCTGCTATAAGTTGCATTATGATCCTCAGATGTCAGAGTAGTGGACTAGTGAAAACTCCCGACTCAGTCCTGAACGCCCCCCCCCCCCGCCGATCGTCACTCCGACCGTCCATTGGCATTTCACGCAGGTGTCGAACTACAGCTGCAGCTACCAACCGTTTCTTAACATATATTTTCTAATTATATATTATATTTCCCCCCCCTCGGCTGAATTACAGCCCAAATAGCAGCCTGCGGTGCAACAAGCGAAGGTCTGGACCGATGGCACTTTCCTGGCCGTCACACTGATTTTGTCCCATTTGCAAATTCTGTGCCTGCTGTGGGCGATATTACCCAGCCACAAAACATTCCCCCTGGTGTCGCAGGCTTCAGAGGCCGGGGAGGCGACGCTCGTGAGCGGCGATACCAGATCTGAGTGGAATGAAACTCAGCGTGTCTCATCTGATGTCCAAGCTTAGTCTGTTCATCTGATAAACAATCTGTGAGTCTGTTAATGTTCGTTTCAATGCTTCCACATCTTTATGCATCTTGTAATAAAACGTCAGAGAGCGAATTGGAAAACTGCATTGATTAAAATCATGTGGTTAGTAACCTGGAGTAGGCGGCATCTTCTCCATCTTCCCTCATTCATATTCTTCATATATTTCTCCATCTGTCTTATTGCCATTCTTTTTCTCCACATTGTAATTTTACTTTCATCATTTCAGTTGTCTGTATAACTGAACATCTGTCGTGTGCTGAAGGAGGAATCCCTCCCAAGACGTCTTCTTTTCTTCCTAGTTAAAGTCTTTTTGGAGGGAGTTTGTCTCTAAATCTAAGGATTTGAGTTTTTTTGAGCGACATAAATAATAATAAAAATAAACTATAGCACCTTTAAACCGTTGTACTGAGTAGAATAAAATATCCAACCTACAATAAAAAGAGTAAATAAAATCAAATAAAACATGGTGGAGGCGGGAAAATAAAAGTTTTGGGTGAGTTCTTTTAAATAAAGATGGTAAATGTGTCTGATTCTGCAGAGCTTCACATAAAAAAACATATGGTGAGCTCATAAAGTTTAATGCATCAGATTCATCCAACCAACAAAACACAAAGAGGCGACAACTGTACTTGTACAAATACAACCATATATACACATTAATATACTGATATACTTAATATATGCTAAGTGAATTGAATATATACAACATGAAAAATGTAAAGAACAAGAGCATTGGGAGGACTTGGTGTCATGACCTCAGTCGGAGTAAAGGCGAGACAGAAACCCAGGCCAACGTGTGTCACTGCAGGAGAAGACGCAGCTGCAGCCTCCATTGAAAATAATGGCTCTGCTCCGGGTTTGTTGTGGAAGCTTGGTTGTGGTTTTAGCACCAGCTGCACAGCCACAACATTAAAATCCTCGAATCAATGACTCTGAAAGAGGCCATTTCTCACAATGAACACGCTCCAAACTTTAAGCGCATTTTGCCGCCGCACTTTCACTTGTGTAGATTTTTGAATGCGGCCATTGAGTCTTTAAATTTTAATTCAGCTCACACCTCGCTCCAGGAACTGTCTCTGAGTTTGAAAAGGTGCGAAGGCTCTGACCGGCGGGCGTGACAATGATCACAGATCACAACGGGCGACGCACTTAACGTGGAGCAGGACACGTCGCCGCGGAGACGGGCTTGTCACCGGCCTCTCCACCAACAATGAAAGCCCTTTGAAAATGAAGCTGAATATGAGAAGCCTTGCCTGCAGTGGTACCACAGTACTGCAGCATCACTTTCTGCTCTCGCTGCAGACTCGAGCTGTAACCAGAAACTGGCAGGGAAAAAAAAAAAAAAAAAAAAAAGCAGAAGACAGGCTGCCAAACGAGGCTGTAGCGTGTTTTTTTTTTCAGCAGGCCCGTGGTGTAATTATCATCATATCTGGCCATCGCAGTGGGCAGGTGATGAGACGGATGCGTCCAGACAGAAGTGTGAGGCATAAAAAGCTAAAAGACCCATATGCCCTTGGCAATTCAGGGGCTGTTTTCATGATGTGTTAGCAGCGGCATATTTCAGACGCACAGCAAGGATGCGTGGAAATGGATAAATCAATGAGACCATCTGGGGAGAGGAAGTCAAGATGAGGAATGGTTTAATGCTGACGTTCATTCGACAGTAGCCTCGCAGACCTAATTATTCCAGTCATTATGGAGATCCGAAAAAAAAAAAGAGAAAGAAAGAGAGAGCCTTGTTATTTTTGTGTCACAAATCAAATGACTTTTCCTTTTAATTTGCCTTTAAGGAAGTTAAAGGTCACGCAATATTGGTGAGAGCGTATATGTGTTTTTCTCACAACCTAATGAGCAATTAACAAACACTGAACATATTTGATTTGCTGCGAATCAGGGTTTGAAGTATGAACTGTTAGTTGGAGATTTATTAAGTAGAAGAAGACAACTTTTCAACTTTTCCCCCCCTAGTGTTTCCAAGTGGTATTACTGTTGACGCCGCCATCGTGAATACAACCTGATGGCTCTCTGTTTTCGACAACCACATTTGTTTCCAAAGGTCCATAAAGAAACCATTAACTCCACTCTAACTGTTCACTGAAGAGGTGAAGTGAAATCGTCATAATTTTACATAAAGAAAATTGCTTCATGCAAACAAGTAACTCCAGCAGGGAGAAGAAACCATGATGAGAAAAGTGTGTTTAATCTTTCATTTATTCTATAATGAAAATATGAAGCAGATATTCTGAATAAGTGACCTGAGTCGGTATCATGTTATTTTATGATTTTACAGATGAACAAAACTGTGATCACATGTATCTGTCTGTAGATGTGGATCTGTCTCCTAACAAAGGCTGACGTGCTGCCTTTACACCATAAACCGAGCCGCCATTTTCACACATTCAGACAAAACTGCAAAGTGAAAATGAGGCTTATGGGGAATCAATCTAAATGCAGATGGTGTCAATATTCTACAGCTGAGAAATCAACGTTTACTTCAGAAGAAGTTAAAGCACAAAACTTGTTTAAAAGAAAAATTGTGAACAGTTAGTAAATGACGTTCAACATGTAGAAGACAAATCCAACAAACGTAAATGTCAAATGTAAAAACTGAAGCTCAGACTGCCGACGTGTGGAACTCAATAGCCTTGTACTCGGTAACTGCAGCTCGTCTAAATTAAGGCCCCGGTTGCCATGAATATAACAGAATATCATCATTGTCATTGTCTGCCCTCTCCAGCTGAGTCAGTCGTCACCACACACACACACACACACACACACACACACACACACACACACACACACACACACACAGACACACACACACACACAATGACACCTCTCACTTCTCTCTCACACACACACACACACACGATGACACCTCTCACTCCTGCTCTCTCATGCACACACACACACACACACACACACACTCGCTATCACAACAATAATCCTCATAAATGATGTGTTGATCAAACTTCTTTCACAAGTTAAACAACAGACTCTGAGGTTGTGCATGACAGAAACATAAGAGCCACAGAGACGACCATACATCAACTCTGCTTCTATTAATAACACCAGTGAACAGCATCTAATTGACCATGAAGAGAGGACGGTAATGGCCGACATATCGCCATGTTTAATGTAGGAAATATTCATGATAGGATTGAATAAACACTTTAACATTCAAACTGAGCCTCATTCACTTCAATGTGCTGTATTTTGTTTAGATCAGGAAAACTCATGTTCAGTTTAATGGGACTATTTAAAGCCCAGTTTGGGGGTTTTCTTGTTACACAGCTGCACATATTTCAACTTAAATGAAAGACAACACTAAATTAGAGGCATTTAGCTGCACACACACGCAGCACTCGACTCAATGATGCACAATTAATTATAATCAAATACAATAATCTCAAAGTAAAGCGGCGTATTAACACTCTGCTCTCATAGAACACATATAGGAAACGTCTGTTACAATGAGTAACTCCTTAATGATCGGTCATTTAGCTTCAGTGCGGAGGAGCGAGCGCATTAACCTTCGTCTCACCTTCGTCTTCACACACAATAACGTTTAAGATTTTGGGCATGAATTGGGAAGATTTTCTGCCCGACACCGTCGCTGAGGTCACAGGGATCATCCGTGACACGGTTATAAAATAATTTGACATTGTAATAAAACTTAATGACCTCTTTATGATAAGTCAAATTCTCATAGTGAGGTCAAGGAAAATATTAACGACACTGTTATAATGGCCTCATGGCAGCTGATGTCAGAACCAACCACATGACAGTTTAATGTAACGTTTACACAAAAAGCTAAGTAGTTAAAGCTTGATAATTAGCCCTGTATGTTTATGTTGTCTGAAGGCTCCATGTTCATTCAGGTGTCACGTCATGGTTAGAACAGTGTCATGTCACTCTTCAAATAAAGTGCCACCAAACCTTCTTTAAGCTGATAAATGTAGGTCACTACAACATTTACTGCTTTTGTCACGTTTCCCTTCAAGTGGAGTTTTCTTCTGCAGGACTAAAGGGTACGATAATTCATAAATCAGTCACTCCATTGATGTGTGACAAAGGAAGGCGAAGGTCACCGGTCCAACGTCTCTGGCAAAGTCAACTCGTACCTTTGTTGCCATCATGTGAGTATTTCACTCTGTTGCCTGTGTTCTTATGTTGAGTCAGTACAGTTTGGGCTTATTTCATATTGTCACACAATTCTTGACTGTAACCAGCCACATTAAAATAGTGGATGTAGATGTATTGACAGTATTTGTTGCAGGAACACAAACGTTACTACATCAACCCACAAAGCCGCCGCCACATCAGAACATTTCTTTTTAGCATCAACACCTCTAAAACACTTCAGGAGCCGTCGTCGTTAAATGTGCTGCCAGGGGATCTGATGTCACGTCAGGAAATAAAGCTTTCTTCTCCGGCTCTTGATATCAATAATTACTAACTGACAACATTACATCTCAAACTGGCAAAGCACGAAATGCTGCTGCTGCTGCTGCCTCCACATCAACACACATCAACACACATCTTCCGGCTGAATTCCTGAGTAATAAAAATGAAGTCCTCAGATCCTCCACTGAAGTTAAAGGACTAATATGAGAATTTAAAAACACTCCATTAAAAGCAAGTGCTTCATTCATATTACAAGTAGAAGTACAAAATGTACTTAAAGTATCAAAAGTTAAAGTACTTGTACTCGGAAAAAATGACCCCTGTGAAGGATTGTTATACATGATATTTTCAACTTGTTAGTACTAACTTCTGTTCACTGAATGGCTAGGTGGCTTTTAATTTGAAACAAACACAGGAAGAGATGATATTAAGATACGATACGATACGATACGATACGATGCGCTACGATACAATGCGATAAGGAATGGCTGTGTTTGTAACAGGGCAAACAGGAGCGATCAAAACAAGGCTCCATACAAAAAATGACCAATTATACTGATCAAACAGAGGGAAGCATAAATAAAGGCCGCTTCAAATAAAGGCCTGTTACATTCTGCAGTTGAGCCAAATAAAGGCCACGGTTTCTATTTGAGGAAATATTGTAGTAGTCAATACAGGGTTTTGCTCCGACTTGTCTTGGGTGTAAGCAGTAGCTTCTGGTGGCTGATGATATTTAAACATTTACCATCTTTCTTGTCATTTGCGGCCACAGCGATCAGCAAAAGTTACATAAGTAACAATGTCATAAATACACTTTTAAATCAATATTTTTTCAATACGTTTTAACTGTCTCTCTTGTCCTGGGGGCTGTTTCTATATATTGGCTGGCTAAACTACAGCAGAGATCATATAGGGACGTTAAGTTCAATTTAAATGTAAGCGACACCAACATAAAGCCACTGCCATTAATTTCCCATCAAATTCAATTTCAGAATTCATTTATTCAACAAATACATTTTTTTTTTTCAAATCATCCGGCTTATTACCAGGGTGACAAATTCAAATTTATGCAATACAAATACAATCTCTGCTGGCACTAATCTCCTTCCATATTATTTATCCAGGCAAAGTTGATTGAGCATGCATGCTGAGCTCAAGCAGCTCCCCTCTGTCACATGCACACAATTACATTCACAGTCGGGAGCTTCCCAGTCCGACCACAGTGTCGTACTGGTGAACAGTGAGCAGCTGCATTGGAGCAGCGTGGGGTTCAGGGCTGTTGACACCAGCGGTTGAATCACTCATTAACTTTCCTCCAGTATGTCTGAATTCCCTGCTGGTTGACGTGTCTCTAACTTTGGACTTTCTGGTCACGATCCTGTTTTTTCCGCCTCGACAGCCATTCTAAATTTTTGGACTCTCACATGATTTGTTACTGCAGTGATAAACATCTCAATATCAATAACTTCTAAATAATAAAAGCTGATTGAATAATCAAAGTGAATAAGCAGGGGTCTTTGCAGATTCTGTGTGTGTCGGCTCAGATGTGCTCGCTTCCAGTGTAAATACTAAATTTTTATAGGTATGAAAAGAAACACAGCCCCGACTTCACGCTCTGTAACAGTGTGCCAGTAAACAATCATGCATCTGAAGCAGTTTCCAGCCAGTTGTAGGGATCACTGGAGCTGGATGTTTTCTGAAGCGTCAGATGGAAATAGTCGGAAATGAATCTCTAAGATGTTCATAAAGTTTTAAGGGGCAGAATTTTAAGGGCAATATTCCTGCTGCATTAATGCGTATGTTGCATTTTACTGCTGTAGATGTTGAAGGTTGAGTTCAATTTAAATACTTTATATACTGTTGGCTGGTGTAATCTACAGCGATGCAGAATATTCTAGAAGATCATCATATGTTTGTGGCCTCACTGTCCTGAGAGAAACCACAAAAAAAATTAACATCTCACGAGAAAAACTGCCTCTTTTAAGCTTTGTGACAATTCATTTTCCAGCTGATCCAAGAGTGTTTTTAAATAGAGTATTTAGTTTAAGAAGTAGGATAAAATAATGGAGGAGCTCATGATATTTTTTCCTCCAAAAAAAATTCTGATTTAAAAAAAAAAAATTACCAAATGTCAGACAGGAACAATTCTTAAAAGTAGTGGAGTAAAAAGTACAATATTTTGCTCTGAGATGTGTTGATGTAGAAGTATAACATGGGAATACACAAGTGCAAGTACCTTGAATTTGCACTTGCATACAATACTTCAGTAAATATACTTGTAAAGTTCACCACTATCTGAAGTGCATTTTTTTATCCTCAAAATGTTTTTTATAGAAACTGTTTAAGAAGAAGAAATCCTGTGAATGGAGGGTCAGGCAGGTTCAGCAGCTCATCACAAAATTTCAAAGAACACGTTGGCCTGAAATTCCCTCAACAATGTCACTGAAAGGAAAAGAAATATCCAGTCAGATGCCCTTCTAGTGTCCTCTGGCGACGGGTCCGGTTCTTGGCAAAGTCAGTTAGCTGGACTAAATCCAGCTTCACTTTCTGAAGACCAGAGCGAAGGCAACATGCCCTGAAGAAGAAAGGAGCGAAGATGGCTTCGGTTCAGGCCCGGCAGAGCAGCGGGAACAAAGACGCCAGGTGTTTGCTGAGGTCGGAGACTTCAGACAGTTATTGGCTGCAGTGGATTTGCAACCACATACATTATTAAATATGAGAACTTGTGTTTTTGCGTTCATTTCTTTCTGTCTGTCGGGGAACTGTGCATTGAAAAAACAGAGTAAGTGGGAAAAGTTCACACTGTAAAAGTGGCTGAAAGTCTGCAGATCTAAAGCTTTAATTGCTCAAATAATCCCAAATATTTCCAGGAATATGAAACGGTCCCTTTTCTGGATCTGACCCAGTTAATTGGTCACGATATAAGTTATTATGCCCCTGAATAAAAAGCCCACATTTTACAACAGAGTGCAGCCGGAGTGTGAGCTCCAAGTAGAGTAGGCCATAATAGTTCGGCGTGATCGGAGCGGTGGAGCGTGAAGTGCAGAGCAAACCAAGAAAGGAGGCAAAGAAGGAAGAATAGGAAAAAAAAAAAGATGCTAAATAATAAATATGTTGTGTAGCGGTGGTGTGCAGCTTTCTGCAGCTCACTAATGAGCCCATCGGGGGAGAAGAAGTGTGGATGAGAAATGGCTCAGTGCTGACGTGGGTTTCGACAGCAGCCTCGCCGAGCTGATTATTCCATTCATTACAGAGATGAGGAAGAGAAGCTTGTTATCAGTGTTGCCGCCGCTGATCTCACCTATTTGTTTTCATAATGAACCTTTGACCATAATCATACTGAATTACGTCCAGAGGCGTGTTCGCGAGAGTGAGACCTTATGATGATCTGTCACAAATCGCTGGGCGGAAATTAAAATGCGTTTGTTTTCATCAGGTGTGCCGCGGCGCAGGTCGACGGCATCAGGGCGTGAAGGCTGCGATTCTCACGGCGAGCATCTCACAGCGGCGGGAAAATGCATGAAGACGTGGTTTCTCTGAGTCCAGTATCCACGGGAGTTACAGCCATAGTGGATGTTTCTGCACATCACGATTTATGTCCAATGCCAACGTATAGTGCTGATGCAGGTAATAGTGTGGCCTTTACAGGATGTAGGAATACGTAAGGGAGAGGAGGTAGAGTAACCATGACTGTGAGGGAATACTACACCAGTTTAGCATCTGTAACACTGTCAGACTTTGATTTGAATCGATGCAGCAGAACCAGAGATCTCGTCTTTTATATTCCACACATTCCTCTTCCTTGTCCAAACCATAGACTGTATAAAATATGGACGTGGTGTCCGTGACGTCACCCATAGGTTTCTGAAGAGAAAAAATGAAGCAAATCGTAGTCCGTAGCCATCTTGGTAGCCTACCTCCGGTTACTCCAAATATGGACAAAGAGGTGGAGCGAGGGCGGAGCTGAGGCGGGTCGAATGAACGCTATTGGCTGAAAAAAGCTGCTTTATTCGAAATAATCAAACTAGCTACGGCTAACCAGCTAGGTTAAATGCTAAATATCGTTGCTAGCCGGCTAACCCCACGACCATCTCTTTCCCAAACTCAGTGACTAGAATTAGCCGGGGTGACGCCCTTTAGACCGTCAGTGGCTAGTTGTCGACAGCTATGAATTGTGCATAATGATGTATGCTGTATATTTGAAATGAACGCCTTATAAAAAAAATTCGCCCCACCCCAGAGTTGTCATGGAGTAGAAAAACTGCTTATGAGACTAGAGCCATGTTTTGAACCAGGCTGTAAATATGTTTTTTTCTGTCGTAAAATCGGACATTTTAACATGGGGCTCAAATGTAATTGACTCCCTTCTGCGGCCTGCTCTAGCGGTTATTCGAGGAACTGCAGCTTTTTTGCACGTCACGTTCATTTTTCAGCGGCGGAGGTTGCCGCTTGGTCAAAACCTACATTACCCACAATGCAACTCCAGCACGGACGGTTTGGTTGGAGATTCTGATGTGTCGTGTCAGTCGAGAAACAGGTTCCACAACCACAGATTTTTTCATTTTCAGACCTGTATCTTCTGTTCTGACCGACCTTGACTCAAGTGACATCATCTGAGGCAGTTTGTTGCTCTGGATATTTGAAGAAAATGCCTCAAATTCCAAACTGCATTTGGGTTTCAGCTGCGCTTTGATGCAGTTCAAATAGTTGCTTTCACTTACTCTGATGTGTTTCTTGAGTTTGACTTTAAACATCACTGTCACACGGGTTTACAGAGAAGTCCAAACAAATATGAATATCTTGAGTTTAAGCCGACGATGAGGAGCCTGATTGTTGCTTACATCACCCTCTCTGTGTTTAAATCTGCCCGACTTTATTTCAGATTCTCGCGGAGATCTCGAGGTTTCCAGGGATCCAAACATGTCGGGCTGAATCCGGGAGAATGTGCTTAACATTATGCAAGAGACATATAAAATATTTCAGCATGATATAATGCTGCTGCCATAAAAACACAGTGTCTTGGGTGTGAATACGTAACTCACTGTCTCTGTTGTACACTGCAACAAGCAGATGCAGTGAGATTCTGTTGTGCATTGTGGATTATTTTTCTGTTTCAAAATGTAAGGAAGCTGAAGAGGAAATCATTATGAAAAACACTATAAGGTATCAACATGTGTCCTTTAATGCTTCCTGCTGTCGGGTTGTATGACAGTATCAGAGCTCATGACCTGACATCCTTCATACCTGCCCGAGCGATTCGCCCTCGAGGAGCCAAACACAGCAGACTTTGAACAAACCATGCGAACACGCCTGCAGTGAGTGTGTGCAGCCTGGGTGAGGGTGTCTCTCACCACCAACGCTCCAGCACAGCTTTGGATGAAAGCATCAACCAAATGCCAATTTAACAGCGTTTGGTCATAGTCAGACTGTTGGAAAATAATCCCTTTGCACTTTTGGCATTTGGTGGCTCGAGTGTCGCTGCTGCACATAACAGACTGGGACCGCTCACCATGAAGACGGAGGCTTTTTCTGTCAATGTCAAAGTACGTCTCGAGGCAGCGAAGTGACAGCGTATAATATGGGGTCCACTCTGCTAATACGACACTCCCCTCTCCTCCTCCCGACGTGCACGGACCATTTCATTTGTAATGAAGCCCGTGCCTCCCACACCTAAATGGATTATGGACTCGTGAACCGTGAACGGCGCAAAGGAGTGAAAGGTGGCCGGGTAGTGGAGCGCTCGCTGAGACGTCCCCGTTATTAAAAGATCACGGGTTAGATCCCCAGAAGGGCCGCGCGACAGAGAGCGTCCTTGAGAAACACTTCAAACTGTTCAATCAGTCAAAGTCACTCTGGTTAAAAGCTCAAACACAAGCACGTCGTCCAGAATACCAGATTTTCTTAAATGTTAAAGTACGAGACACTGTATTGCATCGGTCCTCAAACTGCGGTTCACGCCCTCTCAAGGGGACGCCAAAGATCGCAGAGGCAGCAGGAAGCAAAATTAGATCTGTACGAAATTTATACTAAACATCTGCAGAATTCTTCTTTTTCCTGCAGTTGGAGCATCACTATTTCTGAATGAAACATGTCACAGATGTAAAAGTGCTGATGAGTCATCGCCATCGAAAAAGAGAGCGAGGCTACATCTCGAGTGCTACCTCAACTTTGCTTTTATCGACGGACAGGTCTCCATCCGAATGTGTGGCGAGAAGCAGCAAAATGAAACGACGAGAAAAGAGAAGAGAAAGAGAAAACCAAACACCGGGAGACGGTTGGTAAAGGTCACAAATGTTTGGAGAAGAAAAAGCAGTTCAAAAAGATCCAGACATCACAGAAGCATTTTAAAGACAAGGCAGTTTGAACACAGAGTTGCACTATTAATTGCCAAGGCTGAAGAAGTGCACAGTGTTGGAGAGCAGCGAATCAAACCCGCCTGCAAACCGTGGACGGAGTGAGACAGCCTTCAACCAGCTTGTAACCATAAACACAAAGACTCGTAACAGACAGCAGCATCACACCTGACATTCAGTCAAGTTATCGATCGTCAAAGTGTGTGAAACTCCTGCAGACGTGACGTCGTCTAAATCCACAGTTCAAATGAGTCCAGGTTTCTCCGTCTTGCACACAATCCGGCTCCGAGATCATCGCCGACACTTTCCGTGTGAAACGTCTAAGGGGGGGTATTAGCCGACTTTCCACATCACAGCGTTCACTCCACAGGTGAGGCGGGACCCGGAGGTGGATCCTGAGCCTGGCTGACAGGATCCAGGTCAACGGGGGGAACACGATGCTGTTTGCTAATATACTGGGCCGAGATTTCACACACGAGGGAAAACATTTCATCACTTATTTGCCAGGATATTGACCTCGAAAATGTTTTCCTTTAAAAAAAAAAAGTCAGGCGATGATGTGAGATTGACGTGTTCACAAATTCCATCTAATGACGAACTGACTGTGTTTTTGACTGCGGTGATTTAATTGTGTCTTGTTTTCAGGTGGTGACATTTATTTCTAGTTAATTCGTCGAACAGGGGAAACTGAAGCAGGGGTTGAATTAAACACGACACTATTTTCTTGCTCAAGATAGAAAACGTTTTAAAGGCAATGCAACCATTTGTTATATATCTGTGCACTTACAGATGATCTATACATGTGGACATCAAGCGGCAACCTCCGCCGCTGAAAAATGAAGCCAATGTGGAAGTGCAAAAAAGCTGCAATTACATTTGAGCCCCATGTTAAAATGTCCGATTTTACCACAGAAAAAAACATATTTACAGCCTGGTTCAACATGGCTCTAGTCTCATAAGCTGTTTTTCTACTGCATGACAACTCTGGGGGGGGGCGAATTTTTTTTATAAGGCGTTCGTTTAAAATGTACAGCATACGTCATTATGCACAATTCATAGCTGTCAATCTAAGTGGCGACACTTTGATTGACAACTAGCCACTGACGGTCTAAAGGGCGTCACCCCGGCCAATTCTAGTCACTGAGTTTGGGAAAGAGATGGTCGTGGGGTTAGCCGGCTAGCAACGATATTTAGCATTTAACCTCGCTGGTTAGCCATAGCTAGTTTGATTATTTCGAATAAAGCGGCTTTTTTCAGCGGCTTTTTTCAGCCAATAGCGTTCATTCGACCCGCCTCAGCTCCACCCTCGCTCCACCTCTTTGTCCATATTTGGAGTAACCGGAGGTAGGCTACCAAGATGGCTACGCACTACGATTTGCTTCATTTTTGCTCTTCAGAAACCTATGGGTGACGTCACGGACACTACGTCCATATTTTATACAGTCGATGGTGGACATCTAGCAGTCAGCTCTCTGTTTCATCATTTCTATCCACTATATCTATCACCATTTAACCTATAGATGCACTGAAGCTTTACTGACTGGAAGCTATCTCACATCCCAGCTCCTGTATGTTCAGGTGCACTGGCAAAATGCGATTTATTCCCCTCTCTCACCTCTGTTTGTTCAGGCGCAGGTGAACGCCAGTGTGTCCTCATTAGTAAAACACACTCCCTCCCATCCTCCCCCTCCCCACCCCTCCACAGACACCCTTGAGAAGATGAGGTGGTCAGTTTCCTGTTTCATTTGCCTCCGGTCATGCAAGGCTGCATCAGTGTCTCTGGCCGTCTCCCCGCACTAAATCAAAGCGAGAGCCGAGCGCCCAGCCGTGGCGGTGACTCCTTTTACGATCTTCTATAGGATCTCAGTCATGGAGGGGAGCGAAATGTACGACCACTAAGACTTACAGATCCTGGCGGGGGTCACGGGGGCCGGCTCGCCCGGCGCATCAACTGCCACTCGCTTCTTTCCATCTGGCTGAGTCGCGTCGTCTAAAAACCTCATTAAGCCGCAACATTAGAGAGCTCTGTGTTTATTCTGCTCAGCCTCCTCGAGCTTTGTTATCAAGCTGTGACAGTTTCCATTTGCAGGTGTTAGATACTGTTCCTGCTTCCTCTCTTCTCTCTCTTCCTCGTCGCAAACATGACAGAGAGTGTCACCAGCCGCTGATTTGCAATTTTCGTGCAACCCCGGCAAACGGCTGACGTTAAAAAAGAAGCCGGGTGGTTTTGATCTGCGCTGCGGCGAAATCGTTTTAAGAAGTGCCCCAAAACCACAAAACAGACAGTCACGTGGGAGAGTTTCGGCGTCGGCATGAAAGCCGTTTCAGATTCTTAAAATGACATCAGAGGGGGCTTAAATGCAAATGTGAGGCGCTGTCAGGTTACTCTGTGGTCACGTATATCACAATGGGCAAAGCGTGACACGAAGGCTTCGCATGGATGGAGACAGAAAACTCACAGTGCTGCAAAAATAAGAGAATGATACGAAGCCTGTGTCGACACAATCAACAAGTCAGCGAAAGACAATTTATGGAAAAGAGAAAATTCAGCCGGTGACGAGATGCTCAACGAGCTCGTTATCGCAGGCAAATCTGCAGCGGTACAACTCTTCTCTGTCACCAGACGTCAACCGCCACCTCGTCACATTTACCTCCCAATAAACAGCCCTATCTGCTCAGTGCACAATGAGAAGATTACAACCGCTCATAATTCACAATTTTCTATGATTTAATACGACAAAAAGACTAATGGTGAAGACTGGAAGCAAACAAACTGTGACACTGCATCCAGCTATTTCCTCCAACAGTTAGCTGAGTTTTGTCTTTGCCTCTATAATCTTTGTTGTGAGAGTTCAAACATACAGAAGGCACAAATTAAAAAACCTTCTATATGTCTTGTTTTTGATTTGCTGATCAGTCTCCTGCCGTCTGTTCATCAATACTTCGACTAATGATTTGCTCGTGCTGCATAGAAAATGGCTGACATCTGGTTTGTTATTTACAGTGAAAGTGCTGTCTGAGTTATTTGGATCAAAGTGTCCGTCAAGGGTGGATTTTAAGATTAATTCATCAATGAGTCAACTGACAACTTGATCTGCTACTTTGATAACTGACTGATAGTGTCAAGTAAAAATGCAAAATGAGGATTTGCTCTGCTCTTTCTCTTATGGTTTGTGGCTTCTTTGGTTTTTCATAGTCAGGAGTTTTGACCTGGCAACAGCAAGCAACAGAAGAAAGATCAAAATAACACCAATATTATTCGGCATCATCATCTGGAGACCATGAAACCATGAATTCATTGACAACAGCTTTTGAGATATACAACTCTACATCATCCAACACATATCATACTGACATAAGTTTACTGTCTTTTAGCCATTTATTTTGGATTGATGCTCCCTAATGTTCATAGGCGGAAATCCCGGGGGGAACACAGGGGACGTGCCCCCCCCCCGCCCCCCCCTTTCGATAAAGTTGCCCCCACCCCAAAAAAAATCATTGTAAGCACACAAAAACAATTGAATAATAATATAGTAATGTTTATTGTTTAATTTTAAAGTACAACGCAAGCGCTGCAAATTATAAACGTAAATTTTTCTTAATTGTTGAAAGATTATGACCCCCCTATTTTTCAAAGTGGATTAGTCCACATACTGTTTTCACTGGCGGGGCTACTGGGCAGCTCTGTGTGTCCGCAAGCAAGCGATCCTCTCACAAGCTATGTGAAGCTACGCTAATGTATAAAAGCCAGTAAGTCATTTATCACACCGCTTGTTCAACAAGCTCAAGGTTGTAACATGAAAGTAACATTTCTCCTGCTTTGTTCGAAATCAGCCTCTCTCTCTCCCTCTCTCTCTATGTAGAATAGCGGCAGTGACAGAGCCATTTTCTTCCATGTCCCCCCTAGATTTTTTTATTTTATTTTACTGTCTATTGTCCCCCCAAAACATGTCTATAAATCTGACATGTGCTGACATTAAACGTATGAAATGAATCTGGCTTCAGTTCACCACCTCACCATCTGCACCGCCAGTTTCCCATCTCCAACATGTGCTTACGGCAGCATCAAAGTTGGCGTACCGGTGTGCACATTCTCACGGCAAGTTTATTTTTATAAATCACAACCTTTGCGTAGCAAAAGGCGTGCGTAACTTTCAAGCCCCGTTTTGTGTGTACGCAAGCTTTATAAATGAGGCCCCTGACTGCTACAGATATGGATGGTAGTCATGTACTACAATAAACAGTCAAGCTTTATCAAGTAGTTGAGAAACCAAATGAGAAACTGAAATGGTTCTTTTATAGTATATTAATAATGCATGACTGACCCCGGTGCGTTGACAGGAGCCATGATGCTGAGTGTTGTGTTGAAAACCTCAAGATCAACTTCATCCTCAACCTCAGTGCCCCGACAGGCTCCAGGTAGTGTCACTATGGAGACCCCAATGAGGTACCCAGAGACGTCAGAGTGGAGGGTGATGACATCGCTCAGATGGGACTCAACCATTGCACACTGAGGATCAGAGCAGAACAAAGGTTCATGTTAGAGTTACACCAATATTAGCCACTTAGTATCAGACATATTTACATCACACGGTGGCTATGATGTGGTTTCATCTATTAGATCAAGTGGAGAGATTCTGATTATCTAGTCCTAAATTAGAATTCTAGTGGAAACATTCAACCAAAGCAAAAAGTGAAAAACAGCAACTGAATAGATTAGATCAGACGTGAAAATTTGTCTTTAGCTCACCATTTAAAATCTAGTAAGTTCAGTCAAAAAACAATCATCAAATCAATCAACACTCTTGTTCATAAACAAGTGAACAATTTAAAATGTCCCCTCAATGAATAATGTAAATTTTGGAGGCAGTATCTTCACCTAATATTATTGTTTTCGATTATGAAATACATACGGCTCTGACAAACGCTGTGAGGTAACCCTCCATCTGCCGCTCCGTCTGTCTGTCTGCCTGCAGGAAAACACGGGGCACTCTGATTCTGTACAGACCGTCCACTGCAGCCACTTCCTGTGGAGACATTCACAGTTCAAAGTTCAAAACAAACATGTTAGCGATGCAGGTTCATTCTGATCACACTCACATCCTTTGGTACAACCTCAGGTTTTCTGACCATCACTCAAATCTGTTTATAAATAGTCATTAAAAA
>JBBMOC010000106.1:682716-725104 GCA_037975185.1 Centropyge bicolor | reverse complement strand
GCACTGGATCTAAAGCAACGTGCTAGTATTAAAAGCATGTAAACAAATTATACAATTGTCCTTAGAGAATAAATATTAACTACTATAGAGAAAATGAAGGCTAGAAAATAAAAATTCCTCCCTCGATGTGTTCGGCTCGTTGCTAATCCGCGCTCTGCTCGGCTGACTCATAAAGGTGTGTTCCTGCTGTACAGTATGCATCTCGCTGCATGTGTTTTTTATAATCACTAAAATGTGCAATTTCTACATCTGGCCCCTGATGGAGTAATGACTGAGTAAATGGTATCGATGAATAACCTTATCAAACCCCCACTGATACACTCTGAGCGTTTGTGCTACAGGCAGTAAGTGAAACTGAAAAGAACAAATTAAATTTGATTCAGCAGGTGTGAAGGTCGTGAAAACAGCTCAGGCTTCAGACGTTTATCCTTCGGTTTTTATGAGTTTCTTTCAGACCAATCAAAGAAGAGCGTGTCAAACCCTGACCGCCGCAGTGACACCGCTTTCTGCAAATATTCACTCCGCCTTAAATTCCCTTCCATTCAAATGGGCAAGAGATGAATTTCAGAAAAATGCATTTCCACTTCACACAAGGTCCAGCAGACTCACAGGTCAAGAATCAGCTTTGTTGAATTCTGACCTGTGAAAATACATTTTACGACGTGTAGCCAGCGTGAGAGAAAAGGTGGGACTGAAAAGGTCTTCGGGAAATATTGCTCTTTATTTAAGTGCACGCTGAGAAGCAGCAGTGGAGAAGGGATCCTACATGGCTGCAACAGGGACTGAAGGTAAAGCCACATGAAAGTTACTGTCTCCAACTTGTGCAACCCTGCAAATTCACTTCACTTATATCTGATAGACTTAACATTTTTATCACAACAAAGTCAAGAATTAGCTGCTTCATGGTGAGTTTCAGCTTATTGTTTAGCTGCCTGGCTTCAACATTACTAGTTCTGTTACCACAGGTAAGTTTCCAATCAATCAATCTTCGTCCTCCAAGTGTTTGAAAATATGAACAATAAAGCAAAGTTCCAACCTCTGTGTCACTTGTAAATGGATTTTTCTAAAGTTATCATCTGACCAAGGTTGTGTAAGAGTCACTGCATTTAATTACATTTATATTTAGAATACTATAAAACAAAGATATTGCTGTTTCCTTATTTTTCTGTCGACTGATGAGGATTTTCTTTTCTGCATAAAAGCATACAAACATAGGTCAAACTCAACCTTCTGGCACAAAAGAATGGAAAGTTTGACACGTTAATTATTAAAAATATGAATTACTCATAGTGGGCATAGTTTAGCAAAGAGTCAGTTCTGGTCAGATCACAGCTTAACGGAGCTTCTTTGGCCAATCAGGCCTCAGCTGGAGCCGAGCAGTCACACCTGGAGGTAAATAAGCGGCAGATAGAGCAATCAGCTGACTGGACGGCGGCAGGCAGGTGCACAGGTAATTTGAAAACAATCCTCTTCCTTACGGAGACTAAACAAACATCCCTGTCTGCTCCGGCCATTAAGGTGTCAGATACGTTTAGCGCTGAAGGTCATCTGGAGGCACGGCTGGACGCTCCGGCTTGACCCAGGTAGATTCGATTGGAACGCCGCAAAATGAAACTCCTCATGAGCTGCCTCTTGTTGCCCGTCTCTCCTCATTCCTCGTCTCGCTCAGCCTCCCGCTAAACGCATCAGAAAAGACGCGTGGCCGAAATTGAGCAAATTGGTGTTGTCGGGCAAAAAGGCACATCTACAAAAAGCTTTTCAAAGAATGCTCACTTTTCCATTGGCGCCTGCTGCAGAAACTTTATTTTAGATTACCCAGTAGATTTTACAGCAGCTCCATGAGCCAAAAAAAAAAAAAACCCTCACTCAACACTTAATTTACTGTGTAATAACTGCTACGTGGTTGCTTTTATGACGGCAGCAAAATTGTATGTGGCTCAAAAAAGCTCACCATCCGACCTCCCCTCCAACGCCTTATTGTGAAGCAATGAGACAGGGATACACTGTACAGAGCAGAGAAAAGCATGTAACGCCAAATAAATCAATGCATCGTTCCCCGACTTCACAGCTCACATCACTACCTCGGCTCAGCAAGGATCACTCAGGGGTATAACCTAGATGTTTCAGGGACGCTGGCGAACAGGGAATTCGAACACACACCGGCGGCTTAGCACGAAAAAAAAGCAGACTTGTCTTATCCTCAATGAATATATGAATAATGATATAACCTATAAAAGGTGTGATTAGTGAAAGGATGAGTGAAATACGACAGTTCGGGTTTGGCTGATGAAAGGAAACCAAATCCATCTGTCCATGTATCCATCCATTGGAGCAGCTCGCTGCCGTCACACATGTCCAAAGGCCACTTTCAGACAGATGATTGCCAGTTGTGGCGCCATTGACGCCGCGGTGATTGGCAGGGCAACTAGCAACACTGCTACATGACTGACAGCTGATGTAGCCGGAGGCGGATGGTGATACATGTGTTTGGAACTCAATATGGAGGAAGAAGTGAAGGTAAAGAGAGACGTGGATTGGATGTGTCAAGTGTGCAAACGTACCATCAAACTCTTTTAGTTAGAACAGAACAGTCAAACTAACGTAAAAAGAACAATGTGCAGATGATTTCAGTTTTAAATTCATCAACCACCTCATATATCAAAAAGGATTTAAAGTGCATTTTATTCGCACAAACTTGTTACCCCATAAAAAAGGATCAATTTGATGACCTGCCTGTGAACTATCTGATCACATTTTGCCATTTTGCAAAGTGAATAATCTGCCTTTGCAATTCCACAAGGAGGCTAATGAACATGGTCCATTCAAAAAAACATCTTTCTCAGCCTAATCCACAAGAACCTGAGTAACACTGGTTTGATGTGATTCCTCGTCCACAGGGAAGCTGACCTCCATTTGTTTGGATCCTCCTCTGAATACACATCTCTGTTGGTCAGACGCCTGCTGATGGTTTCTAGAGACCGCCTCGATCTCTCGGATGAATCAAACCGTGTGCGGCGCCATCGATTGTTAGTGCCTGCGAGCACGGCAAGCGGGTGATTTTCTCTTTCATCTTCTTTACCGCAAATCCTGTGACGCAGCTGATCACTGCCTGTTTGTATTCAGAGAGGCTGCACGCGTCGGGGAGGTCAGGAATCGTGTCAACCTCAGGCGCATCCAATTCCACCAACTGCACTTCTGCAGGCAGCATTTACAGCTGCTGGTGTTGAGTTGCTCTGTATTTGTCGCCTGTGTTTGTTTTCACTTGGTCGCTCTCACGGCAGCGAAGAAGAGCTTCAAGTGTAACTGACTCAGTTTGCAGCTCAGAGAATTCCTGCATTGTGCACTGGCTCCTCCACGAGGTCACGGTAGATGTTGACCTTTAACCCTGGGAGCACGGTTTCTGCCTGCTCCACGCTGGTCTCAGCACGGTCTTCAGTTCTTGACTTGATCAGGGCTTTGAAGCCTTTTCTGAGTGGACTCCAGCTGTTGAGCACATCGAAAGCTGCTTCGACAGCACGCACAAACCGCAACGTTTGCAGTACGACCTTTGAACTCTTCCAGCTTCGAGCCTTGCCCACAGATCTCGATAGCATCTGCTGTACTGCTGCTGAAGAGCTGCGCTGCCAGGTGGACTCTCGTTCTCTGTTTGTTTCCAGTGTAAATGAGCTGCTCGTAGCCTGTTGCCAAGTCACAGATTGTCCTTCTCTGGGAGTTTGTTGAGGGTTTCAAAGTAGTTAAGCTGAATCTTTCTTCCATCTTCTGTCTCGGAAAACCAGTGAAAGGTATCAGAAAAAAGCCATAGCTTGTTGCATACATCCAGGATCACATATGTTCTCTATGAGGGGTTCTCTAGATGCAAGAAATGGGGCTTCGTGTTGTTGACATTTAGCTTAGTGCCAAGTTCGTTTATTGTCACCTCACTGTTTCTAAGGCTACTCAGTGTACTAGCTGACTTTTCCCCCCTGCTGTATCTTTGGCATGATGTGTTTTGGCACTTCATCAATGGAGTCATGATCCACTTGATATCAGCAGCTTTGAGTTGACGTCATTTAAGGTGCAGATTTTTGATCCTGAAACTCCTGGACTTTTGGCATTGCAGCTTTTCCGTGGTCTGATTTTCCACTTCAGACACCTCGGAGACTCTCGGTTGTAGCTGTGATCCTCTTGAACTGTTTTGCATATGTAGCTGTTGATGCTGCACAACTAAGATCCACATTATTGATATCCACTGTTACAGAAGTGTCAGCCTGATAGATGCCGTCGCTAAGTGGGTTGTTCCCATTGGCATTTTCAGTCAGGATGGCATTGCTGTAATCGGCTGCAGATGTCACGCTAAGGTGGCATTTGTCAACTGGTGAATCCTCTTTATTGTCCCCTGACACTTTGCAAGATGAAGGTAAGGAGCCACTTACCTCCGTGTCATTACTCTGTGTCAAAACCTTGCATCATGCCGCTGTCAGAGAGTCAGAGAGCTCACCTGATGACTCGGAATGAGAAAACGGTCCAGAGTGCTGCGCTCTTAAGGCAACAATTAAACTAATGCAACAGAAGATGAAAGAAAGAATGAAGGAGAGAGAGAGAGAGAGAGAAAGAAAAAGTTTAAAAATGCCATGTTTTTTGCTGTATCCAACTCTTGATGCCATTAGCAAAATAGGATGAAAGGAAAAAAAGAAAGCAAAAATGCAAGAAAGACAGAAAATAAGAAAAAACGAAGGAAAGAACAAAAAGAAAGAAGATATTCCTGTACCACAATGGCGAAATTTCCAGAACGAAAGAAAGAAAGAAAGAACATTTTAAAATGTTTTTTTTACAGTATCCAACTCTTTCTTTTCTTTTAGCAAAAGAGGATGAAAGCAAGACAGAAGAGAGAAAGCAAAAATGAAAACAAGAAAGAAAAAAGAAAGAAAGAAGGAAAGAAATAGAGAAAGAAAGAAAGAATTGAAAATGTCATGTTCTGTTCTTTGCAGTATCTTGATGCCATTAAAACCTTTTCTCAGTCTTCTACGAATTTTAATAAAGGCTATGGATTTTGACTATAATTACTCAGACAGTGTAAGAGCATTTACACTGTTTTGTTTGAACTCAGGTTACAAAGCAAAAGTGAGACATGCTGATGTTTTAGCATGTAGCCGAGGTTACGCAGGTCGCTCAGCAGCTTTGACGCGAGCGTATCAACTGAGAGCAGTGATTGAATTTAAAGGATAATCCACAACAAGCCATAGGGTTTGGAGTGGATTATCCCTCCTGTACCATGACCACCTGGCAGCAGTCAACATGTAACCACTGATATTTGTACGGAACGCATTTGTCAGAAACATCCTTCTCAACACGTCTTTGTCATGACTTTAACAATTAGCCGGAGCCTTCAAGCTGCAACTGTTCATTTACGACGGGGGTTGGGACCGTGCAGCTGTGTGTGAAAGTATTCTCCCTGGCTATGGGAGAAAATGGTTTTAATGGACATCTTGCAGCCAACCAAGAAAAAGGATTCACCCAGACCCTGATACAACAGAAAATGAATTATTTAGCGGAGAGTCTGGTTTGGGAGCGGACCGCCCGGCTGGCCAGCTGCCAGCTTTCAATGAGTGCAGAGCAGGATTTTTGCAAAACTTCACCGCCTTTAAAGAAATATCTGACCTTGAGTGCTCTTACATTGTTAGATGTGTGATGTTGGCTGCCTTCTGGGAGGCTCTGCTTTTTGTGATGAAGTGTTGTAGTCAGGTCTCGCGGTGGACCCGGTGTCCTTCAACCTGCCTCAGCCCGACGGCCTCTGGAGAGCGGATGCGAGCTCGCTTCGTTCGGCTGTGGGCTGCGCGCGGAGGCGGGGAAAGCGATAACAATAGAGAGGAATTAAAAGCGAGAATTTGTCTCACATTTCTTGTGGCTGAATTGCATCATGGTTTACTGGAGCTACTGTGGGAGCTGAAATTGGTCTCCCTGCTGCTCTGACGATGGATTCCTCCCGGCATAATTATTGAATGTCTTCAAAATGGTGGCTCTTAAAGGATCAATTGGTAACTCATTCTGAAAGTCTGGACGCACCAGAAAGTTCCACAGGGAGACTGATGCATCTTCGTGAAGTAGTGACGGCCTGCAGGCGTTTCTGGTGAACTACTGTAGGTAAGAAACACGCTGAAAAACCAGCAACATGAAGAAGTAGTCAGTCGCAGTAGTTATTTCAGTGAGACACAGTTTGTTAAAACTTACTATTTGTACCATTGACTCGTGTCCCAATCATTCAAAATCTATGTCTCTTTTGTGGAGATGTTCATACTCACAAACTACAGTCATTGGGTTTCCTCCATTTTGGGCTCTCTTTCCAGACGATTATGTGTCAAAAGCAAAGTTGAACTCAATACAAGAAAATCATGCAAATGCAATCCTTGCCTTGCCAACTGATCACAAAATTTCCACTGAAATCAAAGTACTTCACTGCAAATGTTTGCAGTTTTTCAGGCTGGTGTGATTGAACCTTGCGTCTGCGGTGCCATGTTGAAGCCTCGATATCCCACAGTTGCACAGGTTTCTTTGACTTGGTCTGAAGGATTTAAACTAAACTAACTCTATCACAGATCTACTGAAGAGTTTTGCCCCATACGATTATCAACACAAGAACAAAATAAAAACATAGGATTTATTTGCAATGTCATGACTTTGCAACGCAACTGTCACGTCTCTCACACCTCTTTTCCTGTTTTGTCTCTAAACACCATCTCATGAAGCAGAAACGCCATAAAAATTCCCTTAAAAACCGAAGGAGCAGTATTCCCTGGGACTCTCTTCAAGGGCTGAGTGAAACGTCACCTAAATGAAGAATGGCAGCGATATCCAGCCAGAGGACAGCTTCCTCACTCTCCCTGTTTTTCTGAGCGAGATAAATCAGCTCAAGGTTCCTCGGTGATCCTCCGTGTGGCAGCGGAGGGGGATTTATCATTCTCAGATAAAGGCTCGGTCCTCGTCAACGTTCGCTTTCACCCTCGGACGGGAATTTATGGGAACCGGTGGCATTGCGTGTGCAGCACTACCTAGTTACACAACAAGGGTGCAAAGGGCTGCACAACAAGACAATCCTTTGTGTTCACGCCATTAATTTCCACCCTGAGGACGTCGCTCAGACACATGACAAACGGTGTTTCACGCAGTCATTTGCAACTGTGCAGCAAAGCCGGTGTCGCTGCAACAGTTCACTCAGTTTGCAGAGTTGGCATGTTTCAAAGAGAAGAACAGTCCAAATAAGTTCAACATTAACAAACAAGAGCACTTGTATCAAACAGTGTCGAGGATTGTAAGGAACTACCACTGATCATTTCTACAACTCATTTTATCAACAGTGAAGCATCAAAACAGCTGCAACACCAGTAAACAGATAAATCGTGTTTACTATGATAGTTTCCAACTTGTCTTTCCAGCTTCACCTCGTCTGCCAGTCACCTGCCATAAACGCCATCTGTACAACTGTGTCTTTGTAATTACCTAATTACTGCTAGAGCAACAAAGATTAACCTCTGCTAACGCTATCAGAGCAGTACAATCATAAAGAGTGGCTTCCATTTCGAAAAACTCCGAACGTAAACAAAGACCATCGCATTGGTAAAGAAACACTTTTCTTTATCTTCTTCACCTTTTGTTCGGGCTCGCGAGCTGAAAGAAGGAACGCAGGTTTGAGGAATGTGTGAAAAAAAGATTCATGTGAGAATCAAAAGGCTCTTTCATTCCGAAATGATTCCAATCAATTCTTCCACGCTGGAGTTTCTCCTTGACAAAGGCGGCGACAATTCAGAACAAGGGCAGCAGCTGACTGTGAGGCTACAAAGCAAGCAAATATTTCATGTCTGATCTTTAAACTTTTCGACGCATTGTCTCGGATCTTGTTGCAGTTTACGACACACAACAGATTTACTAATGATTTCTATATGAAGCATACCTAGCATGGACGCTAACTGCGCTTTTTTATTAAGAATAAATCTGGTAATATCTTATACTTTTATGATCCCTTGTTTTTCCTGTGAAGCCAAAGCCTGATATATCTCATTCCTGCATCCTGTAGAGCTTCGCTGTCGTCCAAGAACTATTAAAAAAACATCACTGAGCCACAGCGTTGTCCTGGGCGACATGTTCCTTCATTACAGCAAACAAGGGCGCTGTAGTTTTATTATAGAGTCGGTCCCACATACACCACCCCGCTGCCATAAATACTAACTAGAAGCTTTAATGTGTATTAATCTGCAGCTGTAAGAGTCCCCAGCAGATACACTGCTTATTCCTGTTTGAGTAATGTTTGTTCAAACCTCCAGTGACCAGCTGTTTCAGGAAATTATGAAGCATTTTAAAAAATGAAACTACATGTTTGTGACCCGTTTTTAAAGATTTAGGAAGTAGGAACCAGTGAGCTCAGAGTTGGGAGGTTGGAAAGTATTAAGAGACGGACGAGCGGCGTCGGTTTTCATTTTTTTTGAGTGATTCGTCGACAAAATAAAAAATAAAAAAAATAAAAAATGACACCAGCCTTTCAACTGATCGAACCGCAGTCGATTTATGACCCGAGAGAATCCAAACAAGATTGTTCAAATGTTGGATGCTGGCGTCGCTGTCATGGCTTTGACGGAAAGAAGTGATGTGCTATCAGTTCCTGCGAGATGAGATAACCACCTGCAGAGCGCCGTTAGAAAAATCATTACTGCCACGGAGGGAGAGGCATTACTCAACTCAAGAAACTGCTTTTGATGACAGAATCATTGGTGAGTAATGATTGATGATTTTTGGGAAACATTCCCAAAACACACTCCGGACTCCTGGCACGAACTCCTTCATTTACAGGATTATTACTTCCCTTACATGTTGGTTTTTCTGTTCTGATAACGACGGATTATTCGCCACAGACCATCGGCCTCGTCGTCACGTCGTGTGCTCTCGGATTCTTGAAAAGAAAGACATTCCTTGCTCATTAGCGGCTATCCGGAGGCACAGCTGTCTCTGTTTTTGCTTGTGAAGCTTTTGTTGTTGACCTCCGGCTGCTTTAGTCACCCCTCTCTCTTTCCACTCTCCTCTCACTCTTCCTCTCCGTTCATCCCTCGATTCCCTTCGATCGCCTCTGGGCAGACGGCGGATCTTTCTCCGACTCTCATGGATGTCTGTTTATGGAGCTGTGCATCGAGCTGTGTCCTTATTAGGTAACGGCGGTGATGGTGAGGGCGTGAATCCAGTAGATGCATGAGTAGGTGTTGTGTTTTCAGGCCACATATTCGCCCTGGTTTGATGTATTTTGCCAACATGTGACAAAACCGATCATGTTGCTATATAAGACCAAAGGGGGGTAACAAGCGCTTGGTCCCGGATGCGTGATCCTGGCTGTCCTCACCTCTGGTTCGGTCAGCTAAAACACTTGATTTTCCATCCCGCTCTTATTGTTATGACAGCGGAGCTTTTGTTTTCAGCTGACTCAGGTTCCTCTCTGCCTCATTGAGTCATATCTGCTGAGTCACAGAAGGGCCCCGGGACCCTGCGCCGCAGCTCCTGATCAAAGGGACTTGACCATCAGCAGAACAGCAGCTTCGGCCGACTCCAGCCGGCTGAGGCCGGGCGGGGAGAGATCGATCCAAACTCGCGCTGACACTTCTGTGAGATACAGTAGGTGAGCTGCTGCGTGCATAAAATCGGACTTTGATTCCAGACGAGGCTTTCCAGATATGTCAAATCTCTCTGTCACAGCTTTAGACGTTTCGCTTTGTGTGCCGTTCATTCTCTTAATTAACTTCAGTTTTCATGCCACATGGCAGATCAGTCGGATTCAGACTGAATGTGAATTCTCGAGGGTGAGATGAAAACTGCTTGCTCAACTGCTACATTTCCATACATCCATATCAGGCTCTGGTTCATATGTAGATGTGCAGTGTGACATTAAACTCTCGCCCACATTCATGCCACCTCATGTTAACCCCAGAGCATGAAACATTACTGATGACTGAGATGCTAAAATAGTCTGTTTGTGACATTTGATCCCGTGATGGAAAATGTGCTGATGAACACATTAACTTACATTAAAGGCCTGATGGTGAAACAACATAAACCTGCCTCACTGTGGAGCTCACCTGGACTAAGTGGGAGACGTGTGCTCGCTCCAGTGTGTTTCGACAGAGTGGCTTGATCGGTGAATTTGTCTGATTTGTGCAACCGGGGATTTAAAGTGAAAGAAAACTTGCAGCTTGTACAAGGTGTAGCAGCTGCTCAGGAGGGCTGCGTTATGTAAGCTGTAACCCGAGGAATTTAATCCACAATGCAGAAGCAAACAGGCAGCCGAGGCAGCACAGAACAGGGCGAATTAAAATATGAGCACACGTATTCTTCTGCTGAACATGTTGGAAATCTGTGGCCACTAAGAATCTCTCAATCTTAAATCAGACAATGTGCATTTTAACTACTTTCAGCCAATGAGAAACAAGTATACAAACCAGTTTCAATTCAGTGATTTGATTTGAACACCTGCTCATATTGTGCATTTCCTGATACTACAGGTACTATGCAGAACTTTTCCACATCGTAATACCTACACAGCCTTGGACGACTGGCGGACATCCAACACAATCTTCTATTTTTGATAACGTCCAGCCTGTACCTGCTGCATCAGATAATCCCAGATCTTCAGTCTACGGCATCCTGACACTCATCAGAAAGGTGACGCACAAAGTCTATCTAGCCACAGAAAATTTGTAGATGCATGAGTTAAATACTGTGCTGGAACTATTAGGCAAGTTAGGACAGATAGGACAGGAAGATAATTAATCAACAAAACTTGTTTATAATCGAATAATTTTTTAATTTATGAGACAAAAATGCCAAACCTTTATTGGTTCCTGCATCTGAAATGTGTAGATTTGCTGGTATTCTCTTCTTTCATTTATAAAATATCAAGGTTTCTGGAGTGTTGAAAGAAGTGTAAAAAAAAAAAAAAAAAGAAGTAAAAAACAAGCAATTTAAAGATGTCACCATGGCCTCTGGAAACAAATGCAATTATTTCACCAGTTTTTCAACAAGTTATATATTAAACTTAATCTGAAAAACAGGCTATTCAGGTGTGAATCATGTCATCAGACAAACAACAGAACGCTGTACAAATTAACCCAAATGACCCCTATAGTGCTTTTATCCCTGCACATGTTCAGGTGTTGTGTGGAGATTTGGAAATGTGCTCTCTCCACTTTACCTTCCCGAGGATTTGCACCAGCAACTTTGTCTCAACAAGCCCAGTGTTCTCACCTTCAGGTTAGTTCTGCCCTCATTAAATGACCCGGTGCTATTTGTAGCCCGGCTCATACTCACTGTCAGCCACAGCAAATGGGAATGTATCGGTCTGGGGATGATGAGAGCACATAAACGGGATAGTGAGGAGGGAGACGGAGTGGGGGGGGAGGGCTGGGGGAGGGCAGACCTGACTCAGCTGAACGGACCGTCAGTGACACACACACACACAATCCTGGAAGTGGGTCAAGAACACACACCTCCACCCTGAACCACGCCGACAGTCAGAGCGTATTAACTCGCACCTTCAAATGAGCAGAGACCATATGACTCGTATTATCATAATATGTAAATTGAAATCCAGTAATTATGGTAGGCTGTGGAGGTACAGCATTTTAAGCCAGTTTTGCCTTAAGTATCGACATTAGCTCGGTGCGACGTGCCCCCCAGCACATGATAATAATGATGATAAATAATTCTACCCCTGGTGGAGCCGAAAATACTCCTCCTACGGCAATTCTAAAACAGGTAACAGACTCAGCGGTTAATCCTTTAAATGTGAGGAAGAGATGCTTATACATATTCATGCATATTAATGCAGTGCTGCAACCCAACCTGACAGGGGAGCTTATTAAATTCTGGTTCTTTAAAACCACCATGACATTCAGGAGTCTAAATCCTGTCCTAACCTTGTTAGCTTGTGTAAATAACAACGATGTGGGGGAATAGCAACGCCGCGCCCCCCCCTCGACACGACCAGCCAAATTAAGATGTGTTTTGGCGTTTTCACCCGGGACAATCAGTCAAAACACAGCTGGGAGGGTGAAGTTGTATGAAAATCAGGCAGCAAAAACTAATAATAAAAGCACTGCCGGCTCGTCTCGGCGGAGCAGTAAACAGAGAACTGGTGATGTAACAGAAGCACAGTGATAATAATATAATGTGATATTAAGAATCAGAACACAACCTGACACCAAGAGACAAGGATTCACAACTTCAAACTGCACATCAAAGCTGTTTCAAACTGGACTTAACACAACCTCCCTTCTCTTCTGAAGCTGAGGTTTTCTTAAGTTTCAAGGACCTGTATGAGTCACAGAAGCTGAAACAGTCCATCAGTTTGTTTCATGTAAACCATGTTATCAGCATAGACTGTATAAAATATGGACGTAGTGTCCGTGACGTCACCCATAGGTTTCTGAAGAGCAAAAATGAAGCAAATCGTAGTGCGTAGCCATCTTGGTAGCCTACCTCCGGTTACTCCAAATATGGACAAAGAGGTGGAGCGAGGGCGGAGCTGAGGCGGGTCGAATGAACGCTATTGGCTGAAAAAAAGCCGCTGAAAAAAGCCGCTTTATTCGAAATAATCAAACTAGCTACGGCTAACCAGCTAGGTTAAATGCTAAATATCGTTGCTAGCCGGCTAACCCCACGACGATCTCTTTCCCAAACTCAGTGACTAGAATTAGCCGGGGTGACGCCCTTTAGACCGTCAGTGGCTAGTTGTCAATCAAAGTGGCGCCACTTAGATTGACAGCTATGAATTGTGCATAATGATGTATGCTGTATATTTTAAACGAACGCCTTACAAAAAATTCGCCCCCTCCAGAGTTGTCATGGAGTAGAAAAACAGCTTATGAGACTAGAGCCATGTTTTGAACCAGGCTGTAAATATGTTTTTTTCTGTGGTAAAATTGGACATTTTAACATGGGGCTCAAATGTAATTGACTCCCTTCTGCGGCCTGCTCTAGTGGTTATTCGAGGAACTGCAGCTTTTTTGCACTTCCGCATTGGCTTCATTTTTCAGCGCCGGAGGTTGCCGCTTGGTTGAGGGCTCTTCATAAATTCTGCAAATCCACAGGCGAATAAAGGACCAAAGCTTATTCGAGATAGTGTGAGGTCGAGAGCAACGAGGGAACATCGTGGCCCCCTTTCTACTTTCACCCCCCCTCGTCCCACAGCGGAGCTTCTTTATGTGTCTCTGAAGCAAATAATGCTAAAGCAACCGGAGCTAAACTCGCACTCTCTCATTATTTCAAGTGCTCGCCTTTGACAAGTTGCTGGTGTTTGTTTATTTGCTAATTCGAGGTTGGGTCAGCACGTTGAGAAAGTGCAACGACAGCTGATGGCACATGCTGAGGTGAGTCAAAAGATGAGCCCTTTACACAAATAAATCTGGCCTGTGTGCCCGGCTGCAGCGAGCGCTCAGAGCCAAATGAAAAAACGCCAAAGACTTGTGCTTCACTCCTCTGCTCCACAAGGTCAAAAGGCTTCGCGCTGCCTGTGGGGGAGCTTCACACTGCAGTCGTATGTGGATTGCGTCCATCAGGGGCTCTGAAACCCAAACAGAGTCGATGAGCACTCGAGGGTCCGTCGCAAGCAAGAGAGTGCAAACAACCTTTTATAGTTTCCTACACTTTACTCAGCAAAATGGCTTTGAGGAACTCTTAAACAGAGTCGAGCTGAATCAAATGCGCCGCTCTTCAAAAGGAATTCTGACTGAACGTGCTACAAGAGAAACATGAGATCTTCGGGGTTTCACAGCGGATTAGAGAGTTCAAACTAGAGGTCTGCAAATTAGACTTTCTGCAAATGGAGACACGACCCAGAATCCGAAACGGTCTGAGAATAAAAATGTGACCTGTGAGAGCCTCGGATAAACACTCTGTAGATTGATATATCACAAATGTACCTGAAGGCAGCACAAACACTAAAAGCAGATCTTTCAGATTTCAGGCCGACAGAGCTCGTGTTGACAGTTTCAGGTGATTTTATCTTCCATTGACTGATTAAATCTAATCCTCATTTCCATTTCGAAAGCTCTAAGTAACTGATCTCCAGTCGTCTAAGCCACAATTAAAAAGCTTCAATCAACCTGAAAGTCAAACCTGAAAGATAAGACTCAACAATAAAGCAAAGAGATGAATGAAACCAGGATAAGGATGATGATAGTGTAAATCTTTGTACTTTAAAAACCAACTCTGTGTTAGTTTATCCTGCAAGTTTCTGATGACTTCAGTCATGTTAGTGTGATCAATTCGTTACTGTTTTTTGTCGTTTCATTTATTCTATTTTTGTCCTATGAAAAAATCTACATCAGACTTTACCTTTAAAAGCAGATTTGGCTTCACTGTTGACATAAGTACCTAAAATCACTTTGAGCTGTTCTTGCTATCATAATCCCCGAGGACACATGTTTCCTGCAGGATCCTTGTCGTAAAAGCTTCATGAACTCTGACTGAACTTCCACCAACCTCTAACATACGAAGGTTCATCACTGCACCCTTTATTTTTTTTCCTGTCAGGCGTCTTTAGGCGTTCGCTACCTTTGGATAAATTTTTAAAAAAGTGATGTACCGCTCACTTTGAAAACGTCAAATCTGCGATGATGATATCTACAAATGAAAGGCGATGATTGTCCCCCTGGCTCGAGGATCATTACAAGGGTTTAACTGTACATAATTCACACACTGTAATTGCGTTTTGCAGCGGGGCTTTGCTTTCATTACTCCTGTTAAAGCCACATTCGACATGCCTGTGGAACCGAAAGGAGATTTGTACAACTTCACAATGAAAAGGATATTAACTATTCAGTGGATTTGATGGCTATTACGCCGTAATGAGCCCAATTTTAGTGGGCAAATTGACAGCGGGAGCGTTACGTCTGTCCCGGGCCGGTGTAATTCACACTGACAGTTCTCAGGACACTTTTAATATAATTGTTGTATAATGTGACACCTTGTTGAGCAGTGAATTAGCTGCTCACCGAGAATCTCAGAACAAGCATTACGACGTTCACTTGCGCAGGCTCCCGTTCTGGAATAATCACTTTACTTATTTATAAGCAAATAAACAAAAATGTGATGTTGCGGCGCCCGGGAAGACAAAGCGCTGCCACCCTCAGGGCCCACTTGAAGCCGGCCTAATGGTGGTTTACATCAAAGCTAATCTAGGGAACAGCCCGTCTCTGACAGCCAACCGGAGCGGCGACCTCTCAGCAGAAATCCGCCGCTGAGTCGGAAAAACGCTGACTTACAGTACATTTAACTGTTATTTAGCAACTTGACTAAGAACACAGTCTAATTTACTGCATTGTGGCCTGAGGGAAAACACACACACACACAGAGCTGGGAGCTGCGAAGTGTTACACAAATACTGCGCTGTTTGTCATCATGCAGTTTTGAGAGAGGGCAGGATTTCTGTGCTTGTAGCCTTTGCGGGTAGATGTTTGAAGAGGGAGGGAGGACGTGAAGGGGCACAAGAGCTTTTGTTCAAACACAAACCCCAGGCCAGAGAGCGGGATTTTCTAAAGACAGACTTTTGTGGCGACAGAAAATAGAACAGAAAGTGTTGATCAATAAAGCATCGAGGTTGTCGAACTCGGTCTCGTCCTGCTTTGTTCAAACTGGTCACAATGAAGAAGTGAAGGAAAACACACACTGAGACTGGAGAGGACCGAAGACATCAGTAAAGAACCATTGTGAAGGAGGCAAAATGGGGCAACAGCTGATACATTTAAAAATAAAAAAAAAAGATTGCATTAAAGTTGTTCAACTGCTGATGTTTAGCAGATATAGAGAATCGAAGTCTTGACAACACGTCCAACTTTTCCACTCGTTTCTGCAGCTCAATGCAATTTTTCTTTCATCTCCCTGAAAAAATGAAGCGTCCTCCTTGTGTTTACCGTCCATGTTCTGAGACTTCCAGCACAGCGGTTAGTTTATGAAACCGAATCCTTCGTGACTTCAACAAAGTTAAATTAGTTCCTGAGCACAGAAAAAAACTACAGCTCCCATGACAAAGCTACAAGTGCAGCAGAGCAGAGAACTTGGTCACGTCCATATCTGTAAAAATCAGTCTCTCAATCAGTGTTCGTCTTCTTAAGTCATTTTTTCAACTTAATCTAAAAACATCTACAGCTTCATTACTGACATGTCTGGGGTAACTTCAACCCTCTGACTCACCATCGTGTCAGGTCGAACATGTTTAGCCCGTGAACATTATGGGATTATCTTAAATGTGTTCATTCATTGGTGGCTGTTAAAAAAAATGTACTTGTGACACAACAATGGTCTTGGATTGGTTTTCAAGATGCTACCGTCTGCAGCCAAACAAATGCAGCAAGGTTCTGCTCCAACTTAGTGATGTTACAAATGTCAGCAGGATTTTGAAAGGTTTTCAAGCAGAACCTAGAAGTTCTGTTTTCACTTTCGTTCTCTCTCTTTTTTTTCTTTTTTTTTTTACTGTTTACTTTATCCTTCAGGGATCTTGAATCTTGAAGTAGTAAACGTGAACTTTATGGTGGAAGAAAAGTTATGTGAAGGATTCATCCTCTGGGGATCAGAAACATTTGAACTAAATTTACCGTCAGTATGAACCAAAGTGATGGACTGACCAACTCAACATTGCTATTCCTAAATCCACACTGGCATTTCAAAAACTTCTTGACCTCTATCGTTCTGAGGTACAAAGCTGTGACGGACAATCACCCAACACTACTGACATCAACCCTGTTTGTCTCTTTGGGGCTACCATAGTCTGACAGACTGATGTACTGCGGGTCAGGTGTCTTCCTTTTACTGGAACGGTGCAGTTAAATTCAAAAACAAATGTCCATAAAAGTGGACAGTAAAGCTGTATTGCAGCTCTGAAGCGTCCTGCAGGTCCCGGCGGTGCAGCCAAGGCCCTCCGGTGAAATAAGAGCTTTTACTGGGAGACACTTTTCATCCACATATTTCCTCCCTTTGTGCTTCCCTGTATAAATTGCAGAGCAAAGTGAGAAAGGAGTCTTTGAAAATACACTCCTGGGGGGTTTTACCACCTACTGTACCAGGAGAATTAAAGAAAATGGTCATATATTGTGAAAAAGGTTGTTCATATGAAACACTTTTCCTCTCACTTTATGTCACATTGAAGTATACAACAAAAAGCCTCTTTATATTTCTACACAGAGGATGGAACAGGGCTTGATTCCCAGTAGGATTATGCACACAAAGGACATATATACAGAGACGTACATGCAGTATTCTGACTGAACTACATTGTAGTTACTGCAATGTTCAGTCAAATGCTTTGTGTTTCCTTCTCTAATTATTCTCTAGGTTTACATTTTGTTGGCCCGATTGTGGTAAAACTGACTTTACAGTGTTTTAAAAAAAATGTTTCAACTTCAGTTTTCATCCATTTTTAATTCGTGATTAATGCTTTGACGTGCAATCTAACTCCCCCAGAAGCTTCGCTCGCTAACTTGCAGCATCTTCCAATAACTTCGTGTGCGTCAGAGACGAAGATTCATGAAAACGTTGTGCTGAGAAACTACAAAGCTTGACTGTTCTCAGATACATTAGACACCTCATTAGGCACAAACAGCTGTGGGTCGCTTCGGCTCCGCGGTGCTGCCGAGGCAAATTCACACATTTATAACAGTAAACAAGGACCTTTCAGTAAAGCTATTGTTCTAGAAAAATATTGTTATTGAATCAGACGTGTTGCTACTTCATCATGGGCGGCAGCCGGGCCGACGCACTTTCAACAGGTTGGTAACAAAACTTCTCACAGCGATGCTTCATGTGTGAGCACTCGACACCCTGAAACCGGCTTCAGACTTGTGAAAGAGATTAAAGGAGTATTTCACCAGTTTATCAGTTGGACGAGCTTTCTAATGTCTGAGGAAATGATAGTATTGCCGTCAGGTTTATCTCAGCTTGGGCTTCAGCGTGAAAGGACATTTACCATGTTTCACCATGTTTTAGCAAAGACAAGCTATTTAGGCGTGTTAATCGCCCAAAGTGCAGGTGTAATCAGGACAGACTCAGACAACCTGGGTTTGTTTGTGTGACTCCAGTCTTTGGTTCTAGTGGTTAACATCATACTCACCCAAGTAATTGCTGAGAGATTGAAAAAAAAAAAAAGGTCCAATAAGGCAACAAGTGCTTGCAGAAAATGGTCCAGGTTGCAAATACACCAACTATTACGATAAAATAAACTACTCCCTTACTATATAGGAAACCTGTGTGGGTCCACAGCTACAGCAAGTTTGTTTGACATTATGAATAACCTGGAGGCTTGATTGTCTGAACCCTTGTGTTTGTTGCCCTGTTGGACTGATTTTCAGTGATGTTGCCTCTTTCTGAGATCTCAGCAGTTACTCTGCTGTGAAAACCGACCTCGCTGGAGCTTACTGACCTACAGCAACATGCTCTCTCTGAATCCTAAAAATCCCTCATTTGTATGTCGCTTTGGACGACAGCATTTGCCAAATAAATAAATGTAAAACTGGATTTACTAGCATTCAATCCTTAGATCGTCTCAGAGAAGTCATGCTGCCAAACACAAACACGCTGTGAGCAGTTTCATGTAAAGTTGAAGAAAGTTACTCAGAGCCTCCACGGGTTAGGGAAGCGCAAGGAAACCGATTAACATCTTCCCAAGAAGAATGAGAGAATCAGCAAAACAACATGTTTATATTGAAGTAATGGTTCAACAGGATGAGATCCAGGTCCATATGAGACTAGGTCGGGGTGATTTGATGGGTCAACAAAAGATTTGAATCCTCGCAAACTAACATGAAAAAATTAGTTTTAACCCAAATCATAATCCTTCCCTAAACCTAATCAGCTCATGTAACGAGATCTGAAGGAAATGTCAAATGTAGATTTATCTGTCAACAGTAAGACTTTTGGAAGACACAGAAAAAGGACCTGTCCTGATGATCAGATCAGAGAACACTCCTATGAGTTCCAGAGAACATGGACAAACAGTATTCTGTTGTTTCGTTTGGAGGACTTGTTGTGAGAAACCCAATTAGGTATTCCCACACTTTTTTCAAGTGCAATTCTCTCAGCGTTATCTTCACTTTGCCTCTATGTGTGAACGAAGCCTTAATTGTCCAGAGGTGGTAAAAATCCTCCATCTCCACTCAGATCCAGTCTAAAATAACCACAAAGTGTTTGGAGGCTGCCTTTACCCGGGTCTGTTACTCCACACAGAATCGTAACCCCTGCTGCCTGCTTTGAATCTCTCCGCTTTGTTGTGTGTTGAGGAAGGTGATAACCCGGATTTAGTGTTGCACAGTCTGCCAGCCCATCGAGAAGCCTGATACCTCCGCGGCACTCCTTCAAGCTGTGCGCTGCTCTCAGATGAAATCCATGCTCCTTTAAAAAGTCGACATTTTAGGAATTCGGCAGAAGCGTCTTTGAGACTGACATTTTTATAAAGTTATAGAACAGGTCACGACACTTTCTTATCCTATAAATAGTTAAATAAAGCTTCACTTTCTGTGTAAACATGAAAATTCCCAGGACTGAAGTTTTGGTGTTTCGCTTTAAAAACGGCAGAGTTCGCGTCAAAAAGCAGCACTGCGAGACCTCAACCCTCTGTTCGGATGCCACAGCAAGATCAGCAGTGTTGGGAGTTGTTGGGCGAGTCAGAGGCGATGAAAATGAATCAATCAATCAGGTGTCACAAATATCACTGGCATGTCAACGTTAGCATCCGGCAGCTCATTTCCTCACTGAACATTAGCTTCTGAGATCTTCTGAGAGATCGGTCGTGCATTTCTAAAAACCCGACGATCGATTATCTAAGCTTCAGACTGAAAACCAAGATTCTGAGATTTTCATGGAAACTTGTAAATCTGGTTAAACCAACAGTTGTGGTTCATGTGGTCTTCTGGCTGTCTTTGCATGTGTACAAGCAGTTGGTGTCTCTGTAAGACTCCTAGTTAACTGCTATTGTTTTGTTGTCCTGTTCGTCAGAAGTCATCAGAGGTGAGTGCTGGATGCGACACATCATCATTTTCTCATACATTTTGTTTAAAAAAAAAAACCCCAACAACATAAAAGCATCTTTCAGGATTTGTTCCCACACCGTGCATTCAAAAGATCTGGGCTCTCTTTGCGCAGCTGTTAGTGGACAAACACTGCACCATCATTATCAGGCAGCATGTTCCTGCGCTCGTTCTGCTTCCTCTTAGATACTGAAAAACAAACAATCACCTACAGCATCGTAGCCGTGAGAGCAGACTCTGATCCGGCTCGCTCAAGGCTCCTGAAGGAGCAGCCATCATTTAGCAGAATTGCTGTGACCCAGAGTAGCTGGCTGATCTGGGTTATTTTCAGGCTGTAAATCCACATAATGATGTTTTCTACTCTTCACAAAGAGCTGCTCTGTTTACACAGCGCGCATCATGCATCTTTAATATTTCAGCACTGTTCTGTTTGGGCATCTGGGAAGGCACAGTAGACAATCGCACACAAGTCTCTTTCATTGTGTGCTTACCGTGTTTTCAATGAATAGGTGAAACGGTTAAGTGTGTGAACGCAGAGTGCCGGAGCGAGAATAACTTCAGTGTCCCAAATTGCACATTTTCCTCTCCTCCAATAGAAATTATTTACACAATAAGTTTACAGCAGCACAAGTCTGCAGCCGCTTCACAACATATATATATATCTATATGCACAGGCTTAAAACTGACGATCTGATGTGACGATATGGAAAGCCTGAGATCTGGATCTTCACAGCAAGTCAGCTGCCGCAGTGACGTCAAGTCTAAAAATGAAAACCGTTGACGAGCAGGATGCTACCAGATGTGATGTGGATGTATGATCACAGCTGTGAAATCTTTAAATTAAAAATGTTCACCATATGGAGGTTTTCATGTACGCCGCAGCAGACAGATGTCACTAATGTAGGAAGATTGGAATTCATTGCTTTAACACGACAGCTGTTTTGTGCAGAAGTGGAAATTTTGCTTGATGACAGAGGGCAAGAGGTCGCCAAATTCATCAGGGTTCATTCTCTGGGGAGCAGTGAAATACCAAACAAATTTGGAAATCTGACCATTAAGTGTTTGTCAATAGGAAATTTTGAGCTGACAGTAGCGTTACAGATCATCAACCCCAGGCCTGCAGACCAGAACAAGGCGACAAGGGTCGTAACAATGACCAATGAATGAGTAATGTTATAATTCATTGTAGGCCATTTCTGAGGGAACGGGCGCAGTGAGGTAGGTCATCACTAGGTAGGTTTATCAGTCACTCATCAAACCAACTCACTCAAGTAAATGTTAAAGTAACTTCCTCCCTTGCGCTTGAACTCCATGTTGATCTTTTGAATATTTACGCCTTCCTTTTCACTAATCTGTCCCCAACCTGAGCCTACTGCTTTCAGTGCCTTAAAATAATCATAGAAAAAGGTTAAGTCTGGTTTAGTTGAGCAAACATAGTGTAGAGAGCTAGCTAGTGTGTTATAATATCCAAACCATTGACCTCCTTAACGTCAGTCATGAAACCCCTAAAACCAACAACAACAATGATGTGAGCAAAAACAGATGATTGTAGATGCAAAGTTAGAGGCTCGTCAAGGTTTCGAATAATTGAATTTGCCATAGTAAAAAAAACTATAAAAAGGGAAAGCAGCCACTCCATATACTTCCCCTCTTGGAAGAAGCCATTTGATGTCCATTAAGAATCATTATTTTCCATTTGTGCCACAGTTCAAGATGTTTTGCTTTGGATCAAACATCACCATCTTCAGACCCAAGGCCAGATGCAAACTTACAAAGTGGTCAGCAATACAGAAAGGTAAAGTGATTCAAGCCTGGCAGTGATATACCTGACTCCACTTGGCAGATCAGGGAGGCGTGAGCATCAATTTGAACGATAAACACAGTGTTTCATTGTTAATGTTTGCGTCTGCTCAGAGTCTGAGATCTGGAGGCTTTACCCCACCGGACTCCGACAGGAAAGTTAAGCTAACGTCTACTTTCCAGTGCCTGACAGCTTGACTGATGATATCTGATTTGTCTTGATGCAGTGAACCGCACCCACCTGGGACTGAAAGATTACGGGAAAAATGATTTGTCACAACCGCGGCTTCATGCTCACATGTAACTTTTCCGGTTTTTGCTTCCGCTCCAACAAACTCTCAGACGGAGAAAACGCTGGGTCACCGTCGCTTATAATTCAGGATGAGAGAGTCCCTTCATGAGGACACGGCTCCTTCGACATCAACGTCCTAAAAATAGCATTGATTTCCACCAAACATTTACTCACCATATGTGTGAATAATCTGTGGAACTGCTCCGGGTGATAGTTGGAGATATAGAGGCAATTACACAGTAATAGATTCAATCTCAGGCCAAGAGAAACATAATTGGAGAGGGAGCTCTCGCCTACGGGCCAGAATATTGTATATTGTCACTGTGATTATAGACACTTGGCACAGCGTGGTGCTGTTAGCAATTTAAAATCAGCACATGAATGGCTGACATTAAATAGAACACTTTAGATCATAGCTTTGATTGCGCCGTAATGTTTGGCTGTGTCAATTTCAAAACAACCTATTTGTTGTCTTGCCTGGCCAGTTGACTGTGATCAAAAGGAAATAGCAATCCAGGCTACGGTGTTATGTTTGCACCAAATGCAAATGTGACAGACGAAGTGGATACCCGAAAGAAAATGAGGTGTTCACGGGAAGCAGTGTGGGTTTTTGCTACATTTTAAATTGACATGCCGAGCACTTAACGGATGCTGTTATCCAGAGGCCCTTAACAGAAGATTCAGCAGTAAAATCTTTGATATAACAAACAGGCAGTGAAGAAAAAAGACTAAAGATATGATAATATAGCAGATAACAGGGTTCCATGCGGAGCTCATGCCTCCGGAGAGATTCAGCACAACAGGATCAGGAGCAATGAAGCCGGTATTTCCAGTGACAGTGAAGGGAACAGGATGTAGGGAGCAACACCAGAGAGGTCAGAAGGTCACTGTTAGACTGGAGGGGGTTCAGGAGGGGAGGAGGTCAAGACATGGTGGAGTAAGGAGTCTGAATCCAAAGGGTGGAGAGGATGGAAGTACACAACATGCTGCCGTCATTCAACACACATGCTAGTTATTTTCTACGTGGGTACTGACCATAGACTGTATAAAATATGGACGTAGTGTCCGTGACGTCACCCATAGGTTTCTGAAGAGCAAAAATTTAGCAAATCGTAGTGCATAGCCATCTTGGTAGCCTACCTCCGGTTACTCCAAATATGGACAAAGAGGTGGAGCGAGGGCGGAGCTGAGGCGGGTCGAATGAACGCTATTGGCTGAAAAAAGCCACTTTATTCGAAATAATCAAACTAGCTACGGCTAACCAGCTAGGTTAAATGCTAAATATCGTTGCTAGCCGGCTAACCCCACGACGATCTCTTTCCCAAACTCAGTGACTAGAATTAGCCGGGGTGATGCCGTTTAGACTCTCAGTGGCTAGTTGTCAATCAAAGTGGCGCCACTTAGATTGACAGCTATGAATTGTGGATAATGATGTATGCTGTATATTTTAAACGAACACCTTATAAAAAAATTGCGCCCCCCTCCCCCCCAGAGTTGTCATGGAGTAGAAAAACAGCTTATCAGACTAGAGCCATGTTTTGAACCAGGCTGTAAATATGTTTTTTTCTGTCGTAAAATCGGACATTTTAACATGGGGCTCAAATGTAATTGACTCCCTTCTGCGGCCTGCTCTAGCGGTTATTCAAGGAACTGCAGCTTTTTTGCACTTCCGCATTGGCTTCATTTTTCAGCGCCGGAGGTTGCCACTTGGTACTGACACCAGCCGTCCTCAGGTTTGTTCCACTTGCAGATTCTTTGCTCCTTCAAATGTTCGTACTCCTTGTTGGCGCCGGATGTGTCGAGTAAACATCACGTTTTGATGGAGCTCACAGTCCAAATGTGCCATGTAGTTAAGAAAGGAAATAAACCAACTCGACACCTAACGTTGCATCCACGAATATTAATCACGAAGACAGACGGGTTAAAGCAGAACATTTGTGTTCTGTGAGACGGACAAATCATAAATGCAGCTGAAATCAAGTCAAATGTGGACTGACATTTCGAGAGCTTGCAGCCTGGCTGCCTCACAATGATAATTATTCAAGCTGTGAACTTCATCAGTTGTTGCTTAATGGAGAACCACAGTTTATTACAACATGACTGCAACATTGAAGACATTGATTATTGGTCATGATGACATTTCACTCATCAAAGTCAGTGCAGGGATCTCGGGGCAACATTGCTAAAAATAGATCAAACGTGGTAAACAAGCCGCCACATCCCACTATATTAGGTGTTAGAACCAATAGGGAGCAGACCCTTCATGGTGAAAGTAATCTTCCCTTTCTGCACAGGAACACTGTGTATGTGCAAACAGCTGAAGCAGGAAGTCCGAACACTGAATGTGTACAGTTTGTTTACAACCTGAACGATTGTCTTACTCGTGCTCGATGCTGCGTTAGACCTATTATTAGCGATTCAGCCTCCACATCTCAACAATTACTTTGGAGAGCACAGTGTTCTCATAACTGACGGAGCTGATGGTCAGAGCTGTGAAAAACAAACCCAAGTTGTAATAAAGTGCAGTTTTGCTCTGGGCTGAGCGCACACTAACAGGCGGGAGTGGTTCCAGATGGGCTCCAGTCAAATTGTCAGAATGCCCATGTGGGCAGGATTTTGTGACACCAGACGGTTGATGCCCTGCTGATCCCGAGCTCACAACTTCCCCTGGAAGAAGTCCAGTCTGGATATTCAAAACCGCATTGGCTCATAATCGCCACAGGGAAGTTTGCATAGTGAGTTCTAATATAAAAGTGTAAGACTGTGTAGCATTGCAGTCGCACTCAGAGAGTCTTGAAGTTAGCACTAAATCTCTTTAAAATTAAAGGCTTCACCCATCAGTGATGCTGAAGCGTGTTTTGTTGCACCTGTAGCCACACCCAGCAGTGATGTCACAGCGTCCTGGAGTACACCTGTACATCACTGCAGCGAAGTGAGAAGCAAGCGGCAACCTCTGGCGCTGAAAAATGAAGCCAATGCGGAAGTGCAAAAAAGCTGCAGTTCCTCGAATAACCGCTAGAGCAGGCCGCAGAAGGGAGTCAATTACATTTGAGCCCCATGTTAAAATGTCCGATTTTACGACAGAAAAAAACATATTTACAGCCTGGTTCAAAACATGGCTCTAGTCTCATAAGCTGTTTTTCTACTCCATGACAACTCTGGGGGGGGCGAATTTTTTTATAAGGCGTTCGTTTAAAATATACAGCATACATCATTATGCACAATTCATAGCTGTCAATCTAAGTGGCGCCACTTTGATTGACAACTAGCCACTGACGGTCTAAAGGGCGTCACCCCGGCTAATTCTAGTCACTGACTTTGGGAAAGAGATTGTCGTGAGGTTAGCCGGCTAGCAATGATATTTAGCATTTAACCTAGCTGGTTAGCCGTAGCTAGTTTGATTATTTCGAATAAAGCGGCTTTTTTCAGCGGCTTTTTTTCAGCCAATAGCGTTCATTCGACCCGCCTCAGCTCCACCCTCGCTCCACCTCTTTGTCCATATTTGGAGTAACCGGAGGTAGGCTACCAAGATGGCTACGCACTACGATTTGCTTCATTTTTGCTCTTCAGAAACCTATGGGTGACGTCACGGACACTACGTCCATATTTTATACAGTCTATGGTGAGAAGTCAAGCAGTGAACAGGCTCTTTAGAAAAACAACAGCCCTGAAACAGTGTCTTGATCTGACATTACATATTTCTTTGTGATAAATATTTGGTGCTGGTGGGATTTTTAAAATTTGCACCTGTCTCACCTGTGCTCCTCCTTCTACCTGCTGCTCAAACAGTGTTACTGTCAGTCTGAATGTAGGTTCGTTCTAATGTTCATCTATTGCTCCTGTGTAAAAGTTAACAAGATACTAGCACAGGAATTTTGTCTTCCTGTGTTTTGTTAAGTAGTACAGTTGTTTCCGAGCTGGCTGTGTGATGACTGACAGGTGGGCTGATACACATGGTACCCTCTGTGCATCTGCTGGTCTGAATGCCAACTACATGCAGTCGTACTACCTACAGCTTCACCTGTCAGTTTCAATGACTAGGTGCAGGAAAGCTGCTGAATAAGAAAATGTTTGCCTGCCCACTGCTCATCTTCTGCAAACACCACAGAAAACCTGGATCTCATCCTTCTATCAACACACACTGAGATAACAAGGTGCACCACAGCACAAGTTAACACTGGATCTATTCTTCATGTACAAAAAAAAAAAGAAGAAAGTAAATCACATACTTTCATGCTCTGATTTCTCAGCACAGAGAGAAGCCGGCGGGCGGCGCAGTGTGCGACATCGCATATTGTGAGAGAGCCGCGGTGTGACAATCAGCGAGCAGCGTGCCGGCTGCACCGCCACAGGACCGGCACACAGCTGCAGGACACTTGTTTCCCAGAGTTCACGGCGGCGCGATGCACAGAGGCGACAGGATTGAGTGAGTGCAGAGGAGGAGAGAGAGAACAGATGGATGTGCGTCGCCCTTGTGTTTGAGGTTGTCTTTCCTCACGGCTATGCGGCGTGTTCATGTACAGTAAGCACACACACAAACACACACACACACACACACACACACACACACACACATCAATCCAGAGCCTGAATGGGCATCATTAACCTGAATTACAGTGTGTTTTTCAGATGTGATTGGCCAGCAGCAGGACGGCTGGTCAACATCAGAATAACCCGCTGATAATAATAATAATGATACGAAGCATGTGTTGAGGTGAACTGGTACATGACGGCGTCTTGTTCTCCTGTTGAGCCGTGTTGAAGCGAGCAGCAGCACAGTAATAAAAAAACCGAACAAAACACATATTAATCGCTGCTGTGGTCAATCTGTCTCTGGTTCGTGTTCGCAGGCCTCCAGATCACTCCAAAACTGTGTGTGTGTGTGTGTGTTTGTGTGGGTGGTTTTGCAACAGGAAGCTGGGGGTGCAGTTTATGCAGTTGATGTGATTGGTGGTTGCAGAGCGCCAGAATACTGTGGTGTGAAAAAAAAACTGTTGTCTTGTGAGAAAATTGCAGGCTCCAAGTGGTAAATATTACATTTTTGATTCTTATTCTTTATCTAATATTTATCCCTTTTTTGTGCAGCCTTGATTTCAGCTTTGTGATTCCCAAGAGTTACATGAGCAACAGGCCGACACTGCCGTGAATAACCCACTTACAAAAGGCAGTTATTAACCTGATGTTCCGTCTGGAAGTCAAAATTTGGCAACACATCACAGAAAGATATTTTAGGTGTTAGCTGTGTGAAATGGTTAAAAGTCTATTTATCAATCACATTGGTCATTTGTTTTCCCCAAAGACAAGAAAAACTTTATCCCTCAGGGGAAATTAAGGGTTTTTTCATCCATTGTTAGTTTCTTTTTATTTTCACACATATGGGCCAGAATACACATGCAGGATCTATAGATTTTAAGGATTTAACATTTCACAAAATTCACAGTTTCTTACGCACCTCGGTTTTAGTTCTGTACGTTTTCCACAGACAACGACTGATTGATCAAACTGAGCAGCCAATACCTAACAGATAGACTCCTGACAGACATGAATCTGTCATGGAGAGATGTCAGAGTGATGCATAGTACAGCGCCCGAGCACTGACCGTACTGTACTGTACCGACTGATCCATGCTACACTTAAACCGGCAACTCCTCTGATTCCTGAGCCAGGTCCCTACAACTACAGTGCGTCAGGCTACTGGAGATCTTCCAACACTTGGATGGACATGAGAGTCCACATGAATCATGCACAAAGGAAGAACAAGCGCCTTGAGAAAACGATGGTTTCTTAAAACACATCAGAGAGACAAGATAGGCTACATAACAGAAAAACATCTGAGGAGAGATACCGAGAAAAACATCCAATCACTGAGTCTAAAGGTGGCAAAAAGCTTTGTAGAAATAAGTGGATAATTTCAGTGATTCATTTCGGATCAATTCAGTGTTTCAACAGAACATTCTGTGTATTATAGATCTGATGTTGTGGCTCGAGCTGGCATTTTTTTTTCCCCATTTCAACAGCCAAAGAGGCAAAAAAAGTGAAATAAATTTAGTAAGAAACAAAGCTGATATATTCATAACTGAATGGCTGTAACACATTCACACACAGTGGTATCATTTACAGGCCCTGTGCAAAATGACAGCACATGATATACTGTCACATTTAGCATGAACTGAAAATGATTTTCATTATCGATTGATATGACAAATACATTTAGTGCATCATAGTGTTGAGTCAACTTTATGATCATTTTGGTCGTGGTGCTGTTGAATTGTATAACAATATACAGAGAGGTGTTTTGCTTCATCCTCCAAAATGACCATAAAGTCAAATCAACACTGCTCTAAAAGATTCTCACCAAAAACTGAAAATCTCAACCTTCATGAAAGTCAGATTTATTGCAGGACAATAAACCAAATGTATAAGGCAAAGAATTGGATAAAGTGACTCATCATTTCAAGTCCAACTTTGCAGTTTCTTTGCTGAAGTTACCAGTAAAACTATTCAAATGGGAATTAGCTGTAGAAAAACACTTCCAGAACCAGCGGCTCTGCGCACGTCTCCACTCTATTTCCAATTCATAGTGTTCAGCAGGGGTGAATGAGTGTCACTGATGAAAGACCAGCTTTCTGTGACTGGTGATGTTGTTCATCTTGTTAAGACAGAGATGTTTTTTACCGTCTCGCACGGCTCATATGAGGGAAACAGGAGCATAAATCAGCTATTTTTGAACGCCGAGATTTCCTCTGTATCAAACTTACATAAGCTGCAGGAACTAGATTTTGGGGGTATTTTATTTTTATGATTATGTGACTTGTCTTGAGGGCATTTGAAAACACACTTGCAGAGGAAACAAGCGAACTGCTCTTCCAAACCGGTGTTTACAATTTCTGTAACAAACAAAATTGGACAATACGACTCAATTTCATATCAAAGAGCTTTTTAAGATGAACATGCAGTGAAGCTATTTCCACGCAGGCTGCTGCCCGGAGGGGTCGTCTGTCTCTCTGTCTGTCTAGATGGAGATAAATGCCCGGTGTTGCCCAGAGAGAGGTGGGCTGCCGACTGATAAAGGCTGTGTTTGGGATGAAGCTCAGCTGTTAATGTTTACTGTAATTGTCCTATAATCACCAGGTTTCCGGGGGAAGGAGAGGACCCCCGCCGAGCTGCACCTGGACCCTGTTCCAGACCGATTACAGCGGCGGTGGAGGAGATTCCTGAACACAGTCCGATCTCAGGACATCGGCGAGGGGAAGAGGACAGCGACAGAGGACGGTTTGTTACGAAAATGACAAATTCAATGTTTATCGATGATTTTGGCAACTGGAGCGATTCAAAGAAAAGAGAGCTCACCTTCAGCCAAGCAATGAAAGAAAAGTAGAAATGTGTTTACGTATGAGACAGCAAACAAGCAGAGAAGGAACGACCATAAAAAATAAATTGACTGCATAATTGGAGGTGCTACATGTACCAATTTAACATCAATAAATCATTACGAGAATAATTTGAGGTGTCATTATAATTACAGTAAACAAACAGGTCCATCACGAGGAGAATTAGCAGCCTGGCACAGCCGCGGCTTTACCTTGTTGTGCACCTCGATTGGATTTGACAGGAAATGTGAAGGATTGCTTTATAGCACAGGAGTGGTAGGAGGGTGCAGACACACTTTCTCACTTCTGATTCACATAATTCACCTCAGTAAATCCAGAATGGAAATTAATTATTTGCCATCTTGAAATGGAATGTTGAAACTATACCTAGAATATATTTGTCATTATCATGTTTGGTGTTTTAGTGGTTTAGGTTATAAAATCTTTGCAAGAGTGTTTTTATGAAACTAATGATTTTGTGTTTTCTTCATTTCTTGCTAAGAACAAGAAAAGGTACTAAAATGGCTTCCAGTGGCCATTTTCAGTCAGTTGGGCAGCTTACAATTTTGACCGAGACCGAATTATCTAAACAAATGTTCATACTGCCAATAGAATGAATCCCACAGACATTGGTGTTGCTTGACCTTTTATATGCCGCCAACAGCAGGTCAAAGTTTTTAATTATCCAGCAAAAAATGTCAAAATCTACCGAAAGGATTGGCTTTGTACAAAGATTCATGGTTCCCAGAAGATAAACCTGTTTCTTCCTAATAAACTAAAAGTATGCATGCATCATTTACTGAGCAAAAAGTTGCACCCAGAAAAGCCTTTTACAACCAAGCAATTAAGTTAAATCTGAATCTGCAGTCATGCTATGCTTTAAAATTATTGCTAGCATATCTTCATTTAGCATGTTAGCACTAACAATTGCCAGTTAAAACACAAGGTACAGCTGCGAATGGTGAGAATGTTTTAGATTGCAGGTATAAACTAAAGTATTGGACTATTTTGACCTAATTAAGTTGCCAGAGGAAAAATTAGGAGACGGCCAAAGTCAGGAGGTTTACTCATGTGGGTGTCATTAATGTTCGCAAAAAAATGTCATCATCATTCATCTGACGGCGGCTGAGATATTTCAGTCTGAGCTAAAGTGGTAAAACAACCGAGCCACCAACCTATAACGACAGACACCGGTATCCCCTGAGCTAAAAATGCAAATGTGAAGCATTTGATTAATTTGGAATAGAGGCTGAATCATCTGTTAATTCACTTACAGTACAGAGGAAAATGTGGATGTGTCACAGATTATTAGTTTAACAAATTCATCGAGGGAGCCGGTTTATTCTAGAAATGGAGAGACGGGTGAGACAGAGAACAGAGGAGCGATCAGGAGAGAGTGTTCTGTTACACAGCCCATGACAAAGAAGGACGGGGAGGACAGAGAAATTGAAAAACCAACAGAGAGCAGGTGTTTGCAGATAAAAAATGAAGTGTGCTGGAAGAGATGGGCAGTGCAAATAGACTGAGTATTATGAACCTGCAGTATGTGGAGAGACAAGAAAGGGAGAGGATGAAACAGGGAGAATCTGGAAAAGGACAGAAAGAAAATTAAGCTGCTCAAAGACCTTTGATTAGTGAAATGATTACTGGAACGAACAGACACTCAGCTAATTACCACTAACGTACACTGATCTGTTTGGACAGTCGGCAGGTATGTACAGGCAACAACACATAAACTACAGGCAGGTATGATTGAAGTCTTCTAACTGGGCAGGACTTTGTTTTTGGATGAAATGCTGGAAGACAGTACGAGGGCAGTAAACTCTCGAGACAGCGCTGGAGGTAAGTGAACTTTGTAAGAGTGAGATAAATTTCAGCTGAGGTTTGGCTCGGCACTGCATGAACTGGATTATAAAACAATACTGTAAAAGCAACTGTGGGTTTTTGACAAGCATTTTTTTAGGCATGCTAGCAGGTGTAGGGATGGCAGTGTCGGCCTGTTTTGGCTGGGTGGTCCAGCACCATGAAAGCCCTTAGGGACATGCATGGTCCCCAGGTGATGCATCCTAACGATTCTGGAGATTCTCTAGCAACACCAGCAGGTCGAAACCCAAAGAAAAATCCTAACATCAAACTGATTGACTGAAACTTTGCTTCACAAATATTAACAAGCTAACATGCGGAGCAACATCTACGAACATTATCACAGAGGCGAAGAGACCAAAGAGGACGTTGACAGAGGAAGCCAAGAAGAGAAGAAGCCAAAGTGACTGAGCAAGAGGCCTAATGACAGTAAATGTCAGACTGGCTTTTAGTCATTGGCAAAAGCTTAGTGTCATTAATTGCAAGACAGATGCAAAGCTGACCTTCTTGTTGTTGGATTAATAACGAACATTCGGTAGCTTGTTATATTTTGTGTTGTCGCACTCGCTCGATGTTTGGCTGTGCCTGAAGAGCCGGGGACTCTAAAGACTGCAGCTGTCCTTATTTCTGACACCAAATATGCCTGAAACTTCACGGATGCCAAATCACAAAAATACCAATTCTGGCATAATGTTGCTTTAATAGATGTAGCTCCAGCGTGACAGATTTGCAATGACGAGATCAGACAACAGACTGGATCTCCAACTTGGTCCAATCTGTTGTGATGCACAAATCAGAGTTACGATGGGAACCAACAATCCAACAATGTCCCCACCCCGTCAGTTCTGAAATGAGAAAAGGTGTGATGGGAGAAAAAGAACAGGCTTGTTGTGTGTGTGTGTGTGTGTCAGTCCTCAGATTTATGCATAAAGGACTACAGTGAGAGGTTGTTAATACCAAAACCACCAGGCGACTCTCAGAATTGCATCTGACGTGATGGATGAGGTTGTCAATACTAAAATTTATGGCTGGAAATATAAGTGTCTGGGAAGCTGTGGGAGTGGCTGTTCATCTGCAACAGTTCATCTCTGACAGGTTACATTTTTTTCCCCCTCAGTCCTCTGCTTCAACATTACCTTCAGACAATCACACGATTCCAGCTTTTCTGTTCCAACACACTGTCGAAGAAACAACATAAAATCTGAAGCTAATTACCTCTGATGGCACCACTCTCACAGTGCCCGTCCTGCTGAAAGTGAAGAAGCAGCGTGATCTGTGACATCCAGTACGCCTGTGGAAAGTTCATGTAATTGCGCTCAGTAGCACACCCAAGAGACGCACTCCACAGGGCCCTTCGGAGAGGGCCAAGAGGCGCCGAACGAGGAAAGGAGTGGGGCTGCTCTGGAGGCGCCGAAGGAGGAGGAAAGAAGGGATTGTGGTGTTGCTAATGAGAAGAAAGGGCTTTAGCAAAGGGCTTGAAAAGGAGGTAATTGCTGTGGTCAGTCAGAAAGATAAAGGAAAAAAGAAAAAGCCTGAGACAGAACATGAGACTCAAAGAGAAGTCGTGCATAGAGTAACGGACACTCATAATTTCATAATGCAAAGGAACAGAAACATTATAGAGGGATAAGTTTCCACAGGGCCTCTGCACAGTATGTGGGCTTCCTCTGCAGCATGTCACCAGTGTTCATCTAATTAGGTTCCACTCGATATCTTTTGAGCGTGAGCACAAGACGTGGACTCTGCAAGGTCCTTTGGAGTCGGCCAAGAGGTAAGAAGTGAAGCTCAGCAGGAGATGGAAACAGACAGAGAGAGTGTCTATTCTCAAATCCTTCCACCTGTTTTAATGCACATTTTAAATTTGCACATTCGTCGCTAAATATCACAAAACACTTTTCACGCCCGGCTGAGGTGCCAGGTCCTCGTAATTTGCAGTTATTTAAGTCGTTATACCAGATAACTTGGATCTAATTATCCCAAATCTTCTTCTGCAAACTCGCCATCATTCAAGTGTGAGCCCAGAAAATGAAGATGAAAAAGACAACTGACAACAATGGCCTGTTTTTTCTGCATTAAGAGCCATGATTTACCAAAGATATAGAGACACTTTAACAACGGATTCCTCTTAAGGCCCTGGACAAAATCTGACTGGCAGGTTTTTAACGGCAATATAATGACTAGGGATTGTATTTCTATCCCAAAAGATCAAGTATCTTGGGGTGTGGTTCACGAATCAATGTTGTTTTACCAGTCAATCTAAGTTCCACTCTTCACCTATGGTCAGTTGTGGGCAATGACCAAAACAATTAAATCACAAATAAAAGGGACTGAAATGCTCTTCTGGACACCGTAAGGAGCTCGGAAATCCAGGAGCTCAGAAAAGAAGAGGTGCTCTTTCACACTGAAGGAGCTTTGCAGAGATGATCAGGCCTTTGATCAGGATACTTCCTGGAGGGATTTGAGGCATGTGTCCAACTGGTAGGAGACCTCAGGACAGACCTCGAACACACAGGAGGAACTACGTACTCCATCTGGCCTGGGAATGTCTGGGGATCCCTCAGGAAGAGCTGGAGAAAGCGAGTCGTGAGAAGGGCAGGTGGGCTACCTTGCTTATCCTGCTGAACCACAAGCAAGAGTCAGGTAAGCAGCAGATGATGCAGAGCTGGACAGATGGACAGATATAAATGAGCTTCAAATTTTGACCAACATATAATTTGATAAATTTCAGTATCAAGTGTGTTGCACATTTACTTTGCTTTTCACGAGATCAAACTGCATTTTTGTTTTAATCACCTAATTAGGTTCCCCTCGATCTCTTGCCAGTGCGACCTGAAAACAAGAAATCTAAGTGCTTTGGAAGTTGTCAAGAGATACGAAGATGAAGGAAGTTTACATGTCAAGAAGGGACGCTAATAAAGACGAAGAACAAAGTCTACCGAGACAGAGAGCAGAGAAAATATTTGGCCCTCCTGCGAGCACAAATATCACACCACACATGAACAACGACTGACTATTGACATCTCGGAGGCGTATTGAACGATGGCCTCCTTCGCACTTGTATGTGTGGACACGCTGCGTTTGCTGACAACACCGCTGCCATCTAATTGCGCTCGGCTACGAAATCTTGCGAGGGTGCACCCGAGAGACCGACTCCTCTGGGTCCCTGAGAGAGAACCATGGGGGAAGAAAGTGGAACTACGTTGGAGTGGGCAAAGACGGACAAGGAGGGAGAGGAAGGGTTACTGCTGAACAGAGGAGCTTTAGCAAGGAGCTGCACAGAGCACGTAATTGCCTCGGCCAGACAGGAAGATAAAGAAGAGAAGGAGGAAAGGGTGTGAGAAAGTGGAGAAAAGACAGAGGTCACGTGGTCATTTGGCACGAGAAACAGTTGACGGAATTTGTGTTTGTACGGTAAAATGTAATTAATATGTTTTCCTATGTCCCTGTGCACCACATGTGAGGCCCCTCTGCATTTGTTGGTGTCACAAGCTTCATCTCATTAAGTTCCACTCGATATATCCTGCAAGTGATGGACTCCACTGGGTCCTTTGGAGGGGGCCAAGTGGGATAACAGAGGGGAGGAGGGGGTGCTTGCCGAAAAGGAAAGGCCTTTAGTTAGAAGCTCGGAAGCATATAATTGCCTCGACCAGACAGAAAGAAGGAAAGAGACAGAAAAAAGGACAGGTAGAGATGACACGAAGAGATAAAGAAGAGGAGGCGAGGAAAGAAATTAAAGCATGAGAGATCCAGTGTATATATTGAACTCGGAGGTTAAAGTGATTCTGATTGCCAGAGAAAAGAGATAGAGATACAAGTCGAAAGAGAAGATGGAGAGGCGGAAGAAAAGAAGCCAGTCAAAGACAATAGGAGCCAGACGAAAGCCGGCGAGCCAGTTCCATTACCAGGTCCTCTCTAACGGGAGGGGAGGCCAGGCTGGAACAAATGGACTGTAATTGCACACAATCTGTCTTCAGAGCTCAATCACTTTGCCCTGCAGGGGCCATTGGTGAAACACTTCTCTCGCACTAATCTAATAACCTTCTCCCGCACCTTCCTCCCCACGGAGACGTTACCTTTCACCTTCAGCGCGGACGTCAGCCCGACGGAGGAGTGAGACATTAATGCGACCGCTGCCTCGTCATTAACCGGCCACGTAATGAACCTCGCATATATTTGCATGCGATATCAATCACGGTGTGCCGGAGCTGCAGAGTGGAGCCGTTTGCTGACTCTGGAATTCACCTCTTCTGAGCTCGACTTTTTAAGGGATCGTGTTGCTTTAGTTTCTTCATTAAATTGGTGAATAATGAACATTGCATGTGCAGTATTTGCATCCAATTAATCAATCAAACCTGCTTCTAACTTCAGTTGTTTTTTGAGTCTTGAAATCAGCATATTCTTCCACAGATATTACACATTTCTGCCTTTCAGGTGTCCTGTGTTTGTTTGTGTTGTTTCATTATGCATCTTATTGCTTTTTTCATTTATTAATGTTTTATTGTCTGCGAGGCACTTTATAAGTTTAATGTCAGTTTTATTATTATTATTATTGTCTGGCTGCAGATAAGAAAATTCTGCCGAACGAGATAACAGCCTGTTTGGAAATAATGGCACTACAGCCTAAGTGAAATGGAAACTCATCACGAGGGAAAAAGCTTATTTCAAGTTGCATTTCAAGACCGTCCCTCCTCGAACGGTGACATTTTTCGAGGGCAGCAATAAATTCTGGCCTTATAGGTTGGTGAATTTTAAGCAAGTAGCTTGAAGATGTGAAAAATATTCCTCCAAAACATCACCTTTGAATTTGAAATACCATAAAATAGCAACTTGAATTTCAATGCTTCCTATCTATTAGAGGTTTTTCTTCCTTAAAAAGTGTGGCGTTCTCAGCGAAGCAGCAGCTGTATTTAGCTAATAAATTCACTGTATCTCATTTTGGAATTAGTTTTTCATATATTCATGAATTAGTTTTGCTGTGCGCCCAACTCTGCAAAAAACTCTTGTCTCAACACGGCAATTAGCATTTCACTGAATCCTAAAAGCGTCTTATTAAGACCTGTGTTGTGCGGTTTGTCGAATGTATTGAGATTTTATCTGAATAATAACAAAACAACATGCATCAGTATTAAGAACCCGTGTAAACATATTGCTGAAATGAGAGGAAACGACATCTGTGGCCTTTCACAGCTGTTACCTGCTGCATCGTTTTGCAAAAATTGTAACCTCATTATCTTCCAATTTAATTTAATTTCCGGAGCTGAATAATATTACTCATAAAGTGCAATATTATCAGCATTTTGTGCAGATTTTTGTTGCTGTTTGAGTTGGCTGCTTGCTGTGCATCACGGCTGTCTGTCAAGCGTTTGCCGGCTGAGGGCTGAGATGTGTGTCCTTCTGTCCCTTCCTCTGTCTCTGAGCAGGCAAGCGAATATGATTTGCTTTTGCGTCTGAGTCTGCATCTGTGTGTGTGTGTGTGTGTATAAACCTGTTTTTGTGATGCCTGTGCCTGTTGTTATGTCGGCTCGTGTGTGCGTCTGGCTTCACGTGCGTGTGTGCGTGCACGTGTGAGAGACATCCGCAGCGCAGTGTGTCTGTCTGTTTTCCCATTCATTTCATTTCCCGTCGTCTACCAGGGGAAAAGGTCTGAGGAGCGTCTCCGTGCACGGAGCCCAGGTATTGGGGATATTAGGAGCAGTGAACCAGTGAAGGCCACTCATGCATGCTGACTACAGAGACAAACATACATAGCGCTCCAATAACAATGTTAGTTCCTCCGATCCAGTGAGAATCCCTTGATGTTGTTTCCTTTGAGGGGCTGAACAGAGCTGTCTCTTTGGTTAAGGACCAAACCGGTCTCGCTGTGTCAAATATGCACATTTTTTCGAGCTTGCACTGAGAGATTGTGCGGTTACATTCACTGCAGACGGGCAATATTTGGACAGTGAGATATTTTTTGTTATTGGCTTGTTCACTCCAGCACATTGAATTTGAAATGACACAGTAGCTATGAGACTGAAGGTGCTTTAATTTGAGGGCGTTTACATCCACATCCATAGACAGTACCAGCACTTGTTTTTCTTACTGGAGCAATTTAGAGGTTTAAATATTGATGTGGAAATTGTAGTTCAAACATTAAAACAAGACTAATCATGGTTTCAAGTATTACGCATCTACTATGAACACATGATGATTCACAACCACCACATACTAACAACAAGCACAAGTTAGAAAATATACATATTCAGCACTGTGACATGACTGACAGATGCAGAAATAGGACATTGTCACCTTTAGAAAAACTGAAAAATCATAGGCAGAATAACAGAAACTGCACAGCCTGCATCTGACAAGCAGCTCTGAACACAGCTCCCTCCTGGTTGTGGAGCACTCGCAGGGGGCAGGAGCTCCCTCCTCCAGTCGGCTAACATCTCTACCAACACTGCCAGCAGTGAATAACACCAGAGGAAGCACTGCAGGAGGACACAGGGGGTCTCCCCCGGCTAGTTTAACTCTCAGGATGCCTCCACTTTCTCTTTTACTGTTCAGTTTCTGCTAACTCACATCGTCATCCTTTCATGCTGAAACATTTTTTTTATCACATACGAAACTAATAAAATTTTACTTACCATAAATCCTGTATGACATGAGCAACGTGAACCTGCCCAGGTGAGTCCGGAGCACAGAAGATGCACAGATCAACCTGAAAACAGGAGACAAATTTTCTTTATATTATATATTCATTATATTCATTTTGTTATGTGTTGTGTTGTTTATTATTATGCCACTGAAATATTTGTGTTATATTGTCAATGGCAATTACTGTGACCACACTGATCATGTGACATGCAATCAAGAAATGTCATGCATGTGTGTAAATAAATGAGGTGTGCCCCTGGGTGCGGGAGTTCACAACAAAAGGAGCAAAACGTGTGCTGAGTTATGTCACGTTAAATGCTGTGTAAAACAGACTCATCTAACATAAACAAAATGGGTTTGTTAAACGACTGGTTATTTCTTGGCGGAGCTTCATTGCAGCTATTGTGATTCTCAGTGGAGAGGCCTTTGTAGCCTCACAGTAGCCTCAGGGGTTTGGGTGTCCAACATGTTTTAGGGGGCCAAAAGATATCGAGCATATTAACAAACAAATTGTGTCCTCATAGTTAATATTCAGCGTCTGAAGCCGAAAGACAGCTGCTATCCTCCCTGGTGATTCACTGCCAGGTCTGTGCTGCATGGCGTCTTTTTTCGGTTTCAATCTGGTCTCTGAGTGAAACGCACCATCAGCTGGATGGAAGCCATGTGACCCAAGCACTACATCATATAAAAATGGCATGTTTTTAATGGCTGCAACACTTTGTTGTCTTTGAAAATCTCGCTCTCGAGGCTTGTTTTCTTCCAACCCTCACGCCGGCGTTCTCGAAACCACAGGCCCGAGTGCGTGATGCGTTCGCTTTCATCATGTTAAGGACGGCGCTGTGGTTGAGGCTCATGACAGCATATGTACATTTTTGAGCGCCTATTAATGTTCTACCACTGTGCTATAGATTCCTTTTCAGCAATATTCATGAAGACCCCCCCCCCCCCCCCAAACCACGGCCAAAAACACAAACACCCACGCTGTGTATAAAAAAAAAAAACAACCGCCACTCTTGTTGCATCTGTGCACACACGCTCATTACTGCGAGAGCTGATTCCCTTTTTCCATCGATTTCAGAAAATTTCAAGTCTCTTTTCCTGCTCGAATGTGGGCGCGCGGATGAATCACGGCGGCGGCGCACGTCTCAGATGGAATGCTGATTAGAGGCGCTAATCTGCAATGAGGAATATTCATGCGTCTGTGCGAGTGATCGGAGGAGCGGAGCAGAGCTGCTGTTGTAGGTACAAATGAACAGCGAGACGGCCATTGTTTCTGCCGCCGCCGCCGCTGCTGCTGCTGGAAATGTACTCATTAGGATTCAGCGAGTTGCCGAGTACAGATGCCTGAGCACGCTGTGTGGAGATTGAAGACTCCTGACTGTCAAATTAAGTCCTGCTAAATACTGTTTGGGTTATTGCTTTGCAGGCGTACGAGTATTTTTAAATAGTCACGCATTGCTGTTGCCTTTCCATTAGATACAAGCTAAGCAGGCAGAATGATTTTAGGTCTCAGCAAAGCACACTGGGACTTATTTTATGCTACTGAGGAGGAGCTTTTTGGCCATAAATCCAGCGTACTGAAAGTGTTTTAGGAAATGATTACGCGCATTCGTCTGAGAGAAACAGTACTGGACGTAAAGTAAATGCAGTCAAGCAACACAGCTGGAGAGAAATCAGAGGTTTTCACAAAGGAAAGACAAAAAAAAAGAAGTTAAAGTTGAAGAGAGACAGAGAGGATGATGAAGAGGACGATGAAGAGGATGATGGCGGATGATGTTGCCCCCAGGCAGCGACAGTCTTAAAGTTCACCCGGCTCCGTGCTCCCATCAGTCCCAGCCCGGCCCCTCTCCTGTTGTGTTCAGGGCCATCTACCAGTCATGTAGTGCACACAGGCAAGTGGAGCTTAACAAACCTTTTCCATTACGGTAATGACCTTCATGACTGAACACCTCTGGAGCCGGAGTGGGTACAGGACTGATTCCACAGCACGGCCATTAACTCCCTCCCCATGGGTCCGCTCGGATCAGATCGGCGGGAGGAGAGGCTGCGGCGGCCGTGTGGGGCCCGCCATCGATCACGGCACCAGTACAACAACCCAGAAGCCAATTCAGCCGAAATTGGGTGCTCCAAAGACCAGCAAAGTCATGGTGTAAGATCAACACTTTAAAGTTTCATTACTCAACTCATCACCGTGCTTCCACTTTATTAAATCTTTTATAGCTTCTACCCTGGCAGATCCAAACAGTCGGGAGAAAATCATGTAGCTCTACTGGACTGGCTTGCACCAGCTATTCATAAATCAGTGTGTAAGTTTGAATGTAAATTCCTTTAACTGGCTATACTGAATCAGGCCGCACCATTAAAACATAAGAAATGTCTTTTGCTCATAAAGTTAAAAGATCTATAGTAGCGTACAATCTAGAGCAAGCAACTGTGCCATACATGTAAATGTACATATGTTTTATTTACATGTCTGTAATCATGGAGAAAATGTGTTTCAGAGTTAGATAATTCTAATCTAACCAACGTTATCTGCTCATTAGGTCAAATGTTATTGGAACGCCATTGCTACAATTTTATATTCAATTTAAGTGACAAACCAAATAAAATACACAGAGAAATACACGTTTCAGAGTTAACTACACGAACCAATTATATCTAAACATTTAATGTGACGTCATTGGCATATTGTTTTTGGTATTTTGGGAATTATGTGTTAATTTATATCATTACCATCATTAGCATTAATGTATAATCATGTGTTAGATGTGTTGATCATTCTCCACCTCCTATAGCTCAAATATCTGCTTAATATTTGCTATGAATCAGTTTGACCTGTCACTTCATCATGACCTTACTGTATTGATAATATTTGCTGTTGGGCCCCGTTGACCACCAGTTTATAGATTTTGACACAGGGAGCTTCTCCTGATCAGATAATACTGCAGGACACTGCAGCATGTTAAACAAATTTGCAATTACTAAAAGTCAACTCACACGCAGTGAACGTGGGGCCTGTGAGAGTTCGAGCCTCGGGCCAGATGTCTGCTTTGCCTGGCTGATAATCGAGCCTCGCAGCTCACTGTAAATTTCCAAATCTCTACACAAGAAGTGCTTTGTGTGCTTGAACCCGTTTTTATCTGCAGACGTGTAAATCTCCATTTAGTAAACACTGAATATCTGCTGCAGAGACTCCCACTGATTGGCTGACAGGTGAAGAAGAGAGCTCAAACTGGGAAAGAAAAAATGCAACGCTTACATATTTTCACTATACATGCAGATCACAATGTTAGGACTCTATAGCAATTCTGTAAAGACAGGAAGTACAGCTCGAGTGTAACAGCCCGACTCAGCATCTCTTTGATCACATCAGAGAAGAATTTGGGGATTGCGGTGATGCCATATTTAGCACTGATCAAACAAGAGCTGCTATACGTCCACAGAGCCGCCGCCAGTTTTATGTTTAAGTCAATTTGTGTTCTCGGTTCAAGACGACACAGAATGTGAAGCGTGCTCCCTATAAGATCAGGGAGATTGTGACACGTCTTTATTCTGGTTTTGTGATGCGGGGAAGGTTTGCTGAGCGTGCATTCTCCCTTTCAGAAACACCCCGCCTCAAAATGATAGGTTGCAGTACATTCATACCTGCCGGCTGTCGGCGAAGCCACAACCTGCTGCTTCTCCACATCAACTCAGCATCAAGACCTACAAGCCACAATAATCATAGCAAAACACATCTAAAAACCATCTGAAGCATGTGAGCTTTCATCCTAATGCACCATTTGTAAGGACTGTAAGAGATCAGCAGGGTCTTATTGAGGTCAAGTGTTTCTCCGGCCTCAGAGTTTAAAAGCCACATCCATCTGATCAATATGAAGAAAAAAGAAGTGGATCTTGTGTTATTTTGATGAACAGGCTGGTTGTTGACTGTAGTGTGTGTACTGTCATGAAACTATGGCTTATCAGCTAATAAAAATTCGATGTTGGTCTAATGCTGCCACAGATTAGTCTTCTAATTGTTAGAAAGCAGATCCAAAGCTTATTGGTCTGTTAAGAATTAAAACATGGCCGCAGCCTTGGGTTGGGTTCAGTTCTCAACAGTGCCAGGAGGGTTCAGTCAGGTCAGGTCTGAAAGGTGCAGGTATAGACCAGGTTTGGGTCTCATTCAAAACTCTAATACCCAGGAAGATGCATGTATGTTCACAGCAAGCGGCAACCTCCGGCGCTCAAAAATGAAGCCAATGCGGAAGTGCAAAAAAGCTGCAGTTCCTCGAATAACCGCTAGAGCAGGCCGCAAAAGGGAGTCAATTACATTTGAGCCCCATGTTAAAATGTCCGATTTTACGACAGAAAAAAACATATTTACAGCCTGGTTCAAAACATGGCTCTAGTCTCATAAGCTG
>JBBMOC010000106.1:660353-682691 GCA_037975185.1 Centropyge bicolor | reverse complement strand
TCATAGCTGTCAATCTAAGTGGCGCCACTTTGATTGACAACTAGCCATTGACGGTCTAAAGGGCGTCACCCCGGCTAATTCTAGTCACTGAGTTTGGGAAAGAGATCGTCGTGGGGTTAGCCGGCTAGCAACGATATTTAGCATTTAACCTAGCTGGTTAGCCGTAGCTAGTTTGATTATTTCAAATAAAGCGGCTTTTTTCAGCCAATAGCGTTCATTCGACCCGCCTCAGCTCCGCCCTCGCTCCACCTCTTTGTCCATATTTGGAGTAACCGGAGGTAGGCTACCAAGATGGCTACGCACTACGATTTGCTTCATTTTTGCTCTTCAGAAACCTATGGGTGACGTCACGGTCACTACGTCCATATTTTATACAGTCTATGGTTCACAGGTCTGACTGCTCATTTCAGCTGAACATACTGAGACAGACTTGAAAGAAGAAACACAAAACTCAAACCAAAGTGACCAGCAGGCCTCTGATAACAGCAGCAGCAGTTCATCAGACCATGTGTTCTGAATGAGAAAAACCTGTTTGTCTCACGGAGGAGCCGCGTGTTCTGTAACAACATGTAACACACCACCAGAGGTGATAATTACTTGATGAGCCGCTGTTATCTAACAGAAAATCACTGAGGCTGTTTGGCGACACCTGAAGTCGGTCGACTTCCTCCCACGTCCACATTCTTCATATGTCAATGTTTCCAATCTGTAATTTTCATCATCCCGATTCTCCGTTCTGGAATGTTACGGTGCTGCAGGTGTGTCTGTCCTCCTCTGTCGCTGCTCCTTGTTTTCCATGTTAAAGTGTTTTCTAAGAGGAGTTATTCAAATAAAGGGTTGAACAGTTTATAAAGCACATTGAGGCAATTTTGTGATCTCGACTCTGGTTACTGAGTCGTTGTATTGCCAAACAGTCTTAGCAGTGTTTCCTGCTCAGACTCGCCTGGTTCACACACTTCGTGGATCCGCTGCCAAATGTCAGCGCTGCACCACATAACACCTTGTAATTTGCACCTTTTCTGGGAACTTGTACAACCAAAGCAGCAGGTTACATAAAGCTTTGGTGTGAGCGAGCGGCCTCCGTCTCCAGAGCCTCTCCGCCTCAGAGCCTCTCGGCCTCGCCGGCCAAACACCACTGTTAGGAATCAAACGTCAGGAAGGCATCGTCGGCCAAGAAGCTGCTCTCCGCGGCCCCCTGTGGAGCCTGATGCGCTGCTGGTCTGAGATGTTTTCTCCCTGCCCCTCCTCTGCCTTTTTCTCCCACTTCATTTCTCTCTCCTCCCTTGATCTCTCTCGCCCTCTTGTCTTTCTCTCTCTCCGCGACTTTTTCTCTCCTCTCTCTTCCTTCCTACCTCCACCTCATTCCTCCAACCCTCCAGAACACTTACGTTGCAATACAGCCGCCGCCTCACACGCTCCAAGGGGAGGTGTTCAACTGGTACATTATGTCTCTTGAGTATTTCTCAGACTAATGGAAAACACTCAAAATGCCGGAGCATTCCATCATTCCACTGGTGAAAGAGAGACTCTCAGTCCACATATTGCCTCCGTAAGGGAAAGTTTCTACCAACAAGCTGCAGCTGCCAGTAGTTTTTTCAGGACCGAGCACTTTTCAAGTTTATTTTCTCCAACAGGTTCAGATTACCGAGAGGAAATGATTAATTGATTTTAAGATACTTGTGTGACTACAAATTCACGAAACTATGTTGGAGTTTTACAGCTTCATTGAGATACATCACAACCACAATTACTGTGATTTTCTTTGCTTTATTTAGTCTGAATACACCTGAAGAATCAGTCAGGTACCAGCCAGTGCATCGTCAACCATAACCTTCTTTAAGGAGCTTTCAGCTGTTTAACATTTAAGGTCTAATAATTTAATAGAAGTAAACGTTCACATGTAACCATTGGTTAGACAGAAATGCACTTCACAAGAAAATGAAAAAGGGTTGAAAACTTGATTCAAGTAGAAAAACAGTTCGCTCTTTGCACCTGTTTGAGTCGATGACAAACCTCTTAAGATTTACCTGCTCAGTGTCACTGATATTAACGTCTCCTTTTCAAGTCAGACCTGAGAATCACAGACATACAACATCCCAACACGATCAGAGACAGTTGTAGTATCCTTGCTTTTAAGAATGAGTTAAATTAATGTAGATTGTTTTTCATGTAGGAAAAATGTCTTCGGCTCATTTGATTGGCTGGATTTGACCTACCAAGGTTGCCAGGTCAGCTCTCCATTTCTTATCACCCATTAAATATTTTGTTTTCTTAGTTTAAGGTGCAATGCATTGTGGGTCCTGCTGTAATGTCCATGTTGTGATCGACTCGGTGTAAAAACACGGCTTTCACATTTCTGTACGTCCACAACAAGGACGGCTGGAGTGGACGTTACACACAGTCCAATGAAGACATCCAGACACATACGAGCGAGTGATGGAGGATGTAAGTGTCCTGTTAACCCACCAGGATCCTGTATCCCCCTGCTGCTACGACTCCTCGCAGTAATTACGCTTTAATGCAGCTACAGCTACTGTATATAGGCCACTTTTGCTGCTTCCCTGTGGGGATCATTAGGGTAAATGTATACATGCGTCAGTATTTTATATGCAGAAAATATTCAAAATGAAGGAAGTAGCACAGCAGAGCTTCATTTCTGTGAATGAAGCATGAAAAATTAGGTTAAAAGCAAAACAAAATGTCACCTCCTCCTTGGTACTTTCTCAGCAGTGGGAGTTTTTTTAATCATCTGCAGTAAAAAAAAGATGAAAAAGATTATTAAGAAAAAAAATTGACATGTGACAAAGGTCCCGTTCCAGATTCAAACAAAAGGACATCCTGGATACGAGACTTGTATCCGAGCCACGAGGACGCCTCAGTGCATCGCTTTGAAGATTACGTTTGGCTGGGAGACCGTTTCTACAGGGGCAAAATGGAGGCTGTTTATCAGAGAGATAAAAGCGATGCAGTGGTGGAGACTTAGTTTTCTGATAAATGAAATATGCACGTCAAAGTGTGGTGAGGATTTTGTATCAGCGTCGAGACCGAAAATTTGCTTGTGCTCGTGCTGGGATGAACTGAAGGTGTGTGTTTTGTTCATATCATCTGGGACATGGACGCACTGAACTTCTTATTCTACAATCAACCTGATAATAATGGAGGACAACGTTACAAACAACATGTCAAATTCAAATCATCCTTTTCCTGACATCCATATTTGTTTAATGAGTCTTCTCCATTGAACACAAGTCTTCTCATAGATATTTAAGATTTTGGGTCTAAACCAGCAAATTAACACACCGTCAGCTTTTTACTGCAAGTTCAGGTGCTTTACGACACATCAACAAATGATCTTTGAAAAAAATAAAAACACACTATGCCCATGATTGTTGTGTGTTGTGGAAACACTTCATGACTGTTCAAGTTCATTTTTATGGTGTTCTGACACTAATGGCTTCCTGAAAGTACAATGTGAGAATATCCAATACGTTTGCATGCGTCAAATGTCGTCCCCATTCATTTCTATGAGCAGCCAGTCACATACTGACCGGCCTTGTTCACTTCCTGCAGAGTTTCTAATGCACCATCTTGCTGCTCTGTCACACTGTTGCATCCTTCCTGTTATAAAAAGCATTATATGACAGACTGAAGGTTCAAAAGTGCAACGCATTAAAAACCTATTCTGTATATATGTACTATATAGGCTGAAGTACTGTGTGTGCAAATTCCTCTGTCCTGATAATGAGGCCCGGTGAACACAAGCCATGTGCGCTGCTCTAATGCTGATTGTGCTTGCATAAGCTTTCAGTTTCACCAGGTGACTCCTCCAAAATATTAATACATCTAAAGAAGCGGAGGACAGGCAGAGAATCAGGCCAGTGCACATTACTGCTAATGATCTCGCTCAGCAAAATCACACACACAAACATTACAGCCGTACACACATACGTATACGTAGGCATGAGCGTCAACACGGACCCACAGTGGAGACACTGCAGAAACATGCATGTGTGCAGATGAAAAGCACACGTGCACACGCCGCTGACGTTAAATATGCAACACGTCTGCGTCACCGCCACCGGCACATGAACGCATCCTTCCCTCGCAGGGGAGGCAGCAGCAGCCACGTGGAGTCAGATGTCTCTGGATGTTAATGAGGGAGGGACCGGGGGTCTGAGATTCAAACCCAACAGAGCTGGCTCATCACAGGCCATTTTAATGAAGAGGACGCTCGACAGTGGCGGAGCTCATTTAGAACGTTGGCCTGTCACACAATGTTTTCACAGAGGCTTCCTGTCTGGGGGGGGGGATATAATGTAAAATGTAAATACAAAAGCAGGGTTGGACAATGTCACAACAAAAGACAACAACAACTATGTTTGTGTCTCATTCTATAGCATTTGTGTTGTACTGTATTAGACCATTACAGGCAATGTTGGAAATCTGCTTAAGAATATAGTCAGGTACTTCATTCACTGAACTATATGCTAAAAATAAAGCCCATATCACAATGCATATCACCTATTTTTTCCTCACAACAAGACAAGAGAAAGGAAGTTTCTTCTACACTAAATGATGCAGTCGAAGTGATGATGACCCACGACCGCTGGTTAGAGACCTGGTTTTCATGTGGCCTCGTGTTAAGAGTTTCTGGCCGCAAGCATTTGGCCTCTGGCAAATTCTAATTTCACTATTCCATCATACACACTGATTTTAATTACTGCATATTAAATTGAGTTTGCATTCATGATTGTAAATATTTTGTGAATTATTGTAAATGGGAAATGGGGACTTGATCAGAATGCTTGTAATTTAGAATCATTAGACACCTATAGCCCTGTCACTTTAGCAACATTAGCTCTTTAAGTGTGTGTGTAAAAAGTGCCATGTAAATCCAGGAGACACTTGCTGTTCTCTGAAATAAGCTGGAAAAAAATGTGTGCATAGTTGTAAAATATCGGCATATTGGATATCGGCAAAAATCCAATATCGTGCATCGCTAATTTCATTAGAATCAAAAATTAATATAATAAAGTAGCTGACTAGATGTAAATGAGTGGTTGGCTGTTTGGCGGGCAGCTGGGGCTTATGGGAAGCTCTGCTGTCGTATCAAATGCATCATGATTTGGCTTTTTCCCTTCAAATAAAGCCCAGTTTAAGGCTGAGACGCGCAGTATGTTCACACCCGACCACCGGCGGCAGCTCGCGGAGCAGCTCCCAGCACAAACTTGGGAACTAAATAAAACAAACTGAGAGCAAACCGCAGTCGGGACTGATAAATGAATACGAGCACGAGTGAAAGAAAATTAGAGCGAAGCGTGCAGAAGGGTCCGTCATGCTACAGGGAGTGGAATGAAATTTGTTTCGACCATCCTGCCTCTGCTTCTATAATCTCCATATGAGTTTTGTTTAGGAGTTCACTTGGACCCTGTTAAAAAAAAAAAAAAAAAAAAGAAGCCAACAAAGTGCACTTTTCTTCTATGGTGTGAAGAATGTAAACTGTAGGTGCGATCGAACCCGAAATAGCCGCAATCAATAGGAGGCAATAAGACGAGATGCACCTCTAATTAAAGCCGACTGTTGGCGCCGGAGAAACAGGACTTGAGCAGTTAATGAACGAGCCATGTGGGAAAAGTTGGCAATCACAAGGCGTCCTTACAGGCTTTCGTGAGACAACAGCTGTGATGAACACATAAACCGGCTCTATAGGCGTCGGCATCAAAACATTGGCTGCAATCAAGTCCATCAGCCGGTAATGATGCATCATGACAAGCAGAACATGTAAACGGGTTTGAAAGGCGAGACGACGGCCATGTTGCTTGGACGGAGAAAAAACTGTTGTTGTCTTCAGGTTGGTAGCTTCCTGACAGCTACCGTGTGTGTTCGTGTGTGTGTGTGTCCTGACAAGCACACGAAGACACTCAATTAAAAAATAGAGTCTAAGCTGGAACACAAGTTTTCAGGAGAAACTGCACGGAGAGTTCGAGCTGCCGATCGTGAGAATATCTATCAGACATAAGCCAGGAGATTTCTACAGCTGTGCCTTTTTCTCACAAGATCCAACACAATCCTGTTACCATCGTGCAGCATTTCAGCTCCATTTAAGGGAGGTCAAAACTCTTGTAGTACAAACAACAACTTCATCGTCCGACCAACACTCTCCAGCTCCTTTCTGACAACTAAGTTAAGTCCTTAATGCTGCAACTGCTGCTGGAGCTTTGACCTATTCCGACTTCTCCCCGTCTCCACGCGCTGTCGAAGCCGGTGCCAGAAATCCCTCCTCCGCTTCTCCGCTTCTGTTTTTTAATCACAGATGGATGAAGAACGTCTTTGTAACAGTGACATCTTGGTTTTAAATGAGCTGCTATTCTATAATGAAGCACATTTACACCACAGTAGTTTCTCAGGAGTCGAACTTCGGCAGCGTCTCTGCTTCGCTGGAAGAAACGTCTCCCTCAGTCAACAGATAAATATTAATATAATACATGCATATTTATTTTACTGCTACAACTATGACCCACATTAGCAGCTAAACAGAATGGAAGAGAATCTATTTCCGTCACTTACACATTAGCGAGACACCAGTCAAAGTGTGGATTATAAATAGCTGCTATAAATAATGAGCGCGTACTGTGTGTGTGCCAACAACAAACCAGACTGTTTCAGCAGAGTCAAAATCCAGCAGAAAAACCCTTCAGTTCTCAGACGGCTCCAGTTAAACGGTGAGAGGTCGGCAGCAGTTGGCCTTCATTAAATCCTGTTTCATTTAAAGTGGCCTTCATCAGAGTGGGATCTTCAAGTGTCGCCGCAGCTGGAAACACAGAGGAAGCTCGACCTCGGTATCTCTTCTGATACGCAGAGCTTTTGGTTAAACACACTTGTTAGCAGCACCAGCTATAGAGAGAACACACATACACTGTGGGACGGCTGCATGTCGTCCACCTGTCAGCCACAAACCAAGCTGCAACCTCCGGCGCTGAAAAATGAAGCCAATGCGGAAGTGCAAAAAAGCTGCAGTTCCTCGAATAACCACTAGAGCAGGCCACAGAAGGGAGTCAATTACATTTGAGCCCCATGTTAAAATGTCCGATTTTACGACAGAAAAAAACATATTTACAGCCTGGTTCAAAACATGGCTCTAGTCTCATAAGCTGTTTTTCTACTCCATGACAACTCTGGGGGGGGCGAATTTTTTTATAAGGCGTTCGTTTAAAATATATAGCATACATCATTATGCACAATTCATAGTTGTCAATCTAAGTGGCGCCACTTTGATTGACAACTAGCCACTGACGGTCTAAAGGGCGTCACCCCAGCTAATTCTAGTCACTGAGTTTGGGAAAGAGATCGTCGTGGGGTTAGCCGACTAGCAACGATATTTAGCATTTAACCTAGCTGGTTAGCCATAGCTAGTTTGATTATTTCGAATAAAGCGGCTTTTTTCAGCGGCTTTTTTCAGCCAATAGCGTTCATTCGACCCGCCTCAGCTCTGCCCTCGCTCCACCTCTTTGTCCATATTTGGAGTAACCAGAGGTAGGCTACCAAGATGGCTACGCACTACGATTTGCTTCAATTTTTGCTCTTCAGAAACCTATGGGTGACGTCACGGACACTACGTCCACATTTTATACAGTCTGTGCCACAAACCAGGGTTCCCTCTGCACTTCCTGTCACTTAAATACAACATGAACGAGCACAGGTTCTGAACTAGTTGCTAATCTATGCATCTATTTTTAACTCCTTTATTTCTTTAGCTTCCATTGAGCTCAGAAGGTCCACGTTCCTGAACAAAGCTGCATTTGATAATAGCATTAATTAACAGAGAGAAAAGCCCAGGGACAGATATTGTTCCAGCAAAGGTAAACGTCTGCATTTATACAGCACTTTTACCCAAAGTGCTTTGCAGTTGGCCTCTTACTCACACATGCACACAAAAACCGATAGCAGTGAGATACAATACAGGCAGCTGGCCCGACTGCTGGGAGCAATTTGGGGTTCGGTGTCTTGCCCAAGGACACGTCCACACATGTGGGATTGAACCACCACCCTGTGATTAGCGGTCGATTAGTGAACGGCTCTACTTCCTCAACCACAGCCGTCACGGTCGAAGACGTACTGCCCCATCTCTGGGCGTATATTGAAGTGATATTTACTCCGTGCACCAGCAGGAGGAAGAGGAGGAGAAACGGGAAACCCCAGAGCTCCCTGACATGTTAAATGTTTGAAATCTGAAATGCTAACAAAAAAAAAAAAAAAAAAAAAATTTTTAATGTGTACGACCTGGACTAGTAAGTATTCCTTAGTTTATGAAAATAATTTTAGGATTTGCTGAATTTCTTTTGTTGTAATTACAAGTTCATAAGGTCCTGTAGAAGAGTTGGTCCAGGAGAAAAAACATGGCCGAAAGATTTTATACCCAGCTACAGAACCACCAGCTTGTTCGTGAGTTCTAACTGACTAACCATAGACTGTTTTATACAGTCTATATACAGTTTTATACAGTCTATGGTTCTAACTAGAGCTGAAAAGATTAAATGATTAGCTGATCCACGGAAAATTCTGATGAAAACAAATCTGATAATTGTTTCGATTCTAAATCCAAAAATTCCCTTGTTCCAGCTTCTCAAACGTGAGGATTTGCTGATTTTATTTTTAATATGTGAGAGTAATCTGAATAAATCACCTCAGGTTGTAGGAAACAATAATGCCTTGTTTTTTTTTTTACTACTCCCTGACATTTCATAGAAAATAATTGGTGGATCAATGCAGCGTTTCCAACAATCACAGCTGAAAGTGTGTGGGAGGCCGGTGAGGGATCACAAACCACAAATCTGGTGGGAATAAACCGCGATGACCGGCCGGATTTAAATTTAGTACAAGTGGAAAGAAGAAAAAAAAGAGTGATAACATGAGTGATAACAGAGTGCGAATGTGTGATATACCCAAGACGCAGTTATATGGTTATAGGATGGAAGTGGAACACGAGGTTCATCTTCACCTGACCACACACCCACACACCCACACACACACACACAAACAGCTTTTCTCTGAGTGGATTTGTTTCTAATCCTGAGGCCGGGTCACAAGATTGCAACATCCCCATCACAAAGGCCAGGTCAGTATGTACAGTAAGAAGCTCTTTTCCTGTTCGCTCCATCACACACACACACACACACACACACACGCACACACTTCCACTATGTCTCTCTTTATCGGGGCCTCTCTCAGCGGCGCTAGCCTCTGGCGTCCTGCCTTCACTCCTCTGCACAGACACCTCAGCAGCCATGTGCCATTAGGGAAGAGCCCGCAGCAGCAATACTCATAAATATTGACTGGGTTTCAACATATCCCTCAGGAAGTGTCAGCAGGTGCTGCATTAGCACGCCGACAACAAACACAACCCACGGTCGATACGGACGAGCCGCGGCTAAGCTAACCCCGCGGACGCTGCGGGACGGCGAGGTGTCGTTACGGAAAATATTTAATTAGCAGCAGCAATAAACGTCTCTCCTGTGAGCGATGGCGGTCGACAGTTAAGCGTCTCGCGGCGCTGGCGGGTTTCTTCAGAGGAGCTTCTGTCTTCACACACGAGCAGGAAATTAGCCGCTGCGACACGGCGAGGAACTGGGCCCGAGCCGCGCAAATGAAACACAACAGCGCCCGAACGCGCCGCGCTCGCCGGCGCTCTCTCTGCCCCCGTAGGTGCGCTTAATTAAAAGCGTTTCCTCGCTCATTGCAGAGAGATTATACGTGGCCCCTCTTTTAATCTGTCAGGGAAGTTTGGGCTTGTTAATCAATCTTCCTGGGAGTTAACTAATTACATTCTCCCATTCCAGCAGATCAGGAGCGGTGAATCATTCGAGGCAAAGCTGGTTTCCTGAAGGTTGAGGGAGCAGTCAGGTGGAAGAATTAAGCCATTTACTAATGACACAAAATGTGATTTGTTACTTGCAGCGCGGTTCGTGGGCTCCTGCCGAGCGGCGGAGGACGGTCCACTTCAAGGAGTGGACGCCAGGACGAGGCAAAACAGACTCGACTGTTGGTGCAAACAAGCCTTTACCAACAAACGTCTCTTTTATACGAGCACATTAAATTGATACGTGCTGGTATTTGCACATAAATGAACGTCTGTTACCTTCAGTTCTTTGCCAGATGAGTTCTCACAGTGTTGATGAAACCTGTCGCCAGGTAAATCTGGTGTCTGTGGTGACATGAGTGTAGTGATGAGGTTTACATCAACCAATGACGTCTGTTAGAAAACACATTTATATACAACTAATGTGTTTTGTCAAGTGCATTTTGACGGGAATTTACTTGGTGTATTTTTCTTTTTTTTTTTTTTAAATCAAGACATATTCTTTACTACAGCCGTTCTGAATGAAAGCTGGGTAAACCTTATTTATACATGTAGATATAAATTAAATACATTATCAGTCAATGTTTGCAGGTACATTCAGTGAGAACATTCAGCAACTTTGCAGAGACGTTGAATAAAAAATTAATTTGTACGAATTGACTTCACGCTCCTCTGCATAGAAACTGTCAACCACATCTCAGTCCTTCACATTTACATGAACATACATATATATAAAGATCCACTATAACGTATATTAAATGGTGAATAGTGGACAAACAGCTTGTACGTTTCATCAGTTTCATCGTGCGCCATCAAACCACTGCAATCATAAAACAGCACAGCCCACCTTCACCTTCCATCACTGCAATGCATCATTCACTATTTGCACAAAGTCCAACTCAGCTCAACTTGAACACATATGAAATGAATATGTGCCTGTTTGTCTCATGAACAGGTTCAACTCCAGAGATTTCAGGAGCCAGATGTGAACTGTTAGTGTGTTAGTGACGAACACAGAAAATCCAGAGATCCAGATTCTGACAAGTTAATTAAATGCTTTTGACTCGCTGGAAAACTGAGCCACGTAATAAATTCTTTTTTTTGTAGTAATTCCCTAAAACATTATGACAGCGACTAAAGACAATGAGTCACATCCTGATGGCTCCTTGTGCAGATGACGGACCACACAAACATTTTAAAGAAGGAGCAGCTCACCTGAAACTAGCTAACGTAAATATTTAATGACGTTTGTGGCTGGGCTGGAGCGGGCCGACTGGATTTGGACTCACAGACGCGGTGACAGATGGAATGGACGACGGCGGCCAGGTGCACTGACGTCGGGATGAATTGAAATAACAAGGCCCATAATTTATTGATTGTTTTATATTTTATGTGGTTTCCTGCTCGGGGACGATCTGGCTGTAGCGCGTCTCTCGGCAGGTCCTGTGTATTTTCGCACATCCCTTCATTAATAAGTGATCCAAAGCGTAGTTGAGTGTTGCCTATTAAACACTTGTCTCCTCTCTGCGGTGAGATTCAAAGCACACGGCACACGGCGCACACAGAAGCTCGGGGCCTTCAAAGATTCCCACTCCTTCACACAACGGTAAATAATACATGTTATTGGATTGGAGGGAAGAGCAACACTTTTTTGCAAAGGAAAATCTCATAATTGAAATATGTGTTTTTTGAGAGAGGCGGCGGCAGGGACACGAAGGGAAGGCTAGGAAACGGTATCAGCTCAGGTTCATGTTGTCATTACCAGCAGAGATAACTGAGCCGTCCTCTTGAGCCTGAACGTCCTGGTCCTCCTCTTCCTCTTCCTGAGCAGATTCAGCTGCTGCATAACTGAATGTGAGAAGTGTATTATTCCGTCTGCGGGGAAGGAATTGAAAAACATCAGAGAGCTGAAGAGACGGAATAACATTTCCAGGTCGGGTTATGTTTTTGATTTTTTTTTTTTTTTTTTTTTCAGTCTGACCACATGACTGAGCAAACGTAACCCGGAGATCCAGAGTGCTGACCGCTGAAGCATGGCCACGTCCTCCGCTGTCTCTCCCGTCCCGACAACCGCCCTGATTTATCGTCACTTTCGAAAGACGCGGATTCGAAGACGGGTGGACGCTCCTCGCCCTTGGAGCGGGAGGCGACAGCGTTGTTTGTGCGTCCAACTCCAAACACAGCCAAGAACAACACTGGCGTCGCTTCAGAAGCTGTGTCACCGTGGAATTGATTTTATGACGGAGGGGTGGGGGGAATGAAGACTTTGAGACGACCCCTAAACTCGCTGAACTCCTCCGAGTGTTTTGATGGACCAAGACAGTCTGGTTGTCCCGTGTGTTTGGATTTAATATTAAAGGTAATGCAACGTGTCCACCGTACTGGTTTGACAGCAAGACGGGCGCCACTGAATTAATGTAGCATGCAGTCATTTCGTTAGCCTAATAGCATAATTGCCTAAGTCATTTTTTGGCCAAATTGTGATATCTGCCTAACTTTACTTTCTTACAACTGCTACATCACCCTGCCTTATTGCCTATATAAGCCCAAATATGACTTAGGCAACTATGCTATTAGGCTAACGAAATGCACAACATGTTGAACCTCTCTCCATCCTCGCTTGTGATTGACTGAGTCTCTCCAGGATGAACCTTTCATACCCAATCATGATCCTCTCACCTGCTACCAATGCACCTGTTTACCTGTGGAAGGATCCAAACAGGTGTTTTTGGATCAGTCCACAACTTTCACAGTCTGTTGTTGCTCCTGTCCCGACTGGTTTGAAACATGTTGCTGCCATCAGATTCAGAATCAGCAGATATTTACAACAATCAAGGAAGCTGATGAAACATTAAATATAGTGTCTTTGTGTTGTTTTCAATTGAGCATATGTCAAAAAGAATCAGCTAATTATCACATTCTGATTTGTCTATGTTTGAGACAGTGTCCAAACTTTTGTTGGAATCAGGGTTGTAGTCTGTTTAACTTCACTCAGTAAAAATGTAGTTGGGTTAAAATAGTTTTTCAAACGTCATAAACCACTAGACAGACACATAATACACTGCATTATGAATATATTTAATGTGCTTAAATATAAATTCTCTCACTTTTTACTATTCTTCATTTTCCTGGTGAAACCCTAGAAGACCCCCGGACCTCGGTTTGAAAGCCACACCGGACTGAAGTTCTCTGCCCCGACCGCCAGTGATTAAAAATTTCTGAGCCAGATGGTCATGAATTTTTCACTCTTCTCTTGGCAAAGCTCAGATTTTGACTTTACTTTATCAGCATGGGAAAACACATATTAAGTGTTTATATACAACCGCAAGTCGCATAAGACTTGGAAATTAAAATAGCTTAAACATGAATTAACTGTTTGGGAACTTTTTGCATGTTTCTTTTATTTTAATTTGCGATGTATAGGAAAAGTCGATTTGACACCTAACCCTGTTGTTCGCCTGTTGAAGTTGCATTACATTAAACGCATCATCCGAGTTAATTAAATCACTCGCTGACAACGTTATGAGCTCGGGGAGTCGTTTGTGTTTGCTGAATATTGATTTCATTTCCCACAGCAATATTTTTGTAAACACACACACGGAACGAAAGACTGCATTTGTTCAACTCTGAGAAAATCTATGTAACATGACAGGTGAGACGAAAACATCCCTCGACCCTGCTCCTGTCAAAACATTTCTCCGTTAAAGTTGAGACATTATTTGAGAATGTAGCTGTTATTGTAACTGAGACAGATAAAATAAAGGTGGATAATGATGCTACTGTAGTTCCAGTTACACACTTTGTAGAAGAAGTTGGATAGGGCCCTATAAATTCTGTTTTATTTTTTCCCAAATTCCGTTTTAATTTTTCCCAAATTCCGTTTTTTCCATTTTAATTTTTTGGAATTCCATTTTTTTTTATAACTTTTTACCCATATTTTACCACAAAAGAGTGTGTTTTAATAATGTTTATGAATAAAATGCACATTAATTAAATAGAAATGACCTTATATTCATTGAGGCAACACTTTTCCTCAGTACATTGCACTAAGTACTTCAAATTTTTAAAAAATCCAGTGAAAACAAATGGCATATTAAAAAAAAAAAACAATAATAAAGTGCTCAATTAGTTAATAATCAATTAATTTTTTCTTCAAGTAGAAATATGCTTTTGGACAACACGTGGTCATCACATTTATTTTTCCGCTTCCAGTCAACAGAGTGTTGAAAAAATGTATAAAATAACACGTCACCTGACACATAGACAGGAACTGCTCAGCTCTGTATTTAGGCGTTAGAGTCGTATTACGTAGCTTTTTAGCAGACGGGGGGATCGCCATGTTTTCATATGGTTTGAAAAGGGGCGGGGGGCAGGGGTTGTGTCACATTGATTAGCAACCCCCGGGAACGATTGCCCATGTTTATGTTCCTCTCTCATATGAAAACAACATTTCCGTGATATTCCGCATGAAAAATAAATTCCGTTTTCGAAATAATCGATGTGGCTGAATCGTGTCTCAGTGATCCAAAAATAAATAAATAAATAAAGAATCCAGGTAAGAAAATACTCAACATCACAGACAGCATTGAATTCATTAACTCATTGGTTTTCAGGGCGATTCATTTTATTTTGAAGTTAAAAAATCTGTCACAAAAGCGGCGTCACACACCGACATCTCCAGCAGACACAAAACAGCTCTGTGATAATAAACTGAGCCACGATTCAAAAAAGTTTTTCACAGGTGAATGAGAAACTACGACACAACAGAGAAGCGAGTCTCTGCTCGCCATTCATTATTCAGAGCCTGGTTCCTGCTTCAAATTAAAACACACTGTAGATTATAATGGAAATATGAAAACGCTCGGGATCGACTCAAAGGCTTCTTTTGTCCGTCGACGTGTTTACGACTCATTGATGAAGTTCGTGATTGTTTTCTTTCAAAAGAGTGACTGATGAAAACGAGTGGCATCAACAAGACTGATTTAATTCAAGTTGCGTCGACCTTCAAAGTGAATTTCCTATACGTTCAGGTGAGACAAAAGAGACGCGCAACAGCTTCGTGCCTTTCTTCTTTCACGTGTCATATTTTCTCCGAGGTTACTAAACAGCCGGCGTGCGAACTCTTTAATACCTCTCTACTCTCTCCGTGGGGCCGTTCCTTCTGAAAACAGCCGACCGCGGCGCTAACAAGCCTTTAAAAGAACATTATGAATTATAATTTAAGAACATTATGTGCTAATTTCTCCAGGGGTAACTCTACCAGCCCGATTGTGCCGAGCTCGGTGTGAGGCCTTTTTCATTGCGTCCCCTCCTCTCACTCACACACACACACACACACACACACACACACACACACACACACACACACACACACACACACAAAGTCACAACAGAGTGAAACCATAACATTTCTCACTGTACTGCTGCAGCCTATATTTTCATGCTGTGGTGAGTGGGAGCCCAGCGGACCATGCTGGCAAGTCTGAATCATTCCAGTCATTTTCAGTCTTAAGCATTATTCCAACAAGGAAGACAGTTATTACCACAGTCGGCCAGTTTCTACTCAGTCAGATCCCCTGACACATTATCCTGTGAATGTGGCTTTGAAGCTCACGTAGACGCCGAATATACGCAGCTCATGAAGAGCGGGCGGGACACAGGCATGTATACACACACGTGATCCACACACACACACTCATGCAAACACACACACATGCAAACACACACTCAGACTCATATACACACACACACGACACAAAGCCGGTCTCCACTGCAGCAAGTCTCTCGCAGCTCGCCACAGGAGGCAGATGCATATATTTATATATTTACAGCCTTTAGGACGGATCAGTCATGGAGAAACGCTGCACTAAGCGCACAGGCACTAAAGCTAAATTACTTAAAACAGTGCCGTTCTCACATCGCCCGCCGCCTCTTCAACCACAAATACTCCACAATTGCCACTTTTTTTTTTCTCCCCCCCCCCCCCCCCCAAGTAGATTTACAGACTGGAAGTTGCATTAAGCTGCTTCAGATCTGACAACTCGGGGGCAGAGAGGAAGGGGAGTGAGGGGGGGGGGTCTCAGGATGGTTTTCACTCAGATTTTTGTTGTGGTTTTCTTTGCCATGTGTTATGGTAAAGTGCATGTCTTTTGGTTTCCGACTGTTGGTTGGACAAAACGAGACATTTGAAGATGTCACCATGAGCTGTGGAAAGTATTATAGATATTTTATAGACAGAAGAATGAATTGAGAGAATTATCTGCAGATGAATTGATAATGAAAGTAGTTGTTAGTCGCAGTCTCGTTGAACTGTTTCCTGCTTTGAGAGACTCTCTTTGGGTTAAAGCAGAACATAGTCTCCAAGTAGGAAACAGTTCAACGAGACTTCAACTAACAACTATTTTCATTATCAATTCATCTGCAGATAATTCTCTCAATCTTCAAATGTCTTGTTTTGTCTAGTCAGATATGCACTTTATTATCAAGTATAGTGAAGAAATCTTCATATTGAAGAAGCTGGAAATTGTTTTTAAAAATGTACTAAAAGCAATCATGCAAATATAAAGACAGTTAACAACTAGTTTCCTGTTGATGAACCACTTGTTCTATTTGACACGTTGTTGGAAATCTGTCACAACATACAGCCACCTGTTGAATGTGAGTCTAATACTCAGAGGTGCTGCACAGCCATGTTTTTATCCTGCAGAGTTTTTCTTTAAAGACGTGATGACAGCTCTCATTATGCACGACTGCCATATTCACAGCGTCCATACCATTAATTCATCACATGCACCTGACGACCGTCACCGCAGCGACATCTCAATCCTCACTATAAAAACGTCAGGGTGATCAATATTTAGTTTGTGGTGCTTATGCTGGGATGGACTTCGCTGCTTCACAATTCTAATGAAAAGACGGTTGATGCTGGGAAATGACGGCTCGCAAAATATAAAAGTGACCACTCACGAATAATTAAAATTTCATAATAATCAGGGAAATCGAACATGAACATAGAAAACTAAGTGGACACCAAATATGACTTTATGTCGAAGAAATGGTGAATGCATGCTTATTGTTTATATGGTTAATCTGAAAAAAATTGATGACTGCAACTTAAACTGAGTCGTCATCTCTTCTTCATCCTTCTGTTTTTCAAAGAATCCGTCATTACTCACTGGACTGAAATGAACCGTGTGAGAAGCCGTTAACGCCACATTTGCTCCACAGAACACATGAAAGCATCGTCCAGGCATCAGCTCACCGAGCTTCTGTTCTCCAGCTCTTTAAGATAATATTTGACTGTGATAACCAATATGTTTGCATTAACAGGCGTCTGTTCCAAAGCAAACTTTAATACCCCGCTGCTCCTGCTGAGAGCGCTCATGTAAATGCGACTGATGTGGGAACTCGATGCCGTCGCTCTCTGCAAAAACAATGGAAGTTTTTTTGGGAGAAAGAAAAACATTTTGTCTGTGAACGAGAGAAGCTTGTGATGCAGCCTAATGCACAGAGCTTTGGCCTGATGATTGTCTGTCTGTCAGTGGGACGTCTGATGGAGTTTCACACTGGATCCTGTGATGATTCGGAAACATATATCCCATCATCCCATTGGTTCGTTTTTACGCTTCTGACACGAGCAGAGTCGATATCTTCTTTTTTTTTCTTTTTTGATCACAGTTCATCCATTTTTTTTAAATACACATGTCAGTTTTATCTCTCTTTTGCTGCTACTCATCAAATCCAACACCCGGAATAAAACAAAAAAAAAAGTTTTGAATATCTTCTCTTTTTTTCCTTCTTAAATCATTTCCATATTAAGGCTTTTTTTTTTTTTTTTTTTTTTTTTTGACAGCGCCCGTGGGTTCCGTTTGAACAGAGCCACTAAAGTGTGAGTCGAGGATTAGAATATAATCTCCGACTCCTCGCAACTTCTGTGCAGTGCTATCGTTTCCAACCGCACAGGAAAGGGCTTCTTTTCTCCCCCCCCCCCCGTTGGTGGCGGGCCAAATCCATTGCGTTTCCATTTTTCAACCTCTCCTGCTGCCCTTATCCAATTCAGGGCTTATGATTGTAATACTAAAACAGAGCGAGTTGTCAAACGAGAAACAGCGATGATGAATGCCCCGCTGCTCCGTGGGCTTGTTTGTTTTGGGGTGGCGTCGTCAGAGAGGGGGGGCGGGGGGTGCAGAATTGAATTTTATGCTTACTTGTTGAGGTGCGTTTTCTTGACCGCGGCCGCTCGGCTGCACTCTCGCAGGCGGCGTTGATTAAATGGAATAGTTCTGTTATCTGGATAAAAAGGGGAGAAACATGAGGACGATAGTGGGCAAGGGAAAATAATGAGTTCTTTCATCTTGGCAGTGAGGGCGTCTGCGTCTTTCAGACTTCCCAGGGAGACGTACACAGCTTAAGGAAACGTTTAATTAGAAAATGTCAACCTAGTGTCTGCGTGCTATGTGTGCGGAATAATAACGTTTATGATGTGGATATGACAGCGCGTTTCCTTTCGCCTGCTTTCAGGCCAACTCCGAGACGTGCAATCAATTGATTCTGAAGAGGGAGAGGAAATAATTAGCCGCCCACGTCGCCGCCGCCGCCGCTCTGAAGAAGACGAGGAGCACGGATGGATTTTTAACATGTTTTAGATCTTATCAGACGAAGAGATAGCCAATGTGTGTGTGTGTGTGTGTGTGTGTGTGTATGTGTGTGTGTGTGTGTGTAGGTGTGACAGGTACCTGGTGTGAAAGTTGGAGAAAATAAACAAAAGCGGTCAGAAGCCATTAGTCATTATGAGTCATGGTGATGATTTCTGAAGAGCCGTGATCCAAAACAAGAGAAAAATGTTATTACCCCACGGTCACCATCCCACATGCCATTTATTATGAAACTAAAACTCTTTCTAAAAACTTCCTTTTGAAAAGAAACATGCATTAAGAGTAAGTTCATATGGAAGAGTAAAACAGTGAAGACCCCCGCCCCCCCCTCCTCGCCAGCTCCCCCCTCATTAAGCCGCCAATGGTTCGGTCTGCACCTGCGCTTTGGTTTGATCACAACCCGACGTGGATAATTGTGCTGACTGCTGGCAAGCGAGATGCTTTTTCCTCAACATCAAAGCTAAATCTGGAAACCCAAAAAAGCCCGAATGAAAGGAAAGAAATAAAAATGAGGGGAAAACAACTCCTGACATATTTGTGTCAGGAGAAAAGGTGCGCTGGCTAATGTTGGCAGACTGCTGTGAGCTAATGCGGCTGCTGGGTCGAGCTTCCTGCCGTCTGTGGAGTTTAGCCCTCAGATACGTTGGTGTGTTTACATTTGCATAACAGCACAAGGAATAAATGCAAATTATCAGTGTGTCGGCTCGGACGGAAAAGTGGAGCGGGCTGAATTTATATAAGTGCGGCAATAACATAAATATTTATACAAAGTGATGCACGAGATGATGTGTCGATTTAATACCAAGCCAGTGATGCTGCGGATGTAGGAGACCAACTGTTGCAGCAAATGAAGCTCGTGCTCAGTGTAATACACAGGCTTTTACATCCATTTCCTGCTAATAAAATGTGCAATTCCGACAGACAGACAGACAGACTACTTTATTAATCCCTTTGGGAGGTTCCCTCCGGGAAATTGGCATCTCCATCGCATTCTCATATATTGCACTGTTTAAATATAGAATACAAAGTATAAAATAGAATAGAAAATAAAAATATATAAAATCTGAAAATGGACACAATAAATTAGGCAGTAGAGGTAGCAGGAATTTGAATCAAAATAGGCACTTGTAGGAGATTAACAGAAAATATGCATATGTGTATGTGTGTACCTGAGTGTAGCAGCAGTGGGTATGGTATACTGATGGTAATGATAATGATAGAGTGCATATGGTAGTATAATATAATAAAATAATATAATATAATATAGCATGTAATAGTAGTATGATATAGCATATACAATGTATAACATCCAAGAGTATAACATACATGTACATGTATAATATAATAATATGGTAGTGTAATGTGATGTAGACTACACTCCACTACATATAATAGTGATAGCAGTAATATACTACTAGTTAGTTATCATAATATAATAATAATAATAATAATAATATAATGTGTTGTATAATAATAATACTATACTAGTGTACTACACTGTGCTATATGACATCAACAACAGCAGTGTCAGAAATAATAGCAGTAGTAGCAGTATTCCTGTGGCTTCTGTTCGAGAGCCCAAAGTGCCGACCTATTCGAATCACTTTTAAACGATAGAAACGAGTTCACAAAAAGCCAGACGTTTGTAAAAATACAGCCCATCTGAGCAGCTCTCCCCCTCGTCCTGGCCCCTGGGCCGTGGCCCTGCGACCTGGTAACTATTTGCCTTTCAGATCCACGAGGGCTTTAAAATGGTCGCACAGGTAAAACAGCACTTCCTTCGTCTGCCGCGTTAATCCCCCGCTAACACACATAGATCACAATTAATGGGAGTCGCCTCTGATCTCTCCGAATCCCTTTTCATCCACTTAGCGGCGGTGACTCCATAAGAACCTGTCGCTCGCAGGAAGCTTCTTTTTTTTAAAGTTTGTTTTAGCCCGGCTTAATCCAGTCTCTTACAAGTTAAAAGGCCTTCGAGGGACCTTTAGGGGTTCTGTAGAGGGCAGCCACGGGGGGACGTCAGGAAGCTCCTTCAAGATTTATACATTAATGATTCATGAAATCTGGAGGAAAGAAACATTTTTCTGGTCTGGACGCTCGAAAAGCTTATTTTTGAAACTCACATTTGGATGATAGACTTTTTGGCACCAATGAAAATATTGATACAAGGATGAATTTCAATCAGAATTGGTGCTGAAACAACAAGCTGATTAATCGATTAGTTGATTGACTGGACATTAATTCACAAGTTAACAGTCGTCTCAAATGTCAAGTCACTGGCTGTTTTTGTCTGTTTCATATTGTTGTAAACTGATAAAGTGCCCAAGAAGATATTTTAAACAGCAACAATTAATCATAGAAAATAACTGACTGATTGATTGATTTTAAAAAGTATTTGCTAGCTGCAACCAAATTTAGCGATGGAGCTGGGGTTGCTAAAGTTCCACGATGCCGTCAGTCAGTAAATCAGACAGATTTCATTTCACTTCATTCAAGTTCGAGTCGAGTTATTATTTGGATTTTTGTCTTTGTTTTGACCCAAACAGTCAGTGAAGTATCCATCCCACCGAGGTTGTTTTAAGACGACATGGTTTACGTTTTCCATGAATATGAAAACTATGCTGAGTCATTTTTGTAAATCAACTCATAACATGTGTAGTCGAATCAAGCTTGTTGACGTTTTTGCAGCCATTTTCAGAAGCTGTTCCTGGTTTAATGTTTCTTTCATTCACTCATTTCATTGTGTCATAACATGCAACATATAAACTGATTTAGACATATTAGAAGTTTTGTTATAGTTTTTTTCAATTTTTTCTGCAAAGCTAAGCTAACAGCTTCTGCTCTTCCTGTCTTTAAGTGAAGCTGGGTGAAGCCCGTTCCAGACGTCCCTGCTCTGAATGCAAAGACATCAAATCTGTATCGATCCCCTCCTCTGACTCCAGGTAAAGATCAAACAGGAGCGGTCTTTTCGGGGGCTCCTCGGCTCTCTGAAGATCTCTGATGACCCCCTGATAAACCCCAGCTTTGTAAAGTGTGATGTTGCCAGACGCGGCCCGCTCCCCCGGCCTCTAAAACCAAGTTAAACATGGAGACAGCGTGAGGTTATTTATTACCTCCATAAAAGCCGGTGAGTGCGAAAGGGAAGAAGGGTGGAAGATGGAGGACGGGGTGAGAGACGGAGCAGCTGCGGGCTCGGCTTTCTGAGAGGCCCGCAGTTTGTTATCAGAACAGAATCGAGCATCACACAAATCAAAGCGGGGAAGCTACACGGGAGGGATGGATTCGTCGACACACACGCTGCACAAAACACACAGGCAAATGTAAGTGAAGAGGAAGAGGTGGTCGCCTGAAAGCTTTTCTTGCAGAGAAGCACAAATAATCATACAGACAGACACCTACAGATAAACATGATACACACACACACACACAGAGTCAATATGTGATTCATACAGCGCTAAGAATTTCACACTTCCTCATTATGCCTCGGCGACGCGCACATGAACACACCATCATACGTGACGACACAGTCCAACACACAAGCACACACAACACACACACACATGCACGCACATACACACACACACACCAGCAACTCCCCCTTTCATACAAACAATTTCCCACTTACTCACTCTGCCTCAGCCAATTTTTGTGAGGGGAAAAAAAAACAAAAAAAACAAGTCCCTGTTCAGCAGCTGATAGTGAGCACATCAAGGCTTCCAACAGCCCCAAGATGAAAAAGTTCAGCTGAGGTTATTGGATTAGTCCCTCTTCTCTTTGTAGTGTCGCGTCCTGAACTTACACAGAGGCCACGTCACCCCCCTACCCCCC
>JBBMOC010000106.1:601156-650353 GCA_037975185.1 Centropyge bicolor | reverse complement strand
TGACTTCATATCACCAGCCAAACTAAGAGCAAGCAGACAGTAAAAAAAAATAAATAAATCGGACCGGAGCGGAGGCATTTACCGACGCGACGCGAGCCGTTTTCAGCTCTGTCTTGTCAAATGCACCGCGCGTATGTTGGGAGAGACGTGCAGAGACCATACAGTCTATGGCAGAGACGTGTCTGTGTAGGGAGGGGCGGGCGCTGTGTGTGACTGGCCAATCACAGAGCGCGAAGACAGTCAGTTCCACAATGAGGATTTTCCTTCAGCACGAGCACAGATATTGACGGATTTTATTCGTATCATAATCGTATTCGTCAAACATGCTTTATCCGTGACGGATACTCGTCTGAAACGAGTATCCGGCTCATCCCTACTAACCAGCTAGGTTAAATGCTAAATATCGTTGCTAGCCAGCTAACCCCACGAACGTGACCAATCCGTCAAACTCAGTGACTAGAATTAGCCGGGGTGACGCCCTTTAGACCGTCAGTGGCTAGTTGTCAATCAAAGTGGCGCCACTTAGATTGACAGCTATGAATTGTGCATAATGATGTATGCTGTATATTTTGAACGAACGCCTTATAAAGAAATTCGCCCCCCCCCAGAGTTGTCATGGAGTAGAAAAACAGCTTATGAGACTAGAGCCATGTTTTGAACCAGGCTGTAAATATGTTTTTTTCTGTGGTAAAATCAGACATTTTAACATGGGGGTCAAATTTAATTGACTCCCTTCTGCGGCCTGCTCTAGCGGTTATTCGAGGAACTGCAGCTTTTTTGCACTTCCGCAGTGGCTTCATTTTTCAGCGCCAGAGGTTGCCGCTTGGTAAAAACAAAGAATGAAGCTGTCAGATCAAAGCAGGTCAGAGTCTTTAATGACCTGCTGGATGTTGGTGGGAGCGAAACAGCTGAGAGTAAATAGTGAACTTCAGTTGCTCAAAAATGTATGAATAAATGCTAATGTTGCTTCATATGTGAAAAGGCAGCTGCTTGCTAACACAATTTTCTATACTTCAGATGTGATTATTATATAACAATATTGCATTTGCAGCTCGTTCAACAAATCAACTGTTTCAACGACCATGACACACTTTGTTCTTTTGTATAACAGTTTCCTGTTGTAAAATGTGAATCTTTATCACCCCATGTTTGTAAGTTTGAGCATAAAAACCAACCATAAACTATAAATATGTCACCGTCACCTCAACTTATACTCAACATTTATAGTTTGGATTAATGTGCTCGTGGCTCTCTGTCCCGGCCCGACGTGAAGTACAGACATACAAAGTAAAGATTTCATATTAGCAGTGGCTGTGTTAGACTGTGTATGAAGGGTCAGACATTAGTTAACGGCTAATTCATGTTCAACAGAAGTGGCAGACGTGTGGATTTGGATAAAAAAAAGCACTATGTCGTCATGATTTATTGGGAAGAAAAAACACTGTAATAACTAAATTCTAGGAACTTCACTCATGTGCACGTAGCATGCTGGTTAGCTGCCTCTGCTGTTTTGTGGCTGCTCATAAATTTTCAAATCATTTTTAATGAGAAAATCATCTTCTGGCAGATTAACTCTGGTTATGAGTAAATTAATCAAATCAAACTTTATTTGTATCATATCTTTCAGCTTAGTACATTTAAATTGCTTTACGGGTGAATGGCTGTTCGAGGATATATAAGAAGAATAAAAACTTGGAAAATTAATGCACACAGGGTTTTTGTACATTAATCATCAGTGTGTGTGTGTGTGTGTGTGTGTTGGCAGACAGATGGAGTTCAGTACTGGGGGGGGCTCCACAGTGTTGACCCCTCAGACCTCTGTGTTCTTAATCTTTGCTCGCCTCCATGGTGCCTGACAGAAATATGACAGTGCCCTGCAGGGGGCGCAGTGCTGCAGTGAAGCAGAGATATTTCATCTGTTTTCTAGTTTTATGCATCTTATTTTAAACATATTTGCATCGAACATGTAAATGGATCAACATGGTGTTTGAGCTGTAATATTTGCCATGTTCTACACTGCACGTTATTGAATTATTCATGGCGACTCATGTATCCTATTTGTGTGAATTATGAGGAGATTGACGTGACCGTTTGACTTTTTCCGTCGAGTTAGAAAACTTCCGAATAAGGAATCTGTGCGAGTTAGAGAGGGCGAAATGAATTGTTGGAATAATATGACGCGGAGGTGAAATGGAGTCATGCAAACATATTAAACTACTGTATTTTCTTCAGTGTAAATAAAGCAGGCAGCGAACGCCTCCAGTAACTACCTCATCTATAAATCCATCCATATTCCAGCTGAAACATACGACTCACACAGCTTGTTTGTGCAGCGGAGGCTCGGTGTTCTGCAGCTTCACACACTCTCTGTTTCACTCTGACTTTCATGTGACGCCCGCCGGTGCAGCAGGTTCAGTGAGCAGGAGACGCAGTGTGAGGCAGCTGTCGCAGGATTACGCTCTGGTTCAGCGGTGAAGTGTCGGGGCCGCGCTGAAGACTGGAGTCTCCTCGAAGAGTTGTCGAATTAAAGTTTGGTTCCACCTCTCTCCTGTCCCATACACGGCCACGGGTTCGACTGGTGTCAGGTCTGTGTTAATATCAGATCTGATAGTGATGATGCAAAGTATAAGCAGTGAATATGAGCAGGAAACTCAGGGTATCATCCTGCTGGATCCGACCTCATTATCCTCACCTCTATTCTGATCAGGTTCGTCCGTCTTCGGGTCCCTTTCGGATCAAGTCTCTCTTTTTGAAAATTAATAAATGCACGCCGGGTTCGGTTCAGGTTTTCCACGGGTCAGTTTGGGATCAGACCTCCAACATCTGCCCGGCTGCTGAAGCCTCCATCCAGCTAGAGGAAGTTTTCATTTGCTGACCGAGGCTGGTGATTTGTAATCCATTGCTCTCTCTCTCTCTTTTCAATGAATATTTGAGAAGCGTTTTATGCACGTTTTCTTTCGCCTCTCTTTCTTTCGTCTCTCTGTTCTTCATATCAGTTCTAAATGTTGCAGGAGAGAAGCTGCAAAATTCATCCACATCTGAGCCGCTTGGCCACAGTGCTGCAGGAGACCCGGCCAGCATCTGGAGCAGCAGGTCCAGAATCCAGCCAGATGGAAGTCCACTCATGGAAACACATGCATGATAATTATACTCGTTTCAGACGAGTATCCGTTACGGATAAAGCATTGTGGACGAATACGATTATGATACGAGTAAAATCCGTCAATATCTGTGCTCGTGCTGAGGGAAAATCCTCATTGTGGAACTGACTGTCTTCGTGCTCTGTGATTGGCCAGTCACACACAGCGCCCGCCCCTCCCTACACAGAGACATCTGTGCACGTCTCTGCCAACATACACGCGGTGCATTTGACAAGACAGAGCTGAAAACGGCTCGCGTCGCATCGGTCAGTGCCTCCGCTCAGGTTGGATTTTTTTTTTTTTTTTTTACTGTCTGCTTGCTCTTAGTTTGGCTGGTGATATGAAGTCAGTTGAAAAACTTTGCTCGTACTGAACGCGGTGCTTTTGAGAAGAATACAGTGAACAAGGCTGACATATTATTTCCCTGTTTGCCATCTGGATGTTTGCATGAATCATGAAGTTCACAAAGATAATTTAAAATAAACAGTCTCACAGACCACTTACACACATACACACATATAGCTGAACACACAAATTAGCCTATATTAATATTTTTATTGTATGTGGCTGCATGCAATATCTGACACTTTCTCTCTGCAGTTCATGAAAATAATATTATAAATATTATTGAGATATACTGTATATAGGCTTTGAATACAGTTTATTAGCAACTTCTGATCAATCCATATCAATTTCAGACTTAAAATGTACAGTTTTACGACCCACCCATTTCTGCACTCACTTCCGGTTTAGGCACCGCCCACTCCGAATACAGATACAGATAATGTAGATGGTTAAACAGATACAGATACAGATAGTGGTGTACTCGCTCATCCCTAATGATAATGTTAAATCAAAACTGCTTGTTCGGGCAAAAAGTAGCTGACGTGAAATGTCACATTCATTGTGTCAAAAGGAGGGTTTTCATCATCTCTGACTGCGCTGGTGAACAAACTCAGAATTCGTGACCGGGATGACTCATTCATACAGTTTTAATCCTGCTTGGATGTCCCTGATAGACGACCCCATTAACTCCATCTGTAACACTTTGTATTGTCTCATTTGAATGTGCTTTGCATATCGGCACTTCATTGATTGTGATTATGTATGATGTTGTTTGTCTTGCCCGGAGCCCAATTATCCGTCAGAGACACTAAAGGCTTCGACTCTTAACTCGGCTGCGGAGAAACTCTGGTAATCTGTCTGCTTATCTGCTTCCAAACAGCTACTAATCTGCTTAAAAACACCTTGGAGTTGGACTGAGGAGTAAACCTCTGCACCGCGCTCTTTCCGGCGTTTTTCAGAAGGTGAGAGCTTTTTAGGAGGCTGAAAGCGCCGCTCTCATTATCTGGCCTTCACTTTCTTTCTCCGGCACTTTGAGAGAATTCGTGTGTTTGCGCGTCTCGTCCTATCTTCCTGTTGTTCGCTGCGTTGGTGAGCGGTAATCTGAATGAATAATTAATTCGGCTGTGAACCAGTTATAAATGAGAGGTTTGGTTTTCCTTTCGCTGAACTACAAATGTGCTTTGATGTTCTCGCGCCAAGGCTGACTAAGAGCAAAAGGAATAAAAATAGAAGAGAGCTCCGTTACAGCAGGTTCAATGACTGCGCTCCCCACAGAGGATTTTAGAGAGGGAGAGGATTTGAAGCTAATCCCACCAACAGAGTACAGTATCAATGAGGCCAGCCGAGTGATCCCCGCCGCATCTCGCCAAAGTTGCTCAATGACACCGCTGTCAAAAGCTCTTAACTGATCAAACTGGCAAATTGCTTTTTTTAAGGCGAGCAGTATTTATAAGAGCTGTAAGCCTGATACAGATTGATGGAAACAAGTCGGCCTCACAATGGACGGTGATTTTCGCAAATCTCTTCCAGAAGTGGCGGATCCCCTCAAATCACAATAGGAGACAATGCATTTGAATACAGCTTTTGTCCGCTGGAACCCGCATAAATCTATAAGTCTGCTTAGATAGAAAAAAAAAGGCTGTTTATCTTTCTCTTCCTGAAATACGTCGAGATGTTAAAACTCACTCTTTATGTGAAAACGTACAATATCAGTTATTTTAACTGATGTCTATGGATTTAAACTGAAGCGCATCCGAGGAAATCATCTTATCAATGACAACATTACATTTGCAAAGATTGATTTGTAAAAGTCTGTTTCAGTTTCTGGACATTTATCAAAAGCTCCTGTTTCTCTCCCATATGGAATCACTCACATACACAACTGAAGTTCGATCATTACTGGGACGCGTTGAAAGACAAACTGAAACAGATTCTGATGGTAATGAGTCATGATGTTATTGGTGACCTGAACTCAGCTCTGACACTGTTGAACTTGTCTGAACATCTGTTTTAAACAAAAAGTCAATCTTGGGACTTAATTGCAAATCAAATAAGAGCTGATTAGTTTATGCTCTGGATGTCATGTGAGGCATTTGTTGAACTTCCTGTGTTTAGGCATCAGCTATTAATCAAACATCTTTTATTTTAACGTATTTTAGAAACAAGAGTCAACTTTGAATGCACAGAAGGGTAAAGAGGCAGAACGAGGAAAAGGATAAAATTCTCTGAGAACATTATAAATTTGGCCAAAAACAGCAGCAGCTCGGAGGCTTTTGATCACACCACATGAACTTCATCATCAGATGGAGTTTAACCTGTTGTCACTGAATTGAAGATGTTCAAACTTTCACTTTTTCTGACCATTTTCTCGACACTGCTGGTTTAAAGGTTGAGGTCTAATGTTCTTTCTTTCTGAACTTGTTTAAATGAACTTGTTGCTGAAATTGGTTTCTCAACTGCTGCTTTCACTTTGAACACCACCCTATTAATCTTATAATTAGGTCAACATCGGGGCTTTAATTGAGAAATGAAGACCATTGTTAAAGGATGAGTTCACAGTTTTTCCACTCTTTCCTGTACTGTATCGTTCCTCCCGTCTCCACTGGCTGTATCTGCAGAATCAGTCCTCGCTCTGTGCAGGAATTCATTCCCCAGCAAAAAGCTGCAGAGGTGATGTGAGGCTTCAGCAGTCTGAGTCATTCACATCAAGTGGGTATCTTACAAAGTGACAGTCGATTTAGTATAAAATTCCCTCTTGTTTCCCGCGGACAGTGTTTCCCCGCTGAGCCGCACAGGAGGGATTGTCATGCAAAGAGGGAAATGAGTACAAAAAAAAAAAAAGACTAACTTTAGAAGAGATGGCCAGATTGATGTGACTGACTCAGACTGCTGAAGCCTCATATTAGGCTTGATTTAACTTGTATATATTCTTATACAGAACAAGGGCATTTTGTTCCATCGCTTCCATTTGAATCACACTGGGTTCCTTTCACATCAGGTTGGACAGGAAGAACAATTACAGTGACCAGAAACTATCATGCAAGCACGTGGAATAATTTAATACAAAGAATGTTTTACACCAAAACTGTCTTTTCTCTATGTTTCCATATGTGACTAGCTGCTTTGTAGGTGTTGACCTTTCCATTAGGCTTCTATACAATACTTAGCTCACATCTGCGTTTCTCTCATTCAGTCTGGTTTGCAGCTGGAAAATGCTCATTTTGCACATGATGTTGATTCAGTCTTTTGGTAAACTATATTAATTTTAGTCAGGTTTGAGTAATGTGATTTGATTGTTAGTTTCAGTCAACAAAAAGGAAAGACAATGAAATTTTAATCAAGCAATTTGAATTTTTTATGTTGTTTTGTGACAATGGATGCAGATGTCATTCTCGTCTGTGCGAGGCTGGTAAGTCTTTCATCATTGACAAAAAATACTTTTACTTACTAACTTTTTTCAATTTCAGTCATGTGGAAAAAGGAATTCTTTGTAGTAATTGTATCACATCATCTATAAGCATCAATGGGCTCAGTCAAAGCGTCCCTGGGCGTGACTTTAACCCCCTGCTTGTAGGTCACTCTGGATCTAAGCATCACATTCCTGGTTTAATTACAGTGGAAGCAAAGGAGTATTAAAAATGACACCTCCTCTTTAACAGCGTATGAGTCCACCGCCGAGCGAAGTCTGGCCATGATGAGCCACAGGCAGACTGAGTCATGATGAGGACGCCATCGCTGCTCTGAACCCACACCCCCGTCCTCCCACTGCTGCTTCGGCCCTTGACACCCATCACTTTGAGTTGCTATCAAAGCCTGACACTGATGATACGTTCCCTGGGCAGGGGATCCTGGGAATAGACCTTATCCATCATCCTGCTCTCCTCCTCGATAAAATCCTTTGCCTGAAAACACAACAGCGTGGGGCACTGGAGAAAAGAGATTTAACACCCAAGATTCAAGGATAACTAGTTCTCAGTAATCACGCAGAGAGCTGGGGGCACTCTGGAGTCATTAAGGGTCAGAAATCCCACAAAAAGAAAAACACAAAACCAGTCGACCGTTTGGAGACGACTCAGGATACAAACACTCAAGTCATATTGTTGATAGTGATCTCAGCTCCTTGCTCACGGGGAGGAAGGAGTCGCACCAGAACAAGGAATTTGTTTCAGTCTGATGAGCTGCTTTTATGAAACATGCAGATTGTGGAAGTCCACAGATTTTACTGAACAGCCGCTGCACTTCTGATTAATTCTCAGGAGGAGCCGTTTGAATCTTTGGGAAAACTTGTGAGAACTTGCTAGAAGCCACATTAGAAAGTTTTGCAAATTTCTGGAAGGGGATGAGATGTTAGTTTTGTTTGGGAATAGATGCTTTTTGATCTATATAATAAAGTTAGAATAAGATCCGCAAGTGTCAGACAAATTTAAAAACATACTGATGCTATTGGCGCTTTACAAGCAGTGGTGATAGAAATGTAAGGGTCACTACAATCTAAAGTGAACCCTGTGAAGAGCATGAATGCACCACCCATCATCCATCCATTTTCAACAGCTAAGAGTCACAGCAGCAGTGAGTCAATCCTTTTCCCTCGCCACGTCGTCGAGCTCCTCCTGGAGGATCCCGAGGTGTTCCCTGGCCAGATGGGATATCTAATCCCTGCAGCCTGTTCTGGGTCTCTGGAGGAGACCGAGCACCGGCTTCTATTCTCGCAAAGGAGGAGCAGCTCCTCTCAGACCTCCTTCACCCTTTAAACCATCTGAAGCCGAAATTATATTTTCAACATCTGTCTGGTTCTGAAAGTGTGCAAGGGTTTGTCTGACATAAATTGTGTTTCCACTCATGTCCACAACAGTCTTCAAGGACTAGTGGCACGCAGCCAAAACTTAATGATCATGTGACCATGTGCATTAATAATACATGAAAAAGAAAAACATGCAAACCCATCAGGACAGCCAATGAGAACATAATTGTTAAGTGTTTAAAATTGTGAAAAGTGAAAGAAAAACAATATAAAATAAATACACAAATAAATAATATGAATAACTTCAATTTCATATTGCAACAGACTGGTTTACTTTATAATGGCATTTTCCCCAGTGATGCATTTTTTCCCTATAATGTCACAATGCTAAAGTTATTCTGAGACAACCAACTCAATGCTGCTGTAAATACAGGACACAGACACTGAACCTATTCAGCTCAAGCCTCAGCTAAACAGGACGAGCTACCTCGCCATCTAACGAGCGAGGTGGGGTTGTGGGGTTGGTTTGCATCAAAGCAAAGACTTTTCGACTAAATGACAAGAATTGACATCCTTTAGGCCCAACAGGGTAGAAATGTCTCCGGCACAGACGCACTGTGTGAGGTAACCATGCTGGCTTTTAAACATCACTTGGTCCACATTCTACCTACGACGCTAATCAACCCTGTATCATAAGCAAAATGTTACTGAGGCATAATGGAGCCTTTAGAGCGCAAATGCACAAACTGTGAAAGTACCAATTTTCAGAACACAATCGGCCATATTGGACTCGCCTTAGGAACTTAATGGAATTACTATTTGTGTTCTTGCATCAGGCCAGCGAGAGAATGAGGGCCATCTCAGTTTGAAAGAAAATGAGATGCTTTCCTAACAGCAGATCGAGAGGTGTGCTGCAATGCATTAGGGGTACTTTCTTCCATTAGACGGCACAAAAGATGTTCCAAAGAATCTTTTAATAATGATAACTGTGCATAATTGAGGTGGCTGGGAGCTAATGGCTCAAGTGTTAACATAACAATCTGAGCAGCATTTAAATGATGTACACGGAATAAGTATTTGAATCCTCAAAAGGCCAAAGCTCGGAACATGCAGGCTATTTCATATTGTAAATTCTTCAAAAACATATTGCATATTCAAAATCATCACAGAGAATGAGCAGAGACNTGCGTAGGAAGAGGGGGATTGTAAAGTAAGAAAAAGCTGCTGCGAACTGTCAGCTGACCTCTACAACCACAGCACCGTCATTAGAAACGGTATTTCACTGCCGAGACCTTCATCAGGTTGGTTGTCTTTCAATGTTTCTGCCATTCATTCAGATTTCATCTCATCGGCTTCAGTAGCAGCAGCGTCGGAGCTGCCAAGGTCAGAGCCTCTTTAACCAATATGAGCTGTATTAAGGTTTCGTGTTTTTCTGATTTCAGAAAGAAAAACTGTTGCTAGTACATGAGGTTGTACTTATTTTCACACAGTTTGTTTTGCCAGGGTTCTTCGAAGTAATTAAAAATTGGCAAATGTAAAACTGTGCTTCAAAGAACTCTATAATCCAGTTCTCACCTGAATTTGTTTATTAATCATATCAATAACTGATGATTGAAATAGAAACCAAGAACAAGCGAAATATGAGCAACGTGAAAAGCATCAGATAAAATAAAAATAATAAAATGTGAGAAGTCAATAAAACCAGGCTCGAGGTTTCATTTCCGTGTAATAGTTAAGAGAAACAGCATCAGGCATTAAAGAGCACGACGACTCGCATAAATTGTCCCGTGTGGTCGGAAAATCCCATTACTTGATTGGAGTCAAATGTTATCAGAGTAGAAATGAATGCTCTAATGGACCGCCGCTTTTCCATAACAGCATCTAGTTCTAAAAACTGGAGTTTAGCGGCACATTATCAAGAACCATTCAGCTTCAAGAGACGCTTGAAAAAAAGAAAAACAAGGAGATATATATGCAGAGGTTTCTGAGAGCAGATCTATCTGTAAACCCTGTGGCTCAGTGAGAATGAGTTTCAGAGGATTTTTACATATTTACGACTTCTGATGCTCGTCACCAGATTCTTTTCAAAGGTGTCAGTGATTCCATGAGGGCTGAAATCTGGAGGCCGTCTCCAAAGTTTGGAGGCTTAATTACAGCAATACTTTGCATAACAGATTCTGTATTCAGGGATGTTGTGTATTATTGTACATCTTTTGTTCCAGTCGGCTGCCATCACAGAGACAAGTGAGATTATGACGCAGTAAAAACACAAACGATGGGCTCAGACATCACCATGAACTTGAGTATAAACTTTTGTTAGAGTCACAAAAAAACCTGAACCTTGCAAAGCTTCAAACAGATCCAGTAATATTTGCTGCAACAACCGGTGATTATGACGCTTCGTCTGCTCAGAGGAAATTATCCACTTGCGGACAAACACTTAAACAACGATGGAAATAAGATAATGAAGCAATTTTTCACTCTCTATTTACCAGCCTTGAGTGTCTGAGGGCAGAGGCTCTCGACTCGGGCTGCACGCACCTCAGACGAGACTTCTGCAGCCACCACAGGGAAACACTGTGGAGGCGCTCAGCTACGTTCAAACGACAGAAATTATGATTTGGAAAACTGTGGGAGTCAGCTGCAGTTTGCCCTCAACTGACCTTGAGTCAGTTCACGATTGAGAATGAATGTGAGCTTGTGAACACATGAACGGAGGAATCAGAGTAGTTGCACACGCAAGAGAGAAAAAAGGCGAAACATTAACAGAAGAGCTGTGCAGCAGATAAAAAGAACCACTGTTTTAGGTGCACTAACAATTGGAGAAACAGCTGTAATGGAATAATAGTATGAGCTGTGTTAATTATGACAATAGTAGTTTTGGGAGTCGTAACAACTTGGTTCAGTTATCTTCCTCAGATAAGACGGTTAAACTCAAAACATAAAAACATATAGTGGTTGTTATTAATGAAAAGATAAAAATGCAACTCAATAAATGAAATGAATGGGCGAAACTGAAAATGCATACAAGAAGAAAAATATATTTGCAGTATGAAAATAAGGAGCAGGATTGACGATAACAGCTTATTGTTGCCACACAGAGAAATTCCTTTATCACCAAACCAGCCCAGTTTGTGAGCTTGTGAACGGTGAAGACACTGCTCACACACACACACAGACCAGAATCCACCAGAGACACACCGACACATGGAGTAAATACCAGCCGCTGCCTGCTCTGCCTGGAAGCCACAGTTAAAGGATGGATCAGGATCAAAAGCCCCAAAAGCACGTGAACTAAAATGTGCCCATGTCTCATGTTTTCGGAGAGGAGGGCATTTCATTTCAGATGGATTCACTGCAGTAAGCTGCCGGTTACAAGAAAAGCCTTAAGTGTGATAGTCTTCTAGCTGTGGTGCTTTAACTCTGAAGGGATTTCCTGCAAACCAGACTATTGATTACCAATAAGTTGCTGGAGAGAAAATGAACAAGTTTGATGATCTATTAATCAAATGAAGTCATTCATGAAGCAAAAAAGAAATTGTCTTGTTAAACCATCTCAAATGGGAGTGTTTGCTGTTGTGTGATACGTCGTCTCAAATTAATTATCTTTGGTCTATGAAAACAAGCAGCATGATGATATTACCTGGGGCTCTGGGAAATGGTGATGGCCATTTTCAATATTGTTTGACAGAGAATCAATCCTGAAATTAATCCGTAGCCGCAGCCCTGATATTGATCGGTTTTAAAGCTGCATTAATTGATTTCAGGCCACATGGGGACGTGCAACAAGCTGTAAAAACAACACTGACACATGGATCAGTTCATAAAGGTGATAGCGAGGACGTGTTTGCACGGTAACAGTTTCTGATTTACATATCAAGCAGGCGTGGAGTTGTGTTTGTGTTCACATGATGATCATGATGAGTCTGATATTCACTCTCCTTTCAGCTCTGTTTTTGGGCTCCACCATTTCCTGAAGGTAATATTTGGCCCTAAATGTTCCACTATGTTGACCAGCTGGTTACGAAGTTTGTCTGTTTTTTGTTGCTGGTCAGGTCGTGCAGCAGGTTTTTAGGGATTTTTTGGAGAGATCGCTGGTGTTCATCTGTTCATATTTATCTTAGTGGATTCACATACACCCTTCACTGTTATTCATATCTCTCTATAAATGCATATTTCTTTGTGCTTCAGTGCTTTCTTGCACCTGTGGTTAGATGCTAAACTGCACCTTGTTTGTCCCTGTGCTAGGGCTGGGCAATATCACAATATATTGCACACCTCACCTCGATAACAATAAGTGGACGATAACTGGAAGCAGTGTGCAAAATACCGTCAATATTCCGGGGGGAGGGGGTCCGAACCGACAACCCCCCCACCCGAGGCACATCACTGATTAGACCCTTCACTGCCCCCCCACCCCCCCCTTGGTTATCGTCAGAAATTTCGGTATTGGTAAATTATCGGTATATCGCCCTGACCGACTCTGTGCAATGAAAGTGTGAAAGTGAATCGAACCAAAATACACAGCTACACAAATCAATGTTGCAGCTTAACTAGTAGAAACAGAAAAAAAAATCTAAACTTAAACATGCAAAAATCATACGATGGGCTCATTTATCAACTTGGCTGGATGAAACACCCAAAAAGCATGTGATGTTATTCAAAGCAGAAGTCTTCACAAAGTGCTGTTCAGCAGATGGTTCAGATTTCACTCTCAATTCTGATTCATTACTTCCTGGGAGGGAAACGTCCACGTCCAACACACCACAGTTTCATCCTGGCACAACGTGTGAATGGGCTCTCAAAAAGCTAATAACAGGAGAGAAGCCGGAGACAGACACACCACTCTCCATCTTTATGCTTTTCACAAAACAGAGTGTGTTGTGTCTGGGAAACAGTGTTGGTGATGCCCACTTCAGCCGCCGCCGCCAGTAAACAGTGAAAGAGATAGTATTGTATTCGTTTAAATGGCCCGCTTCTTTTCAAACGAACAGAAGTGTGGACACACAAAAGGCTTTTTACGGGTGCGTTGCTGCCTCACAATTTAGCATTTTAGAAAAAAGATTTTTTTTTTTTTTACAAAATAAAATATGAATCAGTGTGTTTTCTTCAGCTGGTGTTAGAAAAGACAAATTCACATGAGGGACCAGGGATTCCACTCTAAAACACATGGCATCTAATTTCCCACCTACGACGGCATCCATGTTATTCTAATGGATAAATTCTTTCAACAAACACCAGAGCGTTTCCATCAGCTGCCACAGGAATAGAGGGAGGGATTACACGTAATGTTGCTTCATATGTTCCATCATCTTCCTCTCTGCTCTCAAAGAATCCAGCTGGATTCAAACTGGAAATCTCCTGGTTATACATCTAAAACCTACAGGCCTATGTGTGTGTGTGTGTTTGAAAAGCGTCCTATACGGGTTTGAAATACGCCGCCTTAAAACTCAGAAGAAAAATGTGTTTACAGATTTAGCCGCCTTACGACGTATCCCGAGACATCACACACACACAAATCACCCGCCTCCTTCAGTAACAGCCTGCCGGTGATGAAAATCCAGCGCCGTCTCCCCGTCGTCACACGGTGAATAGATTTAGGCAAACTGTCACTTCACAGCTTGCCATTTTCCCGGGACCCATTGGGCGTCACCTCGCGCCTGAAATTAAAAAGCGACAACAGGGCGTGTGCCGCGAAGCCCTCCTGCGACAACAAGCTGTCTGAGAGGAAGGAAGCAGGAAGCGTCTCGACAGAGGCCTCGTCTTCTGACGTTTGTTTCAGGTAAATGACGGCGGGGCTTGATCGCGGCGGGTGAGTTCACTCGCCGGTTTGATCCTGAAGCGCCGACGCTACAGGACCTGATTTGCCAGAGTCCTATTCATAGCTCTTCTGGGATCTAACCCACATCTGCTCACGTATTAACTGACAAGTGTAAGAAAGCAACAGCTAAACAAAACAACATCTGTTTTATAGCTACCTGCGCCGCCGCACACCTGTCGGTTTGACTTCCTCCAAACACACTTCAGTTACAGTACGTCTTCAGAGTCGACTGAACTGAGACGTTTCCCCAAACGCCAGTCAAGTCAGTTGTTGGTTTTCTCTCCACAGCTCTTCTTCAGGTACCTAATGTTGAAGATGACTCATTCAGGCTGTTGTCGTTAGAGTCGATTCATCGATTGAAAGAAAATGATCCATCGTTTCAGTCGTTAGTCAAACAAAAATATCAAATACTTATTCTTAAATGTAAGGATCTGCTGCTTTTTGGCCTAAAAGTTTAATCGTTCAACATTTTATAAAAGATGCTTCTTTGCTTTTTTGGATGAAAGGATGGATATCAATTTCCTGTCTGTGCATGAAGGAGGAGGATTAACGCACCGTGTCCTGTTTGTTTGATGCAGAGATCAAACTACCAGCCTCTTCAATCTTTCGAGGTGACCCCTGTGACAGATTATGCAACGATGGTCGTAAATTCCTGCTGCGACTAAGCAGAGAGACGAGGCAGGCGACACAGTGAACCATAGCTTGTGGCCCTGTATGATTTGCATGATGCTCACAGGTGATCTGTAAGTAAATGTTAAATGGATGAACCGCACTTAAATGGCACTTAAGGCTTTTCTTCCTTAATGGTCGAAGCACTTTATTGGCCTTTCGTGACTCGATTTTCTCTCACACACACACACACACAGATGTCAGCCATGACTGTGTTAGGGTTCATCGTCTTGCTCAAGGACACTTCAACCTGTGGTCAGGAGGAGCCGGGATCGTACCCAGATATTAGTGGACGACCTGCTCGACCTCCTGTCGCCTTAAGGTCCCCGCAACCAACCAACACAAGCTTTTTCAGGTAAGTAGTAGTCATATGTAGTAGTACTCCTTAAGATGTGTAAACAGACTTTAATGTGTAAAATCCATAGACTGTATAAAATATGGACGTAGTATCCGTGACGTCGCCCATAGGTTCCTGAAGAGCAAAAATGAAGCAAATCGTAGTGCGTAGCCATCTTGGTAGCCTACCTGCGGTTACTCCAAATATGGACAAAGAGGTGGAGCGAGGGTGGAGCTGAGGCGGGTCGAATGAACGCTATTGGCTGAAAAAAAGCCGCTGAAAAAAGCCGCTTTATTCGAAATAATCAAACTAGCTACGGCTAACCAGCTAGGTTAAATGCTAAATATCGTTGCTAGCCGGCTAACCCCACGACCATCTCTTTCCCAAACTCAGTGACTAGAATTAGCCGGGGTGACGCCGTTTAGACCGTCAGTGGCTAGTTGTCAATCAAAGTGGCGCCACTTAGATTGACAGCTATGAATTGTGCATAATGATGTATGCTGTATATTTTAAACGAACGCCTTATAAAAAATTCACCCCCCCCAGAGTTGTCATGGAGCAGAAAAAGAGCTTATGAGACTAGAGCCATGTTTTGAACCAAGCTGTAAATATGTTTTTTTCTGTGGTAAAATCGGACATTTTAACATGGGGCTCAAATGTAATTAACTCCCTTCTGCAGCCTGCTCTAGTGGTTATTCGAGGAACTGCAGCTTTTTTGCACTTCCGCATTGGCTTCATTTTTCAGCGCTGGAGGTTGCCGCTTGGTAAAATCCTCAAAGCAAAGGCCAGATACGTCCTGATTCCAGCTCAGTACTAAATGCACAAACACAAAACCGAGCAATCTTCTCATCTCCATCCTTTAAATAAAACACACGGCTCCATTCATACCAGAGCGACAACACGGATTTGTGTCACTCGGGGGGGAAACACTTTAAATTTAGGACACCTTTAGGAGCACTGTGAACACTGTGTTTGTCTCCATCTCTTCCAGTTAGATCAAGAGGAAAATGGAGACAGAGGAGAGAAGAAACCAATGAAAAATGAAATGGCCAGCTGTGCTGATGAAATCTGCAGTGATCAGCGATATATAATATTTAAACACCTCTTCAAAGATATCCTGCCTCTCCTCTCAGTGAGGTGGAGGTAGAAAGAGAGAGGGGGGGTTCTATATCGATTTATTGCTGATCGTGGCCGACTTCACAGTCCGTGAACTTAAATTGTATAGGAATTCATTATCGAGCTCAGTGAGTCAGACTCTTTGGGGATAATGTGAAAGTGACAGTTGTTACTGGGATCTTACCTCACTGGGAGCTGCGCTACCAGTCATGTGATGTAATACAGAAAGATACCATCGTAACACGCTGGAAAAACTGGGATAAAACGCGACCGGCTCGGTGCCAAATTGGCTCACACTGGATCAGAGGACGGGGGATTTCTATCACGGCAAAGACCTGCCCGAATCAGAACAATCTCCCCTGACATAACCAGTTTAAATACAGGCCTCGGGTTGGGAAAAGAGTGGGACCATCTTATCTTTGCTCTACATGTAACAGGGTTGAAATCTCAGATGTTCACAGTGCAAACCCAGCAGACACACCTCTGCTTTCATTGCAATCTGATGATTAGCACAAGAGACGTGTGCTGAACCCTGGTGAAGGAACAACTAGTTACTGTGGCACAAAACCTTCATGATGATGCACAATACAATAATAGTAACTGTAATAGTAATTCCAATAAAAAATATTTTGTGACTATAATGATCAACAGAAGTCATAAAAAATGGCAGTCTGTTCAGAGGAAATTTTGCCATGACAAAAAAAATCTATTAACATCCATGCCCCATTGCCAGCTATAGTCTATTATGTCATAACTGTTATGGCCTCCAGATGTGTGTGTGTATAACAAGTGTGTAAGTAAATGTTACTGTGCACGATTAAGTTTATGAATGAGTGTGTGTGTGCAGGTTTTTATAAACGTGTTGTGTATGTGTGTGAGCATATATGTAAGTTTTCTGAAAATGTTTTTTTTACAGTGACTTTAATATGGACTCCTGGGAGAATTGCAATGAGCTAATTTAGATGGAACCAAAGGATGTTTACACTTGTGCTTTACTTGCAATGACAAGTCAACATAAGACTCAAGTTTAACTCAAATTATCCTTTTATCATAGTTGAAAGTTTCAGCCATTTACCAACATTTACTTTCTCTCTTTCATTGCACATTAATCTAACAGACAAATGCTGACGATCCCTGAGCTGAACGCACAGCAATGCAGGATTCATAGTTTCATAGGGACTATAGACTACAGACTGTGCAAAAAACTGGACTTAACTCATGTGCAATATAACTGGACTGTTTCAATGTTTAGCAATACGACACCGTGCAATATATATATATATAGAAGGTAAATGTAAACCTGTCACTGCTGTTATCACTATTACTATTACTGTTATTATTATTATTATTATTTCTACTACTGCTATTATTCTGACACTGCTGTTGTTGATGTCATATAGCACAGTGTAGTATATTAGTATAGTATTATTATTATACAACATACTATATTATTATTATTATTATATTATATTATGATAACTAACTAGTAGTATATTACTGCTATCACTATTATATGTAGTGGAGTGTAGTCTGCATCACATTACACTACTCTATTATTATATTATATTATATTATACATGTACATGTATGTTATACATTGTATATGCTATATCATACTACTATTACATGCTATATTACATTATATTATACTACCATATGCACTCTATCATTATCATTACCATCAGCATACCATACCCACTGCTGCTACTCTCAGGTACACACATACACGTATGCATATTTTCTGTTAATCTCCTACAAGTGCCTATTTTGATTCAAATTCCTGCTACCTCTACTGCCTAATTTATTGTGTCCATTTTCAGATTTTATATATTTTTATTTTCTATTCTATTTTATACTTTGTATTCTATATTTAAACAGTGCAATATATGAGAACGCAATGGAGATGCCAATTTCCCGGAGGGAACCTCCCAAAGGGATTAATAAAGTACTCTGTCTGTCTGTCTCTCTGTCTGTCTCTCTGTCTGTCTGTCTGTCTAGTTTCATGCTGAAGCTACACGTGCAGTCATTTTTCGAAATTACCGAACCGAACTTATACCCGAGCAGCGAGCTGGTCGAAGCTGAAACACATCCATCAAGTGGGATTCGTCACTAAAGCGTCAGCCGTGTATAAACAGGCAGAGAGGAAGCTGCTGCGTGCGATACAGCTGCTGCACACTTACAGTGCATGAGCTCATACTGTAGGGAAACTTTCATACATACTAATGCTAACAAAACTGGAGTATTATACTCTTCAGCTGTGATGAAACCTGGCACTTCGCTGCATTAGAATACATTAGAGATGATGAATTCCCCTCGCTGGTTTTTCCTCCGTCGTGCAGGGCCGGGCCGACGACGGCAGACTTTCACTTCTCTGCCTTCATATTCTCCCCGTTCACGTGGGCGGCGTCATGCTCGTGCCTCGCTGACAAATGAAGAATATAAGGTTGATGACGACTTTTTTAATTTGTTTCCCGGAGCTTCCTCCTGTGATTTAGAGATGTCTGTCCGCCAAGCCGGCGTTTTGCTACCTGCTCATTATGACTGCCTGCCACATCTCCGGAAGATTACAGGTTTGTCATGCAAACAAGACAAGGACACAAAGCAGGCAGGCCGACGCGCTAAGAGGAAGTGCGAAGGTAATGGGTCGCCGTATAATGAAGGAAAACCTTGAGTGCTGAGCTGCACACAGACAAAAACATGCTGTCATGAACGGAGTTTACCGCCTAATTTGTTCCTCACACGCAGCAGCCGAACCGCGCAGGTGTGCTCGCACTATTGTCTCGTCTTCACCTTTGGAAATGCTGCTTTGACTCCTGCACCGGCTCCTCCTCTGTGGCCTCGTCCACCAACAGAAACACAAAAACACAACAGCCTTGTTTTGCCTAAAGTGATTTTTCCAATGAGTCTCTCCATGTGTGAGTATTTGTTTTTTCCTTTCCGTGCTGCCATACTTTGGCACTGTGTGTGAGACTGTGTGGATTTGGATTGTGTGTGTGTGTGTGTGTGTGTGTGTGTGTGTGTGAGCATGCTTGTATCTGAGACAAGGCCATCCATCTCAGACAGTCCCATCTGCGAGCAACAGCCTTGTTTACTTATCCCTCGACCAGAGAGCAGCAGCAGCCTGTCCACAGGTAGGCGAGCAGCCGGCGTTCAGGATGAGCTGGGAGGAGCAGGAGGAGGAGGAGGAGGAGAGGGGAGGGGGGGGGGCTGCTTCTGTCTTCATCTGGGGATAAATCATTCTTTACACCGACACCAAACTTCCACACCTTCCTCTCCTCTCACGCCGTCTCCTCGTCTCTCTGAACTCATCCTTCTCTCCTCTCCATTTTCCCACATCCTTCGCCACTTTCTCACTCCGGTTTAATTTACTCATCTTTCCAAAGCAATCCCTTTCACCTCCTCTCCACGTTGCCCCCCACCTCCTCACACCATTTGTCTCTCTCAGACCACCTACACCTTCTCCTCTCTCTGCCACTGCCTTGTTATCTCTCCGAAGCGATCCTTTCCCATCCTCTCTCTTCCCTCGCCGTCCGCCCTCCCACATTGTCTCCCTCGTCCGGCCGGAGCATCTTTCAAAGCCCAGGCCTCTCCTCCCCTCAATCTGCTCGGCTTCCTCCTCGGCCCTGACTCTCATCGCACATCATCATCACATTTTCCTTCCCCTCGTTCTGCCTCTCCGTCTCTATCGGAGGGCAGGGAACAGCCGGCATTGAGCTGATGGAGTGAAATGGCGCCCGGTGATGAATATTCATCCCGTCCCGCCAGCCGCTGTCCCCAGCCGCCGTGTCGCTGAGGCCTCCAGCCCACACATGCCACCATCTATTTGTCAGAGGCGAGACGGGGCCCACAGGAAGGTTTCTTGAGCCAAGGCTGAGCGACTGAGCGAGCCCCCCCCCCCCCTTCTAAGTCTGAACCAAACTCACACGTCTGAGCCACATCAAACAAGTGTTAAGACACTGAGACAGTGACGACACCGTCCTCGGCTGTTCTCTCTGCCGCCCATCACAGAGAGGAGCTGGACACCAGGAGCAGAGATAAACACCAGATAAAAGCCTGGTGTCAAGGAAAAGTCTGACTCCAACGAGCTGCATCATATTTTCATTCCTGATAACTTTGTAGTCATCAGTGTCATTCCTGAGGTGAGCAACAGTCCAACAGGGAGGGAACTCAAACAGTAAGTCGATCAAACAGGTTGTAAACAAACCTCCACTCTCATTGGTTGATCTTTTGATTGGACTAAACTCAGTAAAATTATTCTAATTCTATACAGCATGTGCTAAATACTGATCATCATAATATGCTGTTTTACTGGTGAGTCTAGAAAAAAAAACACTTTTATTTTACACAGGAAATACTGTCATACATGTGACGTTTCTTGTCGGTCAAATTGCATCTGCTAATTAAACTAATGAAACCATTTCACCACCACCCAAATTGTATATCTGTGAGAATAGTGTCCATCAATAGAATAGACTTTACACCACCATCTGTGCAATACTCTAATACTATATTTTTCATTTTTTGTCTTGCCAGATTCCATTTACTGTGCAATATTTCATTTTGTTATCGTCAAGTGCAATATTTTCATATTTACACTTAATTATTGATAACCGATCCCTCTATGTCAAGATCTAATTTTACTGGTCATATTTCTCATATTCTCATGTATATCTCATGTAAACCTGTATATAATCTCGTGTAGATTTGTTAAATTTGTAAATACTTTTTAGCTCGTTTACATTTTTTTCACTACTTAATTGTCCTAGTCTGTGCATTGCAAATTTCCCCACTGAGGGATGAATAAAGGTTTATCTTATCTTTATCAATTAAATAAAGAAAAAATAAAGTGAATCAAAAGTGAAATTTGTGACCGGCACCAGATTTATCTTCTGTCGCCTCGGATGGAAACAACAGGCTTGATGATAAAGGGAAACTGGGAGGTTTGTTTAAACCTGTGTGATGGTTTGACAGCTTGTGTTTCTTGCTTTGGAGGAAAAAAAAGACCAAGGTTGTAAAAAAAAGAAACTAGATTTTCCTGGTGCGAACTGTAAATACTTTGACAAGAGTCTGTGCTTCAACTCTGCAGATGAGTTTTTCTTAAGGCGCCAGAACCGTGTGGAATAGAAACAGTGCTAATGGATAAAAAGAGAGCGGGGTCAGACGGGGGGAAAATGTCGACATGATTGAGGTTCCTGCCCAATTAACTGGAGATCACTTAAATGGTTGGCGAAGCTGAGGAGGTCATTATCCTGAAGAGCTGTGGAGAAGCCCATTAGGGCTTTGCAAAGCTGCACCCATGACTCCTCCACTTGGGTGTTGGGCTTCTCCAATAAAAAGACACATGGCTGATTCTGCTCCACGGAGGCTGCCGGCCTGTTTGTTGAACACTTTACCTTCATCGAGTCTGAAGAACATGTGCGGTCATCCGTGCATCCAGGAGCCCAATCATCCATAAGCTCCATCATACATTCACCAGTGAGCCCACGGCGCATCATATAAGCTACGGAGAAACTTTATCCTTCGACGCTGAGCTAAGCCAAAAGAAAAACACCAAAGAACAAATCAATGTTTTCCACAAACTGAGCACTGCACACAAAACAAATCCAAGAAATATCGACTTTCACGTTAGCCCTGCAAAAGAGATGGTAAACCAAACAATGTAGAAACGTTTCCTCCAACAGCCGGAGAAACACGAACTGCAACATCAATTCATACAGGCGGAGAGAGGCCGGCTCCTTCTCAACACGATCCCTGCACGGTGTGTACGTTCATTCACGCACAGCAGCTCCACCTGATCACTCCTCTGTGACCGTGACCATCACAGCAGCATCTCCTGTATTAGTCATCCCGCCCCCGCCGGCACGTTCAACACACAGCCGCCTGTCTCAGCATCATCCCCACCATCACTTCACCGACACCGGAGTCAAATCTGAATCTGTTTACGAGGGTTTTAGACCAGGGGTTTTCAAAGTGTGGGATAGCGAGCCTCCCTAAAGACAACTCAAAAGTATGCCGCCCCCCCCTTTACCCCCCCTAATTATTATAACTATTATTACTGTTATTGTTGTCGCTTTGTATGTTCCACACAGGCTTAAAAAAGGTTTTAAACAATAAATGCTATTCACATCTTTATTTTTGTAAACATCTTAAACATGTTTGTATGTTCTTAAACATATTTTTAAAATATTTTAATCATCTTTATCTGTGTGTGTGGATAAATATCTTTTTAAAACACATTTTAACATCTGCATGTTTTAACATCTTTTTAAAACACATTTTTAACATCTGTATGTTTTTAACATCTTTTTAAAACACATTTTAACATCTTTATGTTTTAACATCTTTTTAAAACACATTTTTAACATCTGTATGTTTTTAAACATCTTTTTAAAACACATTTTTAACATCTGTATGTTTTTAATATTTTTAAAACACATTTTAGCATCTGTTTTTAACATATTTTAACAGAGTTTTTTCATATCTTTTTGAATACATTCAATTTAAGGCATCTTTGTGCAATTCCTCAAATCAGATAATAAACAGATCAACGTCAGTCAGATATTTTTTTTTTTTATCATAGCGGCTTGGTCGTTAAACTTTGGTGCTTGGTTTCAATATGATGCCGGAGTTTACATGGTCGCATACTGTCGTTAGCTGGCACCTCTTTGCAGATAACACTCTGTGGCAGCGGAGCATCATCAGGACCAATACATGAAAAGCCAAACTTTAAATAATCAGGGTCATACTTCCTCCGTTTTCTGCTCGCCCCAGACTCTGTGCCCTCTCTCACTTTCACTTGAGACACTAAAAATCGATCCATCTTGTCTCTTGTCAGATGTTTACACTTTTTATTTTATTTTCAGGTTTATTTTTTCCCTCGCCGCGCCTCCCCTGAAGCCCTCTGGCGCCCCCCAGGGGAGGCGCGCCTCACACTTTGAAAACCGCTGTTTTAGACAAACTGGAGCCAATTAAAAAAAGGTTTTACAGTTACTTTGTTTAAGGTGAAATAAACTCTCTGACTGACCGAAAGACTCACAGACCAAACTTAAATCATGCAGAGCTCGAGGCCTGAACGTGCTGCACTAAGTAACACGACAAACCAGAGGTGATGGAAGGTACCAAAGATCGAATACTCAAGTACTGTGTCAAACTTACTTTAAAGAATAAAGTGAACACACATCCTATCAGCTCCTGTAAAATATGAAGTATACACAAATTTAACAAATCAAAACTAGTCCAAAAAAAGCTCCACCACAACAAACTACAACAGATAAGACATATTGATGCAATAGAAATGATTAATGAATTAATATAGTACAGAGCTGCAACAAGTTGACAACAGAAATCAGTCAAACCGGAAAATAATAATCTGCAATTATTTCCTTCATTTTTCAAGCAAAAAACTACACTTTTCAGTCTCTTGCTATTTAATATTATTGTAAATTGAATATATGTGGTTTTTGACTGTTGGTCAGACGATGAGGATATTTATTCCTTTATATGATGAGTATTTTCACTTAATCAATTACATCATGTGTACTAGTATGAAGTTTCATATTCAGGATTTTTACTTTGTGTATATTTACACAGCTGTACTGATGCTTTCAATTAATGATCCTTATTCCTTGCAAACCAGCATACAAGGTTTTTTTTCATCCCAAATCAACCAGTTAATAGTTTCAAAACTAATTCTGCAAAATGGAAATATGGAGAAGAGCAACTATGGTTACACATATAATTACTCCCAGACTGAAAATGAAGCACAGTTACTAAGTGCAAACATGAAAAAAAAAATGTACAAAATTTCATTAGCACATGAAAATACTATGATAAAAATGAGAAGAGGACTTCATATTCGCTCATCCAGGAGCTTGTTGATGGAGCCAAAGAGCTGCTTAATTCACTTATGCCTCATGTCGCGTGTGTGTGTGTGTGTGTGTGTGTGTGTGTGTGTGTGTGTGTGTGTGTGTGTGTGTTGTTGTCCCAGGTAGCAGTTCACTCTGTTGGTAATGAAAAAAATGGCCTTTTCAAAATGATAACTTATTACTACTAATGAACTGTTCATTTGTAGTGGTGGTGCATAATGGTGATGAGCAACAGGAGTTCATAGTTTGCCCACCTTTTTATTCCTCACCACTCTCGCAGCAGAGCCCCGGTAGAGACATTGCCATATGACCTAATTATCTCTCATTAGCGGCCTCAGTAATTACAGGCCCTTTTACAGCTCCATCTCCTCTGTCTCACATAGGAGGGGATTTCAATTAGGCTTGCCTCGCAGCTCTGCCCGCCTCGCTTTCACAGCTAAGCCACGCTGTCACCTGTGTAGCCAAGCATAGCCAAGAGGCAGGCGGCCCCGGCGCTCGCAGAGAGCCCCCCCCCCCCCCCCCGAAAGCCTATACGTGTCTCTGTGGCTGGCTTTTATTCATTCCATATCATGCGCCCATCAACGAGACAAGACACACGAGACAGCTTGAAGAGGTATCTCCTTTCAGCGAGGAGAAAAATAACCTTTTATGTCATCTCCTGCAAGCAGCACATCATGAAAAATACATAAGAAACAAACTATGTATTGCAGTGCGTCTTCCTGTCAAAGGTAAATAGGCATGTGATATGCAAATTCTCAGACATCTGAGTGGCAGAAAATGCCTCCATCAAGCCAGATTTCGTCAAACATAACTAGGAGAGAAGGGGGGGGAGATAAGATTGAATCATCTGCCCCGGCATTATTCAGCTAAAAGCACAGTCGGATTCATAAGAGGAAGAAAGAGAGGAGGAGGAGGAGAGAGAGAGAGAGAGAGAGGAGGCGAGGGTCGAGCAGCAGCGAGGAATTACTCTCTCCTCTCCCTGCTTATCATTTATCTCTCACTCCGACCCCGGCGCCAAATCAGTCACCCTAATTAACAGGCCAGCCAGGAACACCAATCAATACTGCAGAGGGATAATTAACCCCTTGTGTTCTCAATCGTCTCTACAAAGGTGAAATTGAAATTGATTGAGATTACCTTTTGTCGGCTAATTGTGGCCCTGGCGTGGGTGAAGGAGGGTCGATGGATGGCATGTGTGGCGTTATCAGAAATCGGTTCGGGTGGATGTTAGCTGCGTGGGGTGTAGCAGTGAGGTGTTGTGGGATACGTCTGCAGAGGAATGCTTTTATTTTGGAAAACTACGCAGCATATCATGAGTTTAATTTAGGCTCTGGCACAAAAGCCACACAATGCATTTACGTTCCTGTCCAGCAGATTTACAGTATGTCTGGAGCATCACAGCTGTTCCTACACCTTCACCCTATCCAGTCAATCACAGCCATCACACTCTTCTTCTGCACATAGACTGTATAAAATATGGACGTAGTGTCCGTGACGTCACCCATAGGTTTCTGAAGAGCAAATTGTAGTGCGTAGCCATCTTGGTAACCTACCTCCAGTTACTCCAAATATGGACAAAGAGGTGGAGCGAGGGCGGAGCTGAGGCGGGTCGAATGAACGCTATTGGCTGAAAAAAGCCGCTTTATTCGAAATAATCAAACTAGCTACGGCTAACCAGCTAGGTTAAATGCTAAATATCGTTGCTAGCCGGCTAACCCCACGACCATCTCTTTCCCAAACTCAGTGACTAGAATTAGCCGGGGTGACGCCCTTTAGACCGTCAGTGGCTAGTTGTCAATCAAAGTGGCGTCACTTAGATTGACAGCTATGAATTGTGCATAATGATGTATGTTGTATATTTTAAACGAACACCTTATTAAAAAAATTCCCCCCCCCCAGAGTTGTCAAGGAGTAGAAAAACAGCTTATGAGACTAGAGCCATGTTTTGAACCAGGCTGTAAATATGTTTTTTTCTGTCGTAAAATCAGACATTTTAACATGGGGCTCAAATGTAATTGACTCCCTTCTGCGGCCTGCTCTAGTGGTTATTCGAGGAACTGCAGCTTTTTTGCACTTCCGCATTGGCTTCATTTTTCAGCGCCGGAGGTTGCCGCTTGCTTCTGCAGCTTCAACACTTGTACTGAGGCCATGACTTCACTCTCCAAGCTCCTAACGTGTGTGTTTGTCAGCCAATGACTGCATGGTTGGTTTTAAAATGGCTACCTTCCCTGACCTCTGGACCTGGTTTGGCCTCTTTCATCTTGATTAAAAACATCTTTGTCAACTGATTGATAGAGGTTTGTCATTCTTGCTGCAATAATATGGTTAAAACAATAAAACACAGCTGATCCAAATACACCATAAACTGCCTCCCATACCCCTCCAGCCTTTATGTATCACAGCAGCTTTGTTGTGTTTTTATAGTTTACTTTTTATAGTTTGTGTTACTTTGTATGGGATTATCTTTTATTGGCTTCCTTCTTTGTGTTTTCTGTTATTTTAAGATGCCTGAAAAAAGTCCTCTTGTGGGACAATAAAGATCCAAACAGGAAGAATTTACAGCAGCTGACTTCACATTAACAACAAAACTCAAGCAGATGCAAAGTAATTTTGACCATCAGAATTTGACTGATATGATGACCAGAGATTTTATAGTTGGATCCTGAACAGGCCACTGAGCCCAGCAGCAGACCCTCAGTGCTGATCTGCACAATTTAACCAGCATCAAATCAAAGGTAACAGGAGAAAAATCAACTGACCTCCTGGATGATAAAGTGCAGATTCATCCACCTGGTCTGCAGGTTTCAGCCACATCCACAGAGGATCACCTGAGTCCAGTTCCTCTGCAGCCAACAGGTGATCAGTCTCAGTATAAAATCCAAGTGAACATCAACATCTTCATCTTCTTCTCAACACCCTTCAGAATTAGCTCCTCACATTGAAAACTGACGTGGAGGAAATAAAGTCCTTCCAGTTGCAGTAGCAGGAAAAACAGTTTCCTCCAACGTTACTTCAACCAAACTTTTGACACCTGTGCGTCCTGGCCTAGCTTACCGCGCATGCGCACATGGACGAGAGCAACACGTGCTGGTCCTTTGCCTTTCCGTAATGCCCCGCCCTCTTTTGGGTGGAGACTAGTTTGACTGACAGTAAACGCACATTCAAAGAGCCAGATTAGTATCATTAATTAAGTGTGTTTATTCTTTAATTATTAGGAGCCCAAATTACAGTCAGGTAAATTATTATGTTATGATGCAAATCAACAATCAGTGTCATTAAATAGAAAAATTAAATAAATAGGGATGGAGGTATCCTGACATATATAACTGCCTTTGATTGAATCTCCAGGTCATGTATTTCTGTCACATTTTCTTTTGTTAAAACACGTTTTTTTCTCTGTCCAATGAGACGCTACTGTAATCTGATTACATCTCTGTGGTGAAGCAGAACTGCTGTCTCTATAAGGCCAATAAAGCTATATCTTATCTTATGTGTATTTATTAAAAGACCTTTTATTACAGGCCGAGAATAGTAGAAAACAGGTCAGTTTTAACCTCCTACCTAACTTTATGCTGTTGACAAGGGTCATTATTAGAAAGGCTTTTATACCAAACTTCATTCTAAAAACAGGTGTTTTAAAGCAGGGCCATATTTCTTCACAGGATATAAAAAGCTCATTCTAAAGTAATGAAAACATGATTCTTATTTTCAGGTGATTAAACACTCGTGAAAACAGAATTATGAATATTATACAAGTCTGTCAGTAGATCTCTTAAATCCTGCACACTGGACCTTTAATATCATCCCATAACTTCTGCCGCTGCGTCATAACTTTGTTCCAGATGAAAGATTTCGCTTCGACCTTTCTTATTGCCAACTCTGCTGGATTTGCTTTTCATCCACTTTTTGGCAACTTGATCTACTGTTTCATTCCCTCGAACGCCTTCATGAGCTGTTACCCGTATAAACTGTGCATCAATCCCTAATCTAACAACTCTAAATAAAGATTGCAATATTTCATAAAGAATGGCCTTCATCTTGAGGAAGTGTGTGTGAGAGCAGCCGGGGCTTAGAATGTGCAGGGGTTTGAGTTCATCTTGCCATCATTTGAACTGAATATGATAAGTTGATCTCTTTGTCACCTTAACTTTCAACGCTGGAAAATAAAATGCACAACCTGTTTGACCATTATCAGGGTTTTTAGACCCATCAGGCAATATATACATAATGGTCATACATAATATTGTTCACATGAGCCTGCCAAGTCGATGCAGTCGGGCTGAATGAAAAATATAAATAGAGGGGAAATAGAGAGGCTGGTGTGTCTCTTATTGGGTTCCAGGAGGGGTCATCTCTTTTCATCTCTTTTCATCTCTTTTACCCTGCACTGCACTGAGGGAAAAAACACTTTATAACTCATCTCACTACTCGCGCAGATGCAGCCAAATCCACTTCAAATAAAAGGTGAAGACAGAGAATCGGCCCTCCAAGTTTTTCGCTGGAGGTAATTGTGAAGCTGCGAACACAAATTCAGCAATTTCAAAAAAAAATGTTAAAAAAGAAATAGAATGAAAAAAGTGTCAAATTAAAGCTACAGCTCCATCAGATGGAGATCTACTGTAGGAATTTATGCCTAATGATGTGTAGTCCAGTTATGAACGTTATGAAAGAGGATTCTGTGAAAACACTATTAAATGTTCAGTTTCAGTCTTATATACCAGAAATAGTTGAGGGTGTCGTTAAAACAATGTGAAATATTGAGATAAAATCGACATGAATGTTAAAATCTACAATAACAACTTTGTTTTTAGTGACTAAAAACTGAGACTTCAGATCATTTTCAGGATGTGGATCAGGAGTGTGATACATTATAACAGGAGATAGAAAAGGTTGTATAAAAGCCTGAGACTTTCAAATGACTTATAATTGAGTTTAATAATTAATAGACTCATAGATTGGAGTCAAAGACGGCTGCTACTCCACCTCCTCGGCCGGCATGTGAGCATTAATGTGAACGGGTGGAGTGGCTTCATTCATCCTCTTCATGACACAGGCAGGTTTCATTAAGACAAAATAAATCATTATGATCATCTGATATTAAACCAAGCAGCTTTAGATGATGTTTAAAAGTCCAGTTGTTGTGCTGTTCCTGCAGAGGCATCCATTTTTATCTCCTCTCATGTTTACCTTTGATTTAATGAATTGCAGCAAACACAGTCTTGATGGATTTTGCTGCCATAATGGAAGCGTATAGAAGCTGCAGGACTCCTGATCTCAGCCCGGGCTTGTCACAGGTTCAATCCACTAATAAACTCCAGATATGAAGAGCTGCTCCACACCACAGTGGGATGGATGCCGTCTCCCCCTAATCAGACCAGGTCTTCCCCGGAAAGTCCGCCAATTATCTACAAAGCCCGCATCATTTTGCTGGACACCACCTCGACAGCCGGCGGTTAAATGATGACATGCGGCTGTACATGTCATCCGGTCAGATTTGGAGAGAAGTACAGAGCAGCAGCAGCGGGATGTTCGACCGAGACCGGCCGACGGTGACAGGATGAAGACTCATCTGTCACGAGAAGAGCAACTTTAAATTGGCTCGTTAACAACCACCGTTCCATGTTGTAGCATTTCTGTGTGTTTAATAGATGATAATTAAGTGAAACATTTATAATGAAGGCAAGAAGGATATACGTTTAATCTTCCTCTCAGTATTTAATCCTCTGCTGCTGCATTACATTCTTTACATTCAAGATGTAATATAATAACCAAACACTGAGTTGATATACAGTCGTACAGTCGGAGTCTTTAGAGGGAAGAAACAGTGTTTGGTCTCATACAAAAGCAACTCGAAGAGACTGTGATTCTATTAAGCTGCTGCTGAGACGTTGTCCAGCACAAGAGTCTTTGTCTCCTTGTAGCTGAGATTGAAAATGTTAAAATTGCTGTCAAATTCATTCAACATGGTCGATGTTGGAAAGAGGCATTAGAAAAACTACTCGTCCATTTTCAGATGCTGTCGGTCACTGTTTCTACTGGATGAACATACTCATTTGCAAAGGTGAAAATAAAGTGACCCGGCAGACAGAAACAAGAAATGTCTCCTGAAGCCTGAGTCCACAGCTTGATGAGTCAAACTGAAATGAGAGATGGAGCAAATATTTGGCAAAATAAACACAGCTGTCTGGCAAAAAAAAGAGATCCAAACACTATCTCATGCCTGCATCCATGCTATATAATGAATGCCTATATGTTCACATTATAACCTCTAAATCAGCGGTTTTCAAAGTGTGAGGCGCGCCTCCCCTGGGGGGCGCCAGAGGGCTTCAGGGGAGGCGCGGCGAGTGAAAAAATAAACCTGAAAAGAAAAAAAAGTGAGAGAGGGCACAGAGTCTGGGGCGAGCAGAAAACAGAGGAAGTATGACCCTGATTATTTAAGGTTTGGCTTTTCATGTATTGGTCCTGATGATGCTGCGCTGCCACAGAGTGTTATCTGCAAAGAGGTGCTAGCTAACGACAGTATGCGACCATGTAAACTCCGGCGTCATATTGAAACCAAGCACCAAAGTTTAACGACCAAGCCGCTATGATAAAAAAAAAAAATCTGACTGACGTTGATCTGTTTATTATCTGATTTGAGGAATTGCACAAAGAGGCCTTAAATTGAATGTATTCAAAAAGATATTAAAAAAAACTCTGTTAAAATATGTTAAAAACAGATGCTAAAATGTGTTTAAAAAAGATGTTAAAACATAAAGATGTTAAAATGTGTTTTTTAAAAAAAGATATTTATTCACACACACAGATAAAGATGATTAAAATGTCTTAAAAATATGTTTAAGAACATACAAACATGTTTAAGATGTTTACAAAAATAAAGATGTGTAAAACATTTATTGTTTAAAACCTTTTTTAAGCCTGTGTGGAACATACAAAGTGACAACAATAACAGTAATAATAGTAATAATAATTAGGGGGGGGTAAAGGGAGGGGACGGCATGCTTTTGAGTTCTCTTTAGGGAGGCTCGCTATCCCACACTTTGAAAACCCCTGGTCTAAATCATTCATTCTTCTGGTCTGAGTTTTTCCAGTGATGATGTCCATAAGGTTGTTTTTTTTTACCAACACAATATTCCTTCACCTCTGACCTGCTGACCCTGCTCAGGATTCAGAAAAAACAGAGGAGACTGAACCTTTGAGTCAAACCCATTATTACATACTCTTGGACTGTTTTCTTCTTCTTCTCTGATACTTAATATGAGCAAACAAGGCCGAGTGTGTTGCCTCTCATCAGGGAAGCTGGGATGAAATGTGTTGCCCATCTTGCTGATTGAGGCTGATTCAGCTGCTGAGTTTTCAGGGATTTTACAGGAAATGTTTAATATAGGACGTCCCCTGTGCAGATCAAAGCATTAAACCCTTGTTAACGTCCCGCTCCACCGACAGAGCTGCACACGACCACATTACAGCTCAGCAAAGCAAGTACACGATGAAGCCCTGTGCTCTCAGGCCACAATATCAAACACAACACCTCATCATCCCACAGTTTTCTGGGTGGGTGTGAAAGGTCACGTCATCTCTTCTTGTATGTTTCTTAATTTTGCTCTAATCTCAACGTTTGACTTTTATGTTAATAATAAAAAAAAATCACACGAACACGAGTTTGCTGTGAAATATTAATCACAGCTCTAATTATCTTCAGAAGTGTGCCTGAAGATAATTGGAGCTTTTAACAATGTAGGAAAAGTGTTGGCTGCTGTTTTTGAAACGCTGAGCAAAGAACACGTCTTCGTTCTTGTAACACGACACAAAGCTGTAAGATGCATGTGAGTCGACTGGACCCAAGATTTTGAATTGAAAATGGTAATCTGCACGTCACTATCAATACACTTTCAAACTAGTCATCGGCATCATTAAAAGAACTTTTGATGGAAGCAGTAGGAACTCAGGAAATCACCTGACGAGCATAAGTCAACAAACCGAAAATCTCCGGTTCGAAAAGGCATCAAACTTGAGGCAGGTACATTTCTGAAAGCTGCTATAATGAGCTGTTGGGAAGCTGTGGGCACAAATGTTTCTCATTAGGACCGAGAGTAAAGAGCAATGAGTTATTAAACACCCCTGTCTGCAGTAGCCAGGGAAAGGTAATTTGGGGATGATGGCCGCCGCCCCCATTGTTAGCAGAGATTATAAAACATCCCCACTGTTAGACAGAAATTAAAGCATCATGTGAGGCAGGACAAAAGCTTATCTGGCCATCAATCCAGAGGAGTTTGGCTGGAGTGATTCAGAAGGTCCTCTGGTGCCAGACAGGAAGTATCATAATTGGTTGGTTTTACAGAGGCCTGTTACAGGTGAGACAGGTGTAGTGCAGAGAGGAAGGAAGCTCTGCAACGACTGAGACAATGGCTGAGACAAAAGGTCGCAGACGTGGGATGGCGAGAGGAAGAAATAAATTTGCAGCAGGTGAGGAATATTTCACTCCCCCCAGACCCAAACTGATTGAAGGAGGAGCCCTCAAAACCTCAAACAGGACGGGGAGTAAAAGTGATGGACGGGGACATGATGGGGTCAAAACTCATTACACTAGGGGGAAAATAAATTTGGACCACGCAGGAAGGGAAACACTTCTCAAGCCTGTGTCGCCCTTTAACTCCTCACAGATCCAAAGTGATAGAAGGAAGAGCAGAATAAAAGTGACAGATGTGATAAGACCAGATCAGGTCGTTTCACAAGCAGGATGAGAGGTCTCATTTGTGGTTATTAGAAATTAAATTGTAAATATTTCTTGTGGAAATCTTCAAACCTACAGCTGCTGTTTTTGTGCCAGAGACTAAAACTGGAACAAGTGTAGCAGCTGCAGAATGGTTGTTCATTGAAGGACCACTCAATCAGGGATCAGGATCAGGTTTAATCCAAGCGGCAACCTCCGCCACTGAAAAATGAAGCCAATGTGGAAGTGCAAAAAAGCTGCATTTCCTCGAATAACCGCTAGAGCAGGCTGCAGAAGTGAGTCAATTACATCTGAGCCCCATGTTAAAATGTCCGATTTTATGACAGAAAAAAAACATATTTACAGCCTGGTTCAAAACATGGCTCTAGTCTCATAAGCTGTTTTTCTACTCCATGACAACTCTGGGGGGGGGCAAATTTTTTTATAAGGCGTTCGTTTAAAATATACAGCATACATCATTATGCACAATTCATAGCTGTCAATCTAAGTGGCGCCACTTTGATTGACAGCTATGAACTGACGGTCTAAAGGGCGTCACCCCGGCTAATTCTAGTCACTGAGTTTGGGAAAGAGATGGTCGTGGGGTTAGCCGGCTAGCAACGCTATTTAGCATTTAATCTAGCTGGTTAGCCGTAGCTAGTTTGATTATTTCGAATAAAGCGGCTTTTTTCAGCGGCTTTTTTTCAGCCAATAGCGTTCATTCGACCCGCTTCAGCTCCGCCCTCGCTCCACCTCTTTGTCCATATTTGGAGTAACCGGAGGTAGGCTACCAAGATGGCTACGCACTACGATTTGCTTCATTTTTGCTCTTCAGAAACCTATGGGTGACGTCACGGACACTACGTCCATATTTTATACAGTCTATGGGCACGATTAACATACACACAATAACAGCTCTCCCTCAGTCCTCTGCAGCAAGTGAGAAAATATGCAAATGAGAAAAAAAAAACTCAGACGGATTTAACAGAAATAAAGTACATTTTTCAACATGTAAAACCAACAAGGGAAACTCAGGAACACATTAACAATGATTTATCAAAGCATTTCATACAGTTTAAACTGGAAAAATTACTGTTAAACATGCTAGCTTAAGCAAAGGAGGGAGAGGATAACAACACGTCTCACCAGTGCAAAACTCATCCCCGTTTTGCCTGGGATTTCCCGCTGCACCGCCAATGCGTCTATTGTCCGTCAACAATTAGAGCCCCCCCTGCTACAACAGGTAACCCGGAACTATAAAAACATTTAAATTATTAATTCGGTATAAAAATAATACAACATTAGAATTAATATTACAAAACATATTTTAACAGATTTTTCATCATGGCAGAGGATATTATACACAAGTTTTAAGAATGTTCATAAAAATATAAAATTATAAAAAATAACATATTGACTCAGCTACACAAGCAAGAGGAAATAAATGTGGATAAATGCTGAACAGGGAGGTTTGTGTGATTATTAGCAGGATCAAACTGTCCAACATGCTCTGTTAAAAACGTGGACCAAATGGATAAATAACATGACAACATTTGTTTGAGTTTGGGAAAGTAGACGTTCACAAACTGCTCCCAGATGTTTCCTGCTTGTTGAATAATGTCGGTGTGGAAATGAAAAGAATATGAAGGGGTCTCCGGAGATTCTCGCCGGGACACATCATGGGCTCCATAACTCGTAGAAACGCCCCTGTTGATTGTACACTGAATCATAAAGGCCTGGACTCCAGCCAGCTCTGAAAAAGGCATCAGTCAGTGGTGTAACCTGTGATGCGTTCAAATAAGGTCAGCAGCCGTTTTCAAAGATATTTTCAAAGCAATTATTATCGCACGGGTGACAAAAGTGCAGCAAAACCCACACCCACACGCAGGTAATTATTAAGCTGCCACCGCAAATGAATGGGGCTTCTGCTGGATATCCTCAAATAGCCATTCATGACATACACAGGAAGAAAGAGCGTTTTAATACCTCGACACCACGTAGGCTTTCAAAGTGTTGCACATTCCTCTGATGAGAATTCCCATCACATGTAAAGCTCGGACCGACTTCTAATCTCCTTAAATGTACGCAGTGGTCGGGCGGCATGAAACATGACAGCTGTCAGCCAACATACTGGAGGCTCTCTCTGCCAAAGGTAATGGCCAGTAAGGAGAAAATTGGACAGGCTGGCTTTTTTCGAGTGGATTCAACCTGCCCGAGCCGACGCGCCTGACACCGGGGGCCGCCGCTGAGTGACTGCAGCTTAGTGAGAGATGACATGACAAGCGCATAGTGCTTTCTGTTGCACATCCCCAGTGTCGTGAATGACCCACTTTTTCCCCCCCTCCTCTAATTGCAATTCCCTCTTTAAAACTGTATTACTTTGCACAAAGGATGATTCAGTGTTGGACTACAGGCTGCAGCGGATCACACACAATGCAAAGGGAATTTGTCTTTATTGTTGAAGAAGCGCAGAGTGTTGGTTACGTAAAACACAAACAAATACATATGTACAATGCTTTACCACTCAATGCCACACTCACACGGCCCATTTGTCCATATACAAATTCTGGGCCAACAATAAGACCTGGATCACAACACGACCTGTGACATTTAGCCAATAATGCATCATGTTAAGAGCAAATATATTCTGCATTTTTTAACACGCTCAGGCTGCTGACAAGAACAAACACGTTTTCTGCCTGGATTTCCATTATTTACAACCTGCAGTGTCTTTTCCAGTCGCCTTGTTCAGGTGATATACTGACCAGCGACAGACCGCCGCTTGCATCCAAACCGTGGTCTTGTTAAATACTCTCGACTTTACGGTTTGATTAGGATCTCCAGAACGCTCCATTAAACAACTTATCGGCGAGCAATGGATTGTGGGATACCGGGGCTTGCAGAAGATATGTCCTCCATGTTGAAGCAAAAGACGTCTGGATCACTTTGGAAAAAAGCTAGAAATGCAAACTACGACATAGAAGAGATGCTATCATCAGGGCGTCTGATCTGAAAAGGCTTCCTGAACTTGCTATAATTCATGTGCTGCATCGCGGTGGCAGAACTGGGCGTATCCACCAACTGCTAAGTGTCTGGCAGAGAGAAATAACCTCACACACTTCCTGTTTTCTTGCCGGGCCTCACTCGCAGGGGATTCTCCACAAAATGAATAATACATCTTCTCCATTTAATTTGGAAAGCAGCCGTAATGAGGCACTTTTGCACAGTGTTTCCCCACTCGGTGCTCTCACGTGCCGCCAGCCCTGCGTGGTTGAATGCGAAGCTGTTAATGGACTGTAAATTGGCGTGAGGGCAAAAAAAAGCTATACAGAATATTCATACTTGGAAGGGGGGGGGTGCAAATTGATGGATTTATTCACGCAAAATTAACTGAGAGTGGCAGCAGCCTGGAGATCAGAGACGAGATCTTGTGACTTGAAGATTGCAGGCTTGAGTCCAGGAAACAGGCAGAGAAATGTTTGGGTGTTTGTTTGTCTGGAAAATAGTCGATGCAGCTCTTTGGAGATTTTAGCCAGTTTGAGCCTCATTGCTCTGGTTTAACAGCACATTTACTGTAATAAATCGAGTGTACAACACCTGCCCAGAAGCAAACGGCAGAAAGTCACAGTTAGCGACGACTTGGTGAAGAAGTGAAAGATCTGAACCTGATTCCAGATCTCTACATCACAGCCCACGTCTCAGCACACTGATTCAGAGAGATCGATTGAGCTGTTTCTGCCAGTTAGAGAAACAATCAACTTAACTTATCCGAGTTTCTACAGCGAGCCAACTACCAACGAACATGAAAACTACTGAGAGACAATGGCCACAAGCAGCGACAAGCATGGATGAGGTCAACATGCAAAAAGTGTCCAAGATGTTTTAGGTCGGCCTTCGGAAATAATATAGGAAACATGTAAGACTTTTGTCAACAGTAGGTGGAAACCAAACCAGAGCTGAACAGAGCATATTGGACTAATGTTCATCAGGTGGACACAAACACAACTCTGCCCCCAATAATCGATCAATGACACTTTAAGTCAGGCTGCATCATACAAGAAGTGGTGGTCCTTAATCTTCAACCTGGTATCAAGCCACAGTGTGTTACAGACCTACAACTGTGTCAGTGTCACATTCTACCTCACTGACACATTTTCATTCTGTGATCAAGTTAGCAAGAATAAATATGCAACGTCTTGTTAGACTTTCAAAGTAAAACTTGCTGACTCTGATCGAGTTTTGGCACCAAAACCACTTGGCTAGCTTTAGGAAAAAGATCATGGTTTGGGTTAAAATAAGCATGTGACGTTACATATGTGACATGAGTTACATTTATAGGTTAAAAAAAGTCAACGTTGACTTTTGGTTTCACACAGGACGTAAACCTCGTCCTACATCCAACCACCCCGACCTCCTCCATATGCAGACGATGGTGCTCTTTATATGTTTATCCTTTGTTGCTGTCATTATCGCCCCCTGTTGGTACCTCACCTTCCTATATGTGCATACATTGTGCACTTTGCTGAGACAAAACTTGCTTTGGTGCAATACTGGTCTGTAATCTTGCAAAACTCCATTTATTATGCAGCATGAGCAAAACAAATTTTGACTGGTTCTTGTATCAGAATATCGTCATTCTCCACATTATTTACATTATTACTGTAATTACATCAAAAAGTCATCTGTGATGACCTTCTCTCTTCTCTGCTGGTTTGGCAACCGCAACATCCGGTCAAAAAATACACTGTGCAAAGTAATTAATACAAGCAATAAGATTCTGAGAGTACAACAGTGCACACTGTCAGATCTGTTTAAGAGACAGATAATTAGAAAGGCCAATGCCTTTCTTTCTGACAGCTCCCACCCTTTACATCATGAGTTCCAGTTTCTGCCTTCTGGCCCCCGGCTTAGACTTCCCCGTATGAGAAGCAACAGGTACAAACACTCCTTTGTCCCCACAGCCATTTCCCTGTTGAATTCAGGACAGGGTAGGAGGAGTCAGACCTGATTTTATGGATTTTATGGCTTCTTATAGGCAGGTTTTCCTATGGACTGATTGTCATTTGCACTGTATGCACTGGTTGCACTTTCCCCAACTTGGTTGGGCTACATGAGTTATTTTTACCGATGTTGTTTGTTAGCACACTGTATTATCCTTCCCTTTTAGATTTTTTATCGTATGTCTTCTATATGTTTTTATGTTACATGTCTGTACTTACTGCAACACAAAATGCCCTACGGGGACACTAATAAATATCTGAATCTGAGTCTGAGTCTGAAATCTGAGTCATGATCAGATATTCCTTTATTAGTCCCACAACGGGGAAATTTGCATGATGAGCTGTAGCCAATTTTATTTCTAAAATATGCTTCAAATAGCTTGGTTTGACTCCGTCGCCCAGCTTCAACCTGCCTCGTCCTCCTGCACAGCTCCAGAGTGGTGTGAGGAGCAGGGAGGAGCAGCGAGGGAGTGTTGGTGTGATAAAGGGGTACGACCCATTAAACCCTCCAGGCCTGAGTAAAATACAGTGACACGCAGTCCCACTGTAATTTCACCATAAAAGAGTCAGCCATCCTAAGATGTAAATTTATCGAGGAGGTCGTAACATTTTACAGCCGGCACTCTGTCGTGGATATGATCACATTTGCTCGCAGTTGTTAAGATTATGATCCTGGATGATGTGTTTTACAGCAAAACAAGCCGTAACCTCTGAACAATTACTTTGATTACTGTTAAAAAATTTGGCCATTAATGAGCAATTGCTGGCACTAAAGAAGCAGAAGGTTTCCTGCATGGTGAAAATATAAGTTTATTTTACTAATGAGCTGTTAGAAGTGGCCCGTCGCAGTATTTTGGAGACAGAGGAGTGTGTGTCTGTCTGTGTTTGATTTAAATAATGGCGAAAAATAATAAGACGTCTCTGCGTGCAGAGGCAGATGGGATCCTGTTTGCCTCATAATCCCCTCTGAGTCGCCGTCAGAGCATCAGGAGCATGTGGCCTTTTTCAGTCTAGACTACTTTATCACTTAGCTTATTTGCCGATCAACAACACAATTTGCGGGTGGGAAAACAAAAAGGCCCGAAAAAGAAAGCAGAAAATCGAAGATATGAAAAGTCCTTGTTTTCATTTCTTTTTCGGCGGCCGTTTCCCCGCAGACGGCGCTGCCTTTTCATTGGTAATGAGCAACAACAGCAAACCTACTGAGGAATGTCTCTGCAACAGGGAGCTTAATTAAGAAATAATTGACTTACAGTGTATTTTCAAATAATGGAGTTGTTTGAAGTCTGACACTGACAAAGCTTTACCTTTAGACGGCAGGCGCCTCATTCAGACGGCTGGAAACGTTTAAAAAAAGACATTCTTCAGGGGCCGGGGAAATAACATGAAATAAATGGCTTGAAATTGGAAATCTAACGCGATTTGAGATGCTAAGAGAGAACATCTCTCTTCTGATGCCTGATAGACTGGAGGGGGGTGAAAAAAGGCAATTCTCTCTGCGAATGTGTGTTGATGCATGAAAAAGGAGGTATGTGTGTTTTTAAGAGAATTCCAGGTGTAATTGGCAGAATTATGGCGAAGAAGCAACATGAAGAAACTATGATTATTACATCCAAGCCGCTCATTCAAGCTCAGCATGTCAACGCCTACATACTGTACTTCAAACACATAATCTCCCTCCTACACGGGCGGCGAAGAATGCAGAAATTACCAGGGCATAAAGATCTGTTGTGACACCTAATGTGAGTGGCGTTTAGCTGTTATCGCTTCCTCAACCTCCACTCCAATGGAAACCACACTTAGCTTTCGCCTGTGAGGGGAATGTTTGAAATTCTAGGGATGTACGCATGAAAGGGAATAGAAATGATGCCTAATGTATATGAATGGGAGCTGTGGCATTCAGGTATTTCACGCCGCACGCCCTGACAGAGGCTAAAGTGAATAAGTCGTCAACTCGCATTGAAATTCATATTGTATCCCCGGCTGGAGCTGAGCCCATTTTCTCCACAGTGCTCTCGCCATGAGCCATACAATAGTCAGGGAGACATCTAATGAGGCAGGAGAGAAAAAAAAAATACTTAGAGGAAAATCCTTAAACTCAGGAGTTGGCATATTCAATGGCCGCTCTCTAAATTCAATGAGAAATTCTTTTGTTGAAGCTTGGGGGGCTGGTGGGAGGTAGAGAACAAAACTCAGGAAGAAGAAAAGAGTGAGCGAGTGACTGAGATGGACTGTGACAATGCCGGCTTTGGTCTGGTCCGCCTGCAAGGATGACGAGTGAATATGAGGGCAGATAGGAGAAGAAAGGCAGGAGGGGAAGGTTGAAGCGGGAACAAGAGCAGGAGGTGGTTGCCGGAGTCGGCTCGCGGCCCCTGAAGGTTGCTGGGTCACATCTTGATCTGGAGAACGTGTAGGACGACCTCTCTGTTTAAGTGTCAGGTGCTCAGCGAGAAGCTTCCCTCTTGACTCCGTGAGTCAGCAGCCAACTCCAGCTCGTGTACAAAGCAGCTTCCCAGATTTCGCCTTTGATCCACCGGCGCCGCCGCCTCACGCAGTTTGACCTTTGGGTCCCCTCGAGAGACTCCCCCGACTCTCCATCTGCTTGTTTTTTTTTTCCCCAACGCTCGGCTGCTAAAAACCACTTTGCAAAGTTGGTTAATGGTGCAAGATTGTTTTTTGCTATGAGAATTTTATGTACTTCAGTTAATGGCCTTCAATTTATTCCCTCTGTAAGTGCTATTGAAGCCTGAGAGTGTTCAGGTTTTCATTTCAACCACACATTAAAGCAGCTGATTTCACAGACGAGCTTGTGCCTGGTGCTAATCAGGGAGTAATCACCTGCAGTGTTTGGCTGGAATGAAGGCGCAGATACTCCAGCTTCAGTTGCACTTTGAGAGCGACTCTTCATAACCTTCACCCTGTGAATCTTTTAACTTTGACCCCGGACGGCCCCATTTTCAAAGGGAAGACAACTAAATATGCTCCTTGTGCAACATCGCAGCATTTTCCAGCCCTCTGAGTTCTTTGTGCAATTAAACCGAGCGACTATTTCACCCCTCTGACTTTCTAATCCACTCGTGTTTATTTGCACACTGTGATGTGCAACATGTCCCTGTTGATAATCCCGCCCGGGCCTCGCTGCCGCCGCTGAAGATAAAAGCTGAACGTACACACAAACATACACAAAAATCTGCGGCAAATAACTGTAATTTTAATCTCCACTTGACATTAACTCGTGCATTTTGTCAAACAGCTGTTTGCAGGCAAAGATCAACTTCCCGTGTCTGTGCATCGGCAATTAGACGTAATTACAAACTGATTTCACACACATGAAAACAATCTCCGCGCTGTTTGTTTGATGTCTACCAGCTCATTTTTAAATTGTTTCAAAGCTGCAGCAGCATTCCTGATTTTGTTGCCTGGTGGATTTCTGCTCTGGGGTCACTATTTGTCTCTTGTTATCAGCAGCAGAGACTGCGGCTCCCAACATGTCTGGCTACACACTGCCCCCTAGTGGAGGAGCCCTGGATTGTCCTGTGCTCAGCCCTGATGCTGCAGTTTGTTGTAAAAGTTTAACACAGTGATGTGAAGTGACTGGATGTGCTGAGCTGAAGGAGACAACTCTGTAAAACCAAATGCTGTTTTTCAAGATTATAAACACACATACAATTTCATCCAGGGTCAATAATTACTAAAGGCGTTCATACAAATGATATGAACTATTTGGAGTTGACAAGTCTTGACAGCCAGAAGTCAGCAGATAAGAAAAAAAAAAAAGATCCCCTGCAGACCTGCTGTAAAACAAATACAAATATTCTGCTGTAAATAAGAATTTGTCTCAGATGTTAAATGCAATTTAACACCAAATTATAATCAAGAAGTACATTTGATTGTTCCTGTTCTTTGCCTTAGAATGACATTCATTACATGGCCATAAATATGTGGACACCTGAACATTATAGCCATACATGAGTGATAAACATCTCATGTTAATCTGCTGCTATAATAATAACTTCCCACCCAGAGCGATGGCAGACTCAGGGTCTGCAGGTGGAGGCCGGGGTGGAGGTGGAGCTTACGAAAAGCTGTCTGAACAGCAGGTGACAGCTTAACATTCAGGTGAGCGATGTAGCAGCAGGTGAGCCACAGAGGCGCGAGCAGAGCACTGACAGCTGAAGTGCACCGCCCTGATGAAAAGGGTGCAGCGGATATATCCTGCAGCGAGAAAAAGTAATGCATGCCAGTGAAGTAGCCCGAACTGGCCCGAAGGCTTTGATTTATTCATAGGCTCGGTCTCTAATGTTGGGTGATAAGGTTCACACTCTGCCTTTCAGTTCATCCTGAAGGTGCTGGATGGGGCTGAGGTCAGGGCTTCTGTGCACGCCTCCCAAGTTCTTTCAAGGTAAATGGGAAAACCATTTTTTCGTGGAGTTGGATTCGTGCACAGCTGTCACACAAACCAGAGGAGTCGTCTCGAAACGGCATCTTTATCTTATTTCTACTATTACGACCAAGTGGATTTTTTTCTCCATCTTTAATTTTCTATCACTGATTTATTGTAAAGCACCTTGATTATAATTCTATCAAGGGCTTCATCAAACTCATTCACTCAAATGTTCAGGCTCTAGTTTTGCTTTTAGATTGTGCACTTTAACTTTAATACCTCCATTTTTATTTTATTTATACGAACTAATTTGATTTAATACGATTCATTAATACTCTTCATTCCTTTTGTTGCAACTGTTTAAACATAGGAATAGAATTAATTACATTTTTTGTATATTGCCTTGGCATAATTTCCTTAATTGGAAGTAAGGAATCTGCTCCAAACAGCCTCAGAAACAAAACACACAGACGTAAAAGTGTCCAAATATTTTTGGCATTCGTATATAATAAATCTGGGTTTTTCTTTCAGATAGTTATCTAAAGGCTGTTTTTTAAATTCACTTGAAATATGTCTCATTAATTAGTCGGTTTCCTCCACCATGTCCTTCACTGCACACTGAAGCCCATAGGAGCAACAGCGCCCTCTCTTGGTTGTGTAATGGACATTCACCCTCTCAGTTCGCAGGTGTTTTTCTCCAGCTGAAGTTGAGTTAGTGCTTTTTTTTTATTATTCCCTGTGAGATGTGCACAACCTTCTTAAATCCTTCTCTCATGTGTTTTTTAATATGCTCTCCCCGGTGTCTGGTTTTCTGGAAAAGGCGCCGTGTGTCCTTGATTGCAGAGTACACAAGATTCAAAGAATCTGCCTTGGGTAAAGCTAAAATTAGTTTTATTTTTTAATACAGAAAAAAAGATCAAAGCAATTGATGTTGGCATCCAGACAGATTTTTTTTTCTCCCCCCCCCCCCCCAACCTAAAATCACCGCTCTGGTTTTTGGATTTGGTTGCCAGCACAAAAACTGGGGTTGAAGAGGCTTTTATGAGGCCAGGAGGAGGAGCAGGAGAGTCTGGCTTCGGGGGGGGGGGGGGGGGCGCAGTGGGAGGTCCACCAGATGTTCACAAGATACGGGGAAACATTTGTTATGTATTGTGTCTGGATGCTTGTGTTATAGTTGCTGTTTTTGTCATCACNCCTTTAAGGCGGGAGGGGGAGGGGGAGGGGGGGCTGGGGGGGGGGGGGGGGGGCGCAGTGGGAGGTCCACCAGATGTTCACAAGATACGGGGAAACATTTGTTATGTATTGTGTCTGGATGCTTGTGTTATAGTTGCTGTTTTTGTCATCACTTCCTGTTCAGTTCTGTCTTCCACATCTCTGCACATCTTTCACTGTGGTTTCATAATATTTCATGTCACTTTCTTTTGTCCTCCACGTCTCAAAAATGGTGACATTTTGGGCTCAAAATGACATTAAACAGGTTTGACTTTGATCCGTCTTTGCTTCATTTCTGCTGTTTGTTACGATGAGATGAATCAGACTTTGTGCTGCACAAAAACATTGAAAAAAAGCCCCGTCCCGGTGTCCTCCTACTCCTCAGGAACGAAAGGTGCATTAGAAGCCACGTCGAGGCAATAAAGCACTTTGAGATTCATTTATACTCCCAGAATTCTCAAAAACAAGGTCAAGTCTGATTCCTCAAGTTCACACTGTGACATTTCAAGTATGGTGAATCAGATAAATGGCTGTCTTTGATGTTGACGAGTAGCTTTTCACTGGCCTCTTCAGCTGCACTCTTTAATCTGCCACATTTTTCTTTCCACTCTTCAATTTGACAAACAGGATTTGAACTGAAGCCTCCCACACAGTAAACAGTCAACAGTGAGCTGCAAGTGGCTGAGGAAGATATTTACCACTTTGTGTGTTTACCACCTCTCGCAATCTGAAACAGCAGCTGCCACTAGTCCGTTCTTCTTCTGCCGCCGCAGACATGTCACAGAAGGTAAACAGCCCCGCTTGTTTGAAAGCTGGCGGTGACGGCGAGCGGTGATTGAGCTCAAGCCGGAGGTCAGGCCGCGCCGGAGCTCATCGTGCGCCGGGCTGCTCCGGTTCACTTGGCCATGTAAGCCGCCACCTCCTTCTCCAGACTCTGGGCGAAGCGGTGGTTGAGGAAGAGGAGCTGGCCGTGAGGAAGCAGGCGGCTGAGCAGAGCGTCGACGCGGCTGCTCCTCAGCAGGACCTGGAGGGAAAGCGCTGTTAGTTGCAGACTCTTAACGACGGCAGTTAGTTACCGACGCTAATAAAATCTGTACGGCTGCAATCTTGTTTCATTGCCATTTACATAACCTGTAATGAGTTGTTGCTGTTGAGCATCTGACTGTCAATGTTCCTCCACAGCAACAGCTCTGTGGAGGCAAACTGCCGCACTCACTCGATTCACACTAATGAGGCCTTTAAACATGTGTTGACACTCTGTTACAAGAGGTTTTATGTGAACTCAATACGAAATATATTGAACACAACATCATTAAAGCTGCACCAGGTGAAAAGATTTGTATTAATACACCTACTTTATCAGGCTTAAGCCAGAGTCTCTGCAGGGTTCAGCAAATTGAATTCAAGACCTTTTTAAGATCATTATGAATGAAGTTGAAGATAAATTTCACACTGGTAAAAAAAAAGGTATGAGGGAAATCTGAGTCCCAGAGCTTGTGAAGTAAATACATTAAAATTCAAAGTAACTGGTGATGTCAGGGAAGATGGTTTGAAACAGTCTTCACGGCTGCTGACCATTGACGTCACCCATAGGTTTCTGAAGAGCAAAAATGAAGCAAATCGTAGTGCGTAGCCATCTTGGCAGCCTACCTCCGGTTACTCCAAATATGGACAAAGAGGTGGAGCGAGGGCGGAGCTGAGGCGGGTCGAAAGAACGCTATTGGCTGAAAAAAGCCGCTGAAAAAAGCCACTTTATTCGAAATAATCAAACTAGCTACGGCTAACCAGCTAGGTTAAATGCTAAATATCGTTGCTAGCCGGCTAACCCCACGACGATCTCTTTCCCAAACTCAGTGACTAGAATTAGCCGGGGTGACGCCCTTTAGACCGCCAGTGGCTAGTTGTCAATCAAAGTGGCGCCACTTAGATTGACAGCTATGAATTGTGCATAATGATGTATGCTGTATATTTTAAACGAACGCCTTATAAAAAAATTCGCCCCCCCCCCAGAGTTGTCATGGAGTAGAAAAACAGCTTATGAGACTAGAGCCATGTTTTGAACCAGGCTGTAAATATGTTTTTTTCTGTGGTAAAATCGGACATTTTAACATGGAGCTCAAATGTAATTGACTCCCTTCTGCGGCCTGCTCTAGTGGTTATTCGAGGAACTGCAGCTTTTTTGCACTTCCGCATTGGCTTCATTTTTCAGCGGCGGAGGTTGCCGCTTGCTGCTGACTGGTCACCCTGGGTCAGACTTGAAAACAGAAGAATATTGGTTGATGTCAGGTGTTTGTGCAACTTTATAAAAGTAATTTTAAGTCGATAATCCAATTTTTAAGACTCGGTAAAATCGAATTAAGACAGTTTAAGGATTGAAATTCAGAGTGGCAACAGTTGAGTTCCAGTTGAGGAAACTTGTCTCCAACAGTAATAGTGTATTCTGCTGTGGATTAATCCACATTTGTAGCTATAGTGAGTTTTCTGCATCAGGACAGTGAATGTGGAACTGACTCTAAATAAACTGCAGTGTCACCCAGTGCATCAGTGTAACAATAGAGCTCTTAATGGCTCAGATGAATAAGATGAATCAGGCTTTTACCACACAGACACACACTTGTTAGCAGCATACATTCATTGTTGGTTTTGGTCTTTTCGTGGGGTTTGTCGAACATCACCACATTTATCCTTTAAGACCAAAATAAACATGGTCTTCCAAATAGCAGTAACAGAGCTAAACTCTCCAATTATAAAATCTTCTCTAATCCCTGCTTCACAAACTGGCCAAGTCGAACACAGCCAGAACTCCGACTTGTTAAAATCGAGAACAAACACTGGTTACAAAAGAGCTGAGAGACACTTGACTGACCTTATTCTGCAGCCAGTACAGTTCAGACACAAAGAACTTGCTTGTTGCCACCCAATAATGAACCATAAGCAAGTGTCAGATAATTAAACATCTGCTTCAAGGTCTCACTATCTGGACTGACATTGATGCACTGATTCCAGAAAAAAGGGACAATCTTTCAAATAAACTGAATGTTTTTAATCTCTTATCAATGTAACAGACCTCACACTGTGCAAAACCCTGTCAGATCTGAGAAGTATTTATTCTATTTGTGAAAGCAGAAAAGGAGCAATTTCACAGTTTTTAGGCCACATAGGACCGAGTCTAGATCAAACCAGGACTATGAGGACATGAAGACTCCACAGACGGTTTAAAAACAAGTCACATTTTAGAAGCCTTAACTGGATTTGTGAAAACAAAAAAAAAGCAAATTTAGACACTTTTTCTTTATCCAGATCACATCAGACCAGGTCTAGATCAAACCAGGACTATGATGACATGAAGACTCCACAGACGGTTTAAACACAAGTCAGATCAGATCAGGTCTAGATCGAGTTTGCATGTTAATCTAGTCTTGGTCTCAGTAGAGTCTAATTTCAGCCTCATTACATGATTTTTGGGTCTCAACTCTAAAAGTGTTCCTGACTGTACAGCTCATACTGGAGCCCTTCATGAAAATAAAAGCATGTCTGTCTGGGGTTGGCGCTCACCTCGCTGCCCTGCCCCAGCATGTGCAGGTGCTCCAGGCAGTGCCGGGTCAGGTTGCGCAGGGTCCCCTCGGCGAGCAGGAGGTTCTCGTGGGGCTCACAGACCAGCGTGAAGCCCAGGCTCTGGACCCCCAGCCACAGAGCGCTCGTCTCCTCAGAGAAGGGGTCTCCGGCTCTCAGGCGCGTCACGCCGCTGTCGGCCTCCTGCAGGGCCAGCGCCTCCTCGCCGGGAACCGCCTCCACCAGCAGCCGACCCGAAGCCTCCCGGGAGAGAGAGACGGCGCTCCGGACCTGCCTGAGTCACACAGGATCAGTGGGTAGTGTAAGTATCTCATTCCTTTGAGTCTGACTGCTGCTGGTCTATTGTCTATAGTTGTCATTGGTGTTGATGAGCCTGTTGGTTGTATTGGCAGTTTTTGCCTCGGCTCATTGTGTCAGGGGTTAGGATGATTCTAGGAGTGGGTTGGTGGTAGAAAAAGGAAACTGGGGGGGGCATATTTTTGCCTTATTTACATCAGCTGGAGAATTCCGGGGTTTTTTTCTAAATCAACACCATCATCTTAATCTGATTATCATTTTTCATTCATCTGTCTTTCAATTGATTAGTTTTCATATTTTTGGGGAGGTTTTGTTTCGTGTTTAGTGTTGAAAATTAAGATAAATTCCCATCTTAAAGGATCAAAACCTACCGTGATGTAAAGTAGATGTAAAGATGTAATGTCTGAAAATTGGATATTTTAACAGTCAGAAAAACTAAAGTAACTCGTGTTTGATTTACAAATGAAGGAAATTAAGCAAATACAGTGTTTAAGAACTTGCAGCCAGATGAGCAGCTTTTGAAATCCTGCCCAGTTGTCCACTCCTGATCTCGAGCAGATGCAGCATTTTAACATAAACAAAACTTCACCACATTTACTCTGAGACATCAGTACAACTGAGGTCTTTTACAGGATGTTTGAAAGGCCTATTTTTCCTCCAAGCTGGAAAACAATAACAGCATTTTCTTTTGAAAGAGATAATCAGTAGTTACAGGTTGTCACGACCCAGAAAATGACACACGCTCTGTGAAAGAAAACCTTATTTACTGGAAACAAATGAGACGAGTGCAGTGAAGATTGACGGCCTCCGCTGGCCTCTGTGATGACTTTTACACTGTGAGCCATCAGGAGAGCAGCAGGATGCAGAGAGAGGAGAGTGGGTGCATTACGGCAGGAAACAGGAAGAGGGTGCTGTTCTGCTTGGAGTCAAGGTATCCAGGTAACAAAGGAAACAATACATGAAATAAATATAAAGCAGCATCAAGAAGGAAGACGAGGACAAGAGCAGCCTCCTGCTGATGCAGAGAGTTGTGAGGTTCATGGTCTTAATTTGAAGAAACACAAGAAATAAGACAAAAGGCTCCTTTCAAAATAACCACACCTGTAGTTAAATTGAGTGTTAAATGCCAACAGTGTCCTGCTGCACTTAGAGACTGGAGGTGAGAGGTAATCAAGCATCATCATCTGGATACTCATGAGAAACAATTAGTTTGTTTTGAGTTGGGAGGTGGGACCAAACCTGAGGCTGTCAATCATCTCCATTATAGTCACATGTGTTTACAGTGCGAATACAGTGGATTTCATCAGTGATATGTTGATGTGAGTAAATACAACAGAAGCTTTAAGTGACAACAGAGGAACTGAATGTAGTCGCACATGTTGTTTTTGGTGCTCTCTGTTCAATTACTGCAAAAAACAAAAGACTTGTAGACTAAATTTTCTGTCATTGTCCACAGTGTTTACATTATTTAAAGCCAGTTCTGTTCGTGTTTTCAAGTTAAATATGGAAATCGACTCAGAATAACAGTTATTTGTAAGATGAGAGAGTGATTTCAAACACTCATAATCAACCCTGGCTGTATAAACCCACTCACCTGGCCACCACAGACAACTTCTCCTTCTGCAGAACTCGCCTCTCTTCCGGGTTCAGATCCCGGTTCTGGTCGGAAAACAAGACTTCATCCGGTCCAAAAACCCGGGAGTAAAGTATCCGACTGTCCCCGGCACCGACTGCACCGACCGGACAGACGGTGTGGATCAGGAAACACCGAACCATGTTTTCACAAACTGTCTTTACGCTGCACTGTTTCTACTGACGTCTCACTTCCGCGTTGGTCAGCTGACCTCGCTCGGCTTCCGTTGCTATGCGCTATTTAAACCACCAGATGGCGCCCACAGTCTAATTATATTATATTATATTATATTATATTATATTATATTATATTATATTATATTATATTATATTATATTATATTATATTATAT
>JBBMOC010000106.1:576675-597573 GCA_037975185.1 Centropyge bicolor | reverse complement strand
TGTGTGTGTGTGTGTGTGTCTGGGCACGTGCTGCAGCAGAGGCGACTCCCAGTCGGCAAGAGAGGGAGAATTTGAAAAACAGGAACTGCTGTGTGTGTAGGAGAACCGGTGTCCCCGCCACAGCAGAGACCAAACAGCCGTCGAGCTATTCTGGGTTCAAATGTGGACAGTCTAGTTTGCTTTGACTGACTCCTGCACAGTGAGGCCCTGTTAACACCCAGGCTACAAAATCAAAACCAGAAGAGTCTTCAGTCTGGGAACTAGATAGAAAATTGGCCTGAGACTAACATTTTTTTTAAATCAACTGTTAGTTTATAAATGGTGAAAAATACACAAGATGACAAAATCACTTGTACAAAGTGTTTGTGTTTCTCGTTGTTTGGAGCAAAACCTAGACAGTGCATTTACAATCATGAAACTGAGGAAAGTATATTTCACAGCAGCTCAAACCAGAGAATGTTTTGGCATTTGGTGATAAAAAAAAAAAAAAATCTGTCTCTGTTGTCAGATTTGTCTTAATATAATTTTACCAGTTTTGGAAGTTCTGCACATCTGTTTGTGTTTAAGTATTTGAGATGTGTCCTTTGTTAAAATAAAGATTCTGATCATTTCAAAGAAAAGACACTCGTACGTCACAGTTGAACACACATTGGCTCTTTATTTCAGCAGCTCCCCCACGAGCCTGCACCAAAGTATTCAAAACCACCCCATTCATTATAAACAGACATTATTAGCACTGCAGAGGGGAAGACATTTTCTCTCTCTCTCAAAATTAAGGAATCAAAGCAAAACAGAAAATATTTTCTTGGATCAAAAATTCCATCTCACACTTGCTGACCTGCAGCAGTCGAAAAAAATCTCACTGCAAAGTTAACAGGTAGTTGGTTTGCTTTGGTATCTTCTGACCGAGAAAAAATAAAAAGTCACTGTGTATTGCAACTGATCAGGAAGAGAAAAACAAGCTCTGCATCAGTTTTATACAGTAAAAGCTGCCATTAAAGGATCCAATTTGCGTTCTGGGACGCCTACAGAAAGGCATAGTTTAAACGAAGTGATGTGTAAATGGGGGTAAAAAAAATTCATTAAAAAAATATTGAAAAAAGCACCTCACCAATTCAAGGCATTTAAATTAAGTGCTGAAAAATGCAAAATAAAACTAAGATATCCGATGAGAAGACTGAAAGTTAAGACCTGGCAGTGTGGTTTGGTTGGACTATTGAAATCTGGCAGTGATTTGTGCTGCAAATGCCGGCAGAGTAAAAAAAGGTAAAACAGGCAGTAGGTCCAAGTGGTTTTTTAAAAAATGATCACATTGCTTCAGATCACCTTTCTCAAATCTGTTCACTGCACCTCAGTGACTTCTGTAGAGCAAGCGTATCATTTCACGTCTTTCCCCCCCTTTTAATTTGCATAAATAACTAACATTGCTATAGATAAATGAAACGATTGGAGACGGTATAAAATCCCCTTCTGTTGGCGCAATCCCAAAAGGCATTTCCTCGTTGGTGGGGGGAGGCCTCGGGCTCTGAGAGGAGTTCGTACTCAGTCCGTTCAGGGGGGAGGCAGTGTGTTTTCAGAGGCAGTGTTAAAGAGGATGCGGAGGCGCTCAGAGCTTCTTCAGTCGGCTGTACATGTCTCTCTTGCTGCGCTCCCCGGCCCAGGTGCGACTCTTGAGGCGGAACTTCCTCAGGTCCTCTTTGAAGTCCTCGTGGTGCATGGGCCGGTACGACTGAGGTTCACATTGTGACTGCGCAGGAAGAGAACAACACTGGTTCAATGTACTGAAGAGCCGCTGAGGATTTCAACCATCACCATGTGGGAGAATTTCTCAAAGTATTAGATGATGAAAGACGACTTGAAGCCACAACAAAATGTGACAAACATTATCTCAACTCAAGGCCAGTTTATGAGCTATGAACTCATAAGACCATGAAGACGTATTTTCTTATTTTTTTATGAACTGGCCAGAAGGTATATAGGTTGTTATAATAACTGCAGGAGTGAAATAAGCTAGTCCAAGCTGTGTGATTAACACAAAACCTGTCTCTCATTCGTCGATCACACATGATCACAACAGAATCATTTACTAAACAGGACAATAAAAACGAAAGTCGCCTTCCCAACTCCCTAAAATGTGTCCTTCAACAACACTTCCTCAATAAACTGGTGGACTGAGCATCTAACAACAAGTATCCCAGCTAATGTTGCAAAGCTGTAATCTTACTTTTACAGCTGTTGTGATGTGTAATTATACACATTGCACTATGCTATGCGGAAGTATTTCAACAATAATCGAATGGTTTCCAGTCAACAGAATGAGCAGTTGCACATCATATGTTGGTCAATGGCACATTCGCAGGATCAGTCTACAGGATTTCCTGAAACAGCTTCCAACTCAACCAGTAACTCACTGCCGAAGCCAATCTGCAGAAAGCTCACCTGGAACTGAGAGTAGAATTCTTTGTATCCGCCCTTGAGGATGTAGAGTTCGGGGTAGTGGAGTTTGGGATACTCGTTCATGGCGCGGTCTCGCTCCCTGACGAAGCGGCACATTCGAGGGCCGCGCTCCGACGAGTACTCGCAGTGGAAGATGATGACGATGCGTTTGTCCGGGCAGGATGGGATGATGGGCATTTTGAGGAGGAAATCCTCCACCTGGTCCTCCTGGTGCAGGTTCAGAGCTCCCTGAGACGAAAAGGATGAACCCAGCAGCATTAGTACAGCAACTGACCACAAACGTAACAAAACTCTGAAACTATGACAGACATATAGACATTATTACATATAGGGATGCACCGAAATGAAAATTCTTGGCCGAAACCGAAAATGAAGAAACCAAGGCCGAAAACCGAAAACCGAAATAAATTATGCCAATTATTACCATTGCATTCGTGGCTATGACTGTGTACTAACCTCACTAAAATCAAGGCATTGCAATTACATAAATTAATATTAATGCTTCAAAGAATAAGTCAATTACAAAATTATGAAAATATTTAACACTGACATTAAAACTAGCTATTAGCTATCCGTGGGTCTTTCTTGGATATAATGAAATGCATCCACACCGCAGACATGTTGGCAACTATCCAGACGTGCGCGTGCCGGTAGGGTTGCCAAACATCCCGAATTGTCCTTTATTTGAAAATTAAATGTTGCGTCTGCGGGACGTGATTTGTCCCGTATTTCATAAATGTCCCATACACATGTCTGTGGCAAACACATTTCAACACTAAATGTAACATTAATGAACTAAATAAAACACAGGAAAGATTAAGGCCAGCTAAATCTGTGTGCCGGGGACCCCGAGCGGACCCGCTGCGCTCTCTGCCAATCAAAAAGCTCTGTCACGGTTGCCTAGTTACAAACACTGGCGCCGCTACACGCGCATTTTAAAAATGGCTAGAGGCGGCAACCGCCCGTGGTGGGCGTGTTTTGTCTTCGTCATCACAACATCTTGTTTCGGCCGTGTTGTTTCGGTGACAAAAGTCTTTCGGCCAAAAACCGAAAATGCACTTTTGAGCCAGTTTCGGCCGAAAATTTCCGGTGGCCGAATTTTCGGTGCATCCCTAATTATATATATCAAATCATCCATTATTCAAAAAGAAAGTGTACTACCTAAGAAATTAGCAAAATTTGATTCTCAAAAATTCAACTCTTAAGTTACAAGAGAAAAACTTGGGAGAGTCTCACCTTGATGTGTCCTCCCTCAAACTCATAGGGGTAGCGGCAGTCGATGACGATGACTCGCTCGACCAGATGATTAAACTGGTCGGACACAGCTTCCACCATCTGAGGAGCACAATGAACACATTGTATTAAAAATATGTCACTTACTTACGCTGGCACATGTTTGCTCCATTTCTATACAAGAGAAACCAACAGCAGTGCCTCTACTCACCGTCTCTGAGGTAATGTACTTGAGGTCTTGGTGTTTGCCGTCCACTGTGGGTAATACAAAAGGCTACAAGAGGGGAAAAAGACACTGGATCAGAAGAGTAATTTAACACAATTAAGTAATTAGTGTAAAACACAGCCGTCTTCCTCACCTTGGTGAAATCTCCTATTAGCTCATTGGAACCATCCTCACCGTCCAGCAGCTTCTCAATCTCTGTCTGGCAGAAGGACTTGGACCTCTGGAGCAGAGAGCAGCCCTGGAAGAAAAGGAGGGAAGAACTTAAGGAGGCAGTCGAGGAGAAAATTAGGTAATTTGAGACTGTAAAGCCACTGATAATATCCAGTCAGCCCCAGAGGATGTTTCAGAGGACATTTCTCCACTTCCACTAAGGAGGTAACAGATGGTCAGTGGAGTTTTTTTTTACCCTGTAGAGTTATTCTACCAACAGGTTTGTGCTTACGTCTAAACTAATGACTTCATGCATTCCAAAAGGTAATCAAAGGATATCACACAAACAACCAGCCCCAAGACGTGACAGACTCAAGAAAAATCTTTTCTGACTCATTTTGAACTTACAGCTTTCAGCTAATCAATAGGGATGAGCGAGTACACCACTATCTGTATCTGTTTAACCATCTACATTATCTGTATTTGTATCTGTACTCGGAGTGGGCGGTGCCTAAACCGGAAGTGAGTGCAGAAATGGGTGGGGCTTCAAACTGTACATTATTTTAAGTCGGGCTAATTTGTGTGTTCAGCTATATGTGTGTATGTGTGTAAGTGGTCTGTAAGACTGTTTATTTTTAATGATCTGTGTGAACTTCATGATTCATGCAAACATCCAGTGATGGCAAACAGGGAAATAATATGTCAGCCTTTTTCACTTTGTCTCAAAAGCACCGCGTTCAGTACGAGCAAAGTTTTTCAACTGACTTCACCAGCCAAACTAAGAGCAAGCAGACGGTAAAAAATAAATAAATAAATCCGACCGGAGCGGAGGCACTGACCGACGCAACACGAGCCGTTTTCAGCTCTGTCTTGTCAAATGCACCGCGTGTATGTTGCGAGAGACGTGCACAGACGTCTCTGTGTAGGGAGGGGCGGGCACTGCGTGTGACTGGCCAATCATAGAGCGCGAAGACAGTCAGTTACACAATAAGGATTTTCCTTCAGCACGAGCACAGATATTGACGGATTTTACTCGTATCATGATCGTATTCGTCAAAAATGCTTTATCCGTAACGGATACTCGTTTCAGATGAGTATCCGGCTCATCCCTACTAATCAATACTAGAAATTGGGCTTCAGTAACAGACACTGATGTTTGACTCCTCTAATTTATGATCAGATCATGTCAACACGCATTCATTAAATCAAATATACCAGGTACCACAATAACAAATACTAATGTGAGGTCTCACCATTCTTGGGGATTCAGGGTTTTGTTCCAGGGTGGTGACTTGTGTTCCTGCCAGACTGCGCCGCCTCTTCACCCTGACAGGTGTGTTTTCATCTCCGGGGCAGTCGGGGCGCTTCATAGCATGACGGGACACCGGACTGGGCATGGAAGGGGAGCGGAACAGGCTCCGCGGCCAGCAGAGGCTCATAGGCTGAAGGAGAGGAAAATGATTAAACTCAACACTACATCTATCAGCAGAGCAAGAAAGCTTTGTTTCAGTACAGACAACATGAAAGACTTTTGCTTTCTGTTTGAATAGTACAAATCTTTAAAGCTGTCCAGAGTGAAAGTAAACATTTCAGCTCATAGACTCAGACTTACAGAGTCTTCTCCTGTGCCGTCGGCCACCAGCGGGGCAGTGAGCAAGCTGTTAAATCCTGTCGGCATCCCAGAGTCGTTCTGTAGATGACAAGGGAGCGTTGTCAGACGAAGAACACAGAACACAAGTGTGATCTTCTAAATTCTCCTGATGCAAGAAGGGATTTTAAAATTTGCAATGAACTCCATTTAACTAACACCCATGGATGTTAGTGTAAGTGACGGGGCCTCACCTCCATGTTGTCATCGGCTATGTCCAGGAAGCCGTCGTCTTCGTCGTCTAGGGAGGAAGTGAGGGAGGAACATCTGAGGAACGTGGGGCTGGAGTCATGTTGCTGGTTTGGTGGAGGTGAAGAAAACTGGACAGAGGAAAAGATGGCCAGTGTTAGCGTCTTTCTAAAACCAGGCTGACGCTTTGTGCACCGAGACGGATACAGACTCTTCATGTTAGCGTACCATGAGGGCTGGTGCTGAGCTGGGCCGGTGGGCAAACGCATCCTTTGACTGGCCGCTGTTGAAGGAGCGCATGCGACACCGTGATGCTGGCTTGGTTGGTTTCTTGAATTCAAAGCCCTCCTGAAAAAGAAAGGTTTAAAGAGTGAATCAATGCTCAACACAAAAGCACTTAATTTGTGTTGATTTTGCAGATGACACTCAAAAAAACAAACTCTTAACTTTTCAGACTACACTAAACTCAACGGCCTCTAATCTGTTGTGCAAACAATATTTCTGCAGGCATTCATCATCTGTTACCAACCATGGCCAATTTTATTATTCTTTTTAAGCCACAGGATACAATGCTTTCGCCATGGCAACAAATCAGCTTCCTGAGCAACACTAAAGTTCTATGGTAACTAACCAGCTAACAGTCAATTTAACAAAGTAGGTTCTGTTGTAGGTTTCTGTGCTAGCAAAGAAACAAAGTGCATCACTGACCTCCGGCATGTTCTCCTTGTTGTCACACTGAGAGGAGGCGGCGATTATTTGGGAGGGTTGCTGGCCAAATATTCCGTAGCGGCGAGAATCTGTTTCCTGTCCCTTCAGAGATGGACTGAAACTCTGGAGCTGGAGCTGGGGGGAGGGAGGGGAGAGAGAGGAATCCAGTGAGCAGAGGCTCAGCAACTGTAAACTAGCTGCTCTGTGGTGGGTTCACACTGGAGGATGTTTTGAATTAAAGATTTAAAACTGCCCTCGGGACAAAATCTTGTTACCAAAACTGCTACCCAGCTGCAAGTTTGATTTTTTTTTTTTTACTGTGAGGCTTAAAAGTCAGGATTCCTTTGACTGAAACTACCCTCTGCTGTATTCCATTCTCCTGTCCCTCGTGAGTTTCATAATCTTTTTATTTTTTCTCTTCAAGAGGAATATTTTGAGAGCCTCATTAAAACTACAATTCTTAAGGCATCTGTCAGCCTTGAACACCAGCCAGAAATTTGATTAATCAAAATTAGACATGCAGAACTGTAAAACAAAAACAGGCAAATCCGCTTACTGGCAATGAGTTGATTCTTCGAATTGGCATCTTCCTACAACGGAAGGAAAAGGAGGGAATTGCAGTCAATACAAATCAAATCAGGCAGACAGGCTGTTTTAATTTGAGGAGTAAAAGACTCCCCTGGGAGCAATATTCTTCAAATGAGGAGAGGCAATAACAACCAAACACCGGTTAATGATTAGTTAATGATTTTAGATTGACTGGAGAGAAACTTACTGGTGGATAACTCTGCTTGACTGTTGAATGGCCTTTTCAAATCTAAGAGAAAACATGACAAATGATTCAAAATTAGTTGAAAGGCTTGGAAATACAACACATTTAAGGCTTGCATTTTATAGTCAAAACTGTTGAATTGTAAAGTCAAATTTCATTCAACAATAATTGACGGATGAATCAATTACTATTACTATAATTGCAATTATTAATGATACTAAATAATTCAGACCTAACAAGATGAACCATGTCTTTAAGAAAACCAGCACAGGAAAGTGGCTGGAAGGCTGTCATTGCCAGTCAAAAAATACCTTGTGCCCATAAACTAAAGACAAAGAACCTGCAGATCTATTGAGAAAGCGAGAGGAACGGTTGGACTAGAGGAAGTTGTGTGAATGCACAGAGGCAAGAGGTGGTCTTTGCATTGGAGTAATGCCCACCTGTATGCTAAATGAGTAGAGAGCTCAGTGTGGGGGGAGGAGGGAGGGCAGGAGAAGGGATGCAAAGATCAGCTAATCTACCATATGCCTGCTGGAGCCAACGCCGCCAACCCCTTTTCTGCAAGAGCCTTTTGTTTGTTGAGGAGAGAGCGTGCCCCATTCAATACAGACCAGAAGAAGGGAGGGGGCAGTTCTCTGGGGGTGCCCTCATTTCAATGGCCCTGACACAGAAAAACTATAGCACCCTTTTTCCTATTGAAATAACACAGCATAGGAAAGAGTGTGCCAAAACCCAGAGGGGGTGGGCTATCATTAAACCCAAGCGCAGGGCATGTCCTCCCCCAGCCTGAAGACTCCTAGCAACCAAGCAGCTGTAAAGGAGGTGAATGAGGTCTTGAGGACCAAATGCTGCTGTAAAGGAACTCGCACATCAGACTGCGACAGATGTCTGCAGAGACTCGCCCAACTGAGAATTAAGAAAAGGGCCACCCAAGATTAGCAAGCCATGGGTATGCTGACAAACTGGTCGAGATAACAAATGCTGAGCTGACAGGAAGTGACACAAACTAGTCTCACTTCTCTCCGGCATCTTATCCCTAGTTTAAAGTTTTGATCAAAAAGTTTTTTCACTAGATAACTTAAAGAAAGTTATGTCCTTATCAGCTAATCTTCTTAACAAAATGAGTGAAGCCATCGTCTTAAATCCAACGGTAGAAACAATAATCCTACAGGCGAGAAATGGTGCTTGGCTCAGCTGAGCCCCAGCGCAGGGTGGAGGTGGGGGGGTCGGAGATGGTGGTTGGGGGTAAGCTGAGGGACACAGCTCACTGATTGATTAGCACAGACATGATGAGGACAGTGCAACTTACGTGTCCTCCATTTCAACAGCATCCATGGGACTCGGGGGATCCATGCCGAGGCCTGAAGGAAGAGATTATTGTCACAGATCAATATAAGCATCAGGTGGTGAAGCACAGGATTGGAAACTGGTACCAGCACCCATAAGAATACCAATGACTGGAAATTTAAAAAAAATAGTTGTAAATTATTTTTCTACTGATCAATGAAATTAGAAACAGATCGATATCTGCAGTAATAAAAGCCAATACTCATAATCACATGACCTCATCTAAACTTCAGGAGCATGAGTATGAAATTAGATGCTGGATTCAACCCTCAGGCATCAATTCTAATAGCATCGATTAGCACAGACAATAGCTTTTCAGGGGGGCTCACCGGCATCAGATGAGACGTCAGAAGCAAAGGAGGGAACCTTCTCAAGGGGTGCATGCTTTCTCCTTTTCGGGGTATCACACTGGCTGCAAGGAGGGAAAAGATGAACATGGAAATCAGTGATGTGGACAATAAACCATGATAATAAAAAAAGGTTGGAATAAAGTTGCATCCATGGCTTGCAAAAACTACAACTGTCGCTAGTTTAATAATAGTAATCATACCTTCCAAGTCCAGCTAAATTGTTCATGTCCAGAGCCAGATTGGTGACAGGAGACAACACGGTGGTGGGTCCAGGGGAGAACAGGCTTCTGCAATGCGCGTTCTTTGTGCTCAGCTCGGGCAGCGAGAGCGAGGAAAGCCCGGGGATCCCATCGGGCCTCCTTTTCAAAACGGCGTTCACGGGGCTGTTATTTCCAAAACTATTATCCATCTTTAGTTGTCCAATTAGTACAAAAATCCTGCAGTTGTTGTTGCTTTGTGGCGGATTTTTTGTTTGAATTTCGCCTGAGATTTTAGCAAGACGGTCCAAAAACTTTAAGCTAACCCGGAAGCTAACCAGCCAGCTAGCATCAATTTAAACAAACATTTCCAAACATGCGATCCGAAACACCGGCGACAAGAGATTCGGCGAGCCCAGGTGGATTTTGTGCTCTTTAATTCGGTCTTGCTAACGTCCTAAAGCCGCATCGTTGTTGTATTTAGCCAGAGAGACGACGGACTTTCTCTCTGACAGCTGCTGCTTTCTGAGGAAGAGACGGAGACTGAGGCTGCTTGTATTTATGTTCAAAATAGAAGCTGAGGAGCGGCAATCTATCAGCCAATCAGCGCCGTCGTTATATCCAGATGACCAATCACAGCGCGGGATGACTCTACCCTGTTGTCCCCAGACCGGATATGAGAGAAGAAAAAGGATGTGACACAAAATCCTTTAAAATTTTTCATCTCTTCTTCTCAGAAATCTTTTGTTCTTTGTTTCTCCAACTTTAATAACTTAATGCATCTAAAATAGTGTATTATTTACTGACAAACATATCAGCTTTTAGGGCATTTTTTATTTCATATTTGTGGAATAAAATTCACTTGATGAGATATTTTGAAAAATGAACAAAAACAGCTTTTGCAAAATCTTTCAAGTTACAACATCTCTGCCTTGCAAGTTTGTATGTGCACAAATAAAAACACAGTATAAGTTCAAAAGTAAACACAATGACAATTCATGTAAACAACTGTGATCCACACATACAAACTAAAAGAGTTAAGATAGCTAAGATAGATAGATAGAGAGAGAGAGAGAGAGAGAGAGAGAGAGAGAGAGATAGGGACTGATGAGAAAAAATCATGCATGTATGTTTGGGGAAAAGAAAAACAGATCCTCTTTTCATGTTCTCTAAAGGCAAACATTTTCTTGAAGCAGTTTTTCATGTCTAAAGTAATAATCCATAACATTTCTATATTTGTGTCCTCTCACACCATCTTTCATCTTGCGGTGGTAAAGCACAATGTGGCACTGGCTGTGTGAATGCATACCGGTAATAGCTGCCTGGCTCATTCACCTCCCACACAAAGTGACTCAGAGAAAAGAAATCAGTTTTTCACTGATGTAATAATGAACACTTCCTTTCTGTTGTGTCTCTTTTTTTCTGTGCCACCGGTACAAACTTTGTTCTCTTTAAAATCATGGTAAATGTTTAGAACTGAGCTTCATGTGTGGAGAGGTCAGCTGGGACTGCTGGCTGTTGTTTCTGAATGTGTATCGATGTGTGTGCGTGTGGTTTGTATTTGCGGGTGCTTGTGTGAGTTGGTGTGGGAGTAAGCAGATTTTAAAGTGGTTTTAGTTACATTTTCCTTCATCACACATCATTTCCTTTTTGTAATGTGACAAAAACTGAGAAAGTTCCATCCACACTGCTGCTCCTGGTAGCCATTAATTTAAAACACAGAACATGCGGTTATATGAAATCTCATAAACTGCATTGATTTGAAACTGTATAATTTCAGTGTATTTGTGAAAATAAGTTTAAACTTAAACCACAGTTCTGGTGCCTGCTGGTCTCAACACAAACACACAGATGTCTTCTGGGTTATGTCCCATTGTCTTGTTGTAAGACACCTCCATTTTCAGGACTCCATTTTAGAAAGTTCAAAGCTCTATTACTCTGCAAACAGGGCACCAAACTTCATGTTTGTAAAGTCAGACACAACATTTCTGACCAACAGTCACACGCCTGCTTGCAACTAGTTCAACCAGACTGCTGAGGAATTCCAACCGACACAACCAGACAGATGTTACCAGTAAAAACACTGCAGCATTTTGCCTGAGGTTTATGTGACATTTGTGAGTTCTGCACCTTTTCCTCAAGATTTTTATTTATTTTAAAATTATTCCACCAAGAGCCCATGTTTCTCATACACAGACCTCGCTGTATTTACAATGCTGAATGTGCAGTTGTGTGTAATTCACAGTCTGATATCTTATCAGTTAGGCAGCACCCATTTTAGCACAACAACAGCGCTTCAGTGTTCCAATCAGAAGGCCTTTCAGTATCACTTTTAGCAAACCTGAAGTCGTGAGCACGGGGGTGTTCTGACCTTTGGCTTGTAGAAAAGCTACTGTTCGATGCAACAGTCAGGATTTAGCTAAAGTATCTGTGTGATTGGCATCACAAATGTAAATGAAGTTTAATGAACTTCCCTGCAGAGGTACGAGCACAGGCCTGTGACTCCGGGCTCCACACCCAACATCTGAAAAGAAGAGACAAAAGGAGGGAGAGAGACAGTAACTCACCTCGAATAAAACCTCCACAAACCTCCCGACACCTTCTGTTTCCACCCAACCTGCACTGACTCCTCACCATCGACCAACTTCCTGTCAACACACACTCACACTAACAGACACAAACACACAAAGAACAACATTCACAATATATTGATGCACCAAAGCTAATCATGCTACCATTAGCATGATTAGCTTTGGTCACTTTGAGTCACTTTATCCAAGTCATTCAGGGAAAACTTTGTTATATCTATGGAAACATATGTCACAGAGATCATTTGCATTCATGACCTCAGACTAATGTAACAACAGAGATGTGGTGTTTTATGCTCCAGCCACATGGGATAACATGCAAATGGGCAGAAATTTAACCAGCAGCAATCTTGATCCTCCATGTTGAGCTTTTTTTTGTTGTTGTTGTTGACGTATGTATGTGTTTAGCATCAAAATACTGTTTTTCCAAATCATTCTAAAAATGTTTTCCCACTTAACCTAACATAGATTTTTGCATGTTGACGTTCCTGCCTATAACCCCCCTCGGTTGAGGTTGGGGTGTCCATCATTGCTGTGTCCGATGTCAGAGCTTTTTGAAAATGCCTGAGCGGGAGTTTCCATTTGAAAAACCTGATAAAGAACACAGACGGAGTCAGACCAAGACCAACCAGCTCTGAGATTGTCCAACAACATGAATACAATCAGATAGTAGAATCAATAAAACCATTAAACTTTAGTAAATGCTGCTATAAAAATGGATAAAGTTTATTACTTCAGTGTGTTATTGTTAGGTGCAGTCTCATCTCCATTTCTCTCACAATGTGACTCACTTAAACCGTGTGTGGCAGTTTGTTGTGTTGGATTGTGGTAACCTGTAATCGAGATCTTTGCCATTAGCCTCAATACTCAACAATAAAATGTGCTCTGTTTTCAAACCCTCCATTTCCAGCAGCTGGTGGAGGGTGTAGCTGCGAGGAAGGGAGGGCTTGACACCTACACACACACACACATAAACAGTAGTTACTCAGTGAAGTTATTTAGGTGCGACACACCATTCTCTAGGTGACCTTTGTGAATGGCAACTAGAGTTTGACGATACAAGCTGCAGAAATTGACTGTATTGAGTTCAGTGACTCGTTCCAGTTTTATTATTGGTGTCAATACAGAAAACCTCTGAAGTTGCTTTAGACCATCCTGTGACTTCAACTCTCCACTGAAACTGAAGAAGACTAATGATTTTTTTTCCCACATAAGTTGGTGTTATTTGATAGATAGATATTTGAAGATAGAAGCTATTATAGACGTTTGGAAAAAAGACAATTATGGCTTTTGAAATTACATTACATGCAAAGAGAATGGGATTTGATTTAAAGTTTTCCAGATGTAGATTCTGCAGCTCTTGTTGTGAAGGAAAAGTAATCGGATTCTTTATTTAAGTAAAAGTAGCAGTACTACAATGTAAAAATACTCCACTGTGAGTAACAGCCAAGCATTCAAACAAAGTAATTAGTAACTGCACCTCCAGTAACTGTACAACTGACAGACAAGCCAGAGGTCAGTGTTGGGTGCTGATGGGAGAAAGATTCAACGAGCGGCTGATTGGACACTTACTCAAACATTTGCATCCGTCTCATCTGGAAATGTCGGCCTATTGTCGCTGCAGCATTAACATTGACACTAGCTCACACAGGTCATAAACACAGACTCGGTGGCAGCTTCATTACAGAGCGGCCCAGACTGTCAGAGGAGACAGTTCACCGCCGCAAACCGATGACACCACGCTCTAATTAACATCGAGGCAGCTCACGAGAAAAATGTCTCAGAGCTTCATTCTGCAGCAGAGTGTAATTATGTGTTTGCTCTGTGTGATGGTGGGGGCTATTTATGATCTTCTTTCTGTAACAAGAGCAAGTATCCCGAGCCGACCGACTGACTCCTAAATCCAGTGTCAGTTTTGCTGTTTTGCTTTTCAGATATCTTTACCAGAAGGTGTCACATTTGCCACAAGCTGATCTTTGTTTTGCATGAGCTCTGTTGCTCACAAAATAAAAGCACAAGCAAACCTTAAGAGCAACATTGATTTAAGGAGAATAATTTCCCACATGCCACATTATTCATCCAACTACAACAAATAAACTACCTTAAAATAGTGGCTCAGTGTTTTGAAATTCTTTATCACAGGGTTTCTGTTTTCCCGCCAGCTGACTTCTCAGATAAGAGGATTTTCCAGATAAGCTTCTGCAAACAGAGCTGATGCAGATATGTTGCCAAAACACTGTGCTTCGTCAGCTGATGGCAACTAATGTGGCATTACTGTTTTTCTTTTATAACATCTTCTGATTTATTAGAAGTTTCATCCCAGTTTTTGTGACGGATGCAGAAATGTTGTATTTTAAAATTGTTTTATTTTGAAAAAAATACTAAACTCAACTCAATAAATTTGAGCCATAAGTGACCATTATTTTGTCGACGTCCAGCTGTGATGAAGCTGCATCATAATCCTCCACAAGTTTAATATGTAACCTCACCACTGAGACTCTTCTTAAATGTCTCCACACTCCTTTAACAGAGGAATGAGGGGCATGTTTGCATGGAGACGGTCAGTCAGCCCCTGCTTCCCCCCGCCGCCTCCCTGGTGTTCAACCACACCATTGTTCCCTCTTATTGTCTCCACCAGTGTCAATGCAGGCTCTCCCCTGGTTTAGGTCACCCCTTCACTGGTCAATCACCCCCCCCCCCACACACACACACACACCTCCAGGCTCAGGTCGAGGAAGGAGTCCACATCTGCTGGTGGAGGAGCGGCCGACAGATGGGCGGCAGCGCAGGGGGACAAGGCTCGAGCCTCTGGCCAGGAATTCTGGAGGGAAAGACAGACAAAAGATGAGGAGGGGACGAAGACGGGAGGCTGTGCTGGATGGATGTGGGGGTTAAAAGGAGGAAGGAGGAGGAGGAGGAGGTTTATAGAGTGCAGTGACACGTCCGGACGAGGCTTTGAGGATGCTGTCATTTGATAAAGTGATGATGAGCAGCTGGTATCTCATCGTCTTGGTACCAATCAAGTCAAATCCTTCTTCTTCTTTACTTATTCTTAAATCAGGCAATGTTTAAATTTAATCATGGATTCAGCTTCTCAACTGTGAGGATTTGCTTTTTCATTGAACTTCTCAAGTGTTACGATCCAAACTTACTTCAAAATGAACTCCACCTCAACCAACTACAACAGAAATATGCTGCTTTGACATTAATGCATGAATATTAATAATCTAATGATGGAATATATAAATGTTTAAAACTCACCCGTTTTCTGGCAACAAGTACTTTCGTTACATTACATTTATTTCTTTTCACATTTTCCTGATTGTACTTGCATACATTTGCTTTTCAATGTAAGATTAGAAGTATTTCTTGGCATTAGTACTTTTACTTAAAAGGACCCAAATATTTCTTCAAATACTGCAAAATAAGAATGTTCTAATTTGGGTAAATAACCCAAGTTAACCCAGTTTCTATATTAAAATAGTAAAAACTATGAAACAATAAAACAATAATTAACAAGATACAAATATGATTATAAATAAATATATTCTTATAATGCTATGGACAGTTTTATAGAAGTTGAATGTGTAGAAATGCACAATTGCAAGCAGAAATCAAAAAGAGAGTTCAACCATTAAATATAGAAATTTAACTGAGGTGAATGTGGCCTTTGAGGCGAAATTGATTACATATAGATTCAGACAGCTACAGTGTGGTGTGTTTTAAGCTCCACAAATGACTCAGATGTTGAGAAGTGAGTTAGTGAGAAGATGTCACCTTTTCAAACACATGAAAACAATCTGGACCCTCCTCTCTCTGCTGCAGAGTTACAAACATGAGACCAGGTTTGGAGCGTTTGTGTTGAGCAGCTTGTTAAGTGTCCGTCTGTTGATTCCTGCCCCGAACTGAAAGAAAAACACAACGTCAGTGTGAGAATTTGTGTGTGAATACACTCGACCGTTGAGAGGCTTTAATTAGCTGATCTTAATCTATGTAGCAGTGAGCTGGAGGCCGACATGCCAGGATTAACAGCTGCAGTTACACTTTTATGATCTGGAGCTTTACATTACAGAGAGGGAGAGATTTTTATGGCAAATAAATAATACATATGTTTTTACATTTAAAACAATACAACAAGAAACATTTATGTGATTTATAAGATTATTATCATTACATTTAATCAAGGCTTTTTGTCATGATTTCACACGCGTTGCACAAGAAAGACCCTGGTGAAGCAGTTCTTTGGTCATACAGTGACAAGAAGATGCACTTTTAACTAATTATCATATAAATCATAACTAATCACTGAAAAACCTTTTGCAATTAATCTAAAATTTTGAGAGAAAAATCAAACTTTTCCAGGAAATCGAACCTTTTGCCAGTTTGTTTGAAGGTAATTTAACCAGTATTTCATATTTAGTGTCATGTTGCTTTTCAGAGATGCAGTTTCATGTCTCATACACTGATTCTGAATCGTTCTCACTCTATTATTTCTGCCTGCTTTTCTTATGTAAATGATTTCTGTGTCTCCCTCTTGCTGATGAACTCGTAGCAGAGAATGACTTCCTGTTCAGAAATGAGACTCTGCTTTGTTTGACTGCTAATAAGAGTGATGGGCACGCGTGTGTGAGTGTGTGACTGTGTGTGTGTGTGTGTGTTACATACATCTTGAATATTGCATGGAAAGCAGTTGGCAGCAGTTGGGCTGCCCATCTGTCAGAGCCGGGGCCTCATTTGAAAAAGGGATCAGACAGAGAGTTATTAATCATGGATGAGGTCAGGGATTAAAAGTTAATAAGTTCAACAAGTATCAAAGGTAACGTTATTAAATGTTCATAAACTCAACAATTAGCAGCACTCGACGACAACGTCTCCACTGGCAGATTCTCTATTAATGCTGCATTAATTGGCTGTGATGTCATCCTTCCCTGCAGGGGTTAAACATCCTGTTCAGGGGACGTTCAGGTATCATTTTATTCTTCACAGCCAATTTGTAGAAGAGTCCCTGAGCAGTCAGAGGACGTTTCCTGTGGACATTAAGACGACTCCCATTTACTGAGTTACCGTTAAAATATCACCTCATCTTTCAGCAGAGGCCACAGTTCACCCTCAAACCCTGCACCACCTCATCCTCCTCTCAGCATCCTTACATCAGATCAACAGCTTCTTCAAAAAAACACCTTGAGGCAAAATTAACTTAAAACACTTATGTCATGAAGGAACATTTAGCTAAATTCCATCTAGTATTTCCAGCAGTTTTTATACCTATGTGGTTAATTTCATGGCAAAGTCTTGTTCATGTTTTGTTGTTCCTTTTTAAAAAAAAAATAAAATAAAATTTAAAAAAAATTCTACTGTGTGTTTTTTTAAAATTGCTCACTAAAAAAAATTGCGACTTTCCCCATGGGGATGAATAAAGTATCTACCTACCTACCTACCATGTTTTACTGTTAATTGCAGTAATTATTAAAAGTGAAATTAATAATTTTCCCCAAAATTAATTCACAAATTCCTATAAACTGTTGGTAACATATTTTGACAAGTTGAGAAATGTATTAGGGTGAATTTGTAGAGAAAATGCCACTAATTCATCCAGATCACAGAGTGCGTTCCTGTGACGTTTCCTATGTGGCAGCAGCTGCAGCAGAGAACACTGACAAAGAGTTTATTTATAGCATGGTGCCACCTGCTGGTCGTTCATAGGACTGCATGTTTGACACAATCAAAAATAGGACTACAACAAATTCTGGACTACAAAAATGGTGGCAACAGCTGTGACTATACAGCAAGAGTGGTGCGATGTAACTGTACATTTACACTTTACATTACAAAACACACATATGATGATCATACAGAATATGATGCATTGCTGTAGATTAAACTAGTCAACAGGAAGTAATTCAAATGGGTATTAGTACTTTTTTCTGAATATTATTAAGTATCAAGTAAGTGTAAAAATACAAAACTATAAACTAAAAATATAATAATATAATTAAGAGGATTGACTTGGTTCAGGTTTGCACTGAAGACATGTTGTTGATGAAATATATGACATGATGGTGTCTTAATGTTGTTTTGTATAAGGACCACATGGGGGCAGTGTTGGTGCTGTTCACGCCTATTTGAGTACTTCCACCATTGCACACTGTCAAAATAACGAAATCTGGTGTAAAAAAAAAAAACAAAAAACAAAAACATAAGTCTAAAGAAAACAGGGGAAAGTCAAATAAAAACACATTTACAGGTTGGACTTCATAATAAGTTTAAATATGTGTGAGATGCCTCGTGATATTTTCTTGCCGCTGAGCTGCTCTTTGATTCCATCTAGTGGTAAAATTGAGAAAGACACTGCAGCAGACATCAGTGCTTTTTACTTTTGTTTTTTCTAGTTGACTTATTTTTTACTGTTCACTTGAATGCTCTTTTTTTAAATTGTTTTTTGTTTGGGTTTTATAAAGATTGTTCCAATTACTAATTTAGATATTTTTGATAAAAAATATATTCGAGTATCTCAATATAATCCAGTTATTTATTCTGCAATGGGCCATTCTGCATAATGAGCACTTTTACTTTTGGTACTTGTGGTAGTTTCTACAAGTAAGCAGACTTTGAACGCAGTCGTATTAATGTTTTTACTTGACTTAAAGGTCTGAGGACTTCTTCCACAATCTGACCTGTGGCTTGTTCAGCTCTTTTGTCCACCAGATGTCAGCAGATGTTCAGCAGAGCTGGGCTCTACCTGTCAGCCTGTGGGTGGTCCTGTTTGAAGTGTTCAGTCCACTCTTGTAAAAACACTAAATTAGCTACAGTGTCCCTCAGTCTTTGCATAAGTTAAAAGACGGGGAAGTGAGGTGTAACGTGCCTTTAGGTGGGCTGTCTGCACCGATTATTGCTCCCAACACATCACAGTCCACATAGTCAGCATATCTGTCTTTGTTTGGGGCTTCTCCAAGGAGACGGACGCTTTGATCTGCTGGCAGAGGCTCTGATTGTCTTCTGTTCAGCTCAAAGCGACATGGACAGACACAATAGACTACAACCAAGGTGGGGCGACTGTAAACTTGAAGCTCCGTCACCACAGAGAGGAGTGAAGGGGAAAAGAACAGGCCTCTTTTTCTGGGGCAAAAGGAAAAACTGCAGAGAACTCACTCTTATAACATCCAGAATAACCAGGATTTCACAGCAGATAAACAGAACTCTGAACTAATGACTCAAACATGACCAGCATCACAGGCACATACAGCTGAGTATCATCAGCATAACAGTGGAAATTTCAGTCCATAACTGCGCATAATGACGTCTTCATCTTTGTCTAACCAACAATTCAGAACCAAATATTCAATGTAACAGAAAAAAGAAAGCAGTAAATCTTACATTTAAGAACCAGGAGACATCAAATGTTTAAATGGCTTTTTGAAAAATCAAAAAATTACCCGGCTCTGTTTTGTTATTTCCTGTTGAACATTTTGAATGGACACTGTTTTTCAACCCAATTTAACTTTCCTTTTTGATCTGTTTCTCCAACTGACATGACATCATAATTCAGTTTCTGTTCAGAGATACTTTATATATGTTTGTAACACACTGTATATAACACGACATACAGTGAAAGTGTGAGCATTGTGTCTTCTCTGTAAAGACACCTGTCGGCCTCTCAGCTGCAGGTGGTGGAAGAATAATCAGCATCAACAGTGAAACTGGATCTGGAACCTCACACTTTTAGAAAAGCAGTGAATATATATCTGTTTCTATGATGCAGCATGTTTACAATAAAAAGGACAGAGACGTAATAATGTGGCCTGATTCTCTCTAAACTTCTGTTGTTCTGTTGCTGCAGAGCTGCAAGTCTCTCTCTCTCCTCCCTCTGTGTTTCTGTCGTCCTTCCAGGTCTCCATGGTGGAGAGGAAGTCATGTGGTTTATGTCATATCTTCTATACATTGAAACTCTTCTCTTATGTCTTACAATCTGTGTATCTATTGTCCTCAAAGTCTGTATATATTATGATTTTTCTGCTGATCCATTCACAACATCTACTGCATGTCTGTCGGTCCTGTGAGAGGGACCAAATGATTGATCAATCAATCAAGGAAATAATCAATAATTGCAGCTCTACACAGAATAAAAGAGTCATCGTGATCCAAAAGAAACAACAGCTTCCATTACTGACTGAAAACAGACGTTAAATCCCTGTTACAAAGCAGCCTGAAGCTGAGAACCAGAGTCAGGTTGAACATGCAGGTTTGTCATCATTTTCCTATAAAAGGCCCGAGGGGGTGTGTGTGGGGGGTCGAGGAAGTGTGGCAGTAATATAAGCAAACAGAGAATGTGAAGAGAGGAAATGACCTGTCCTAATAATCACAGCCCAGGAGCAGCGGAGCATTCAGCTCGCAGCGCCGGGGAGCTGCGCCGCTCTCTGTCTCCTTTCAATGCAGCACGGCCCCGCGAGCGGCGCTTTATGGACGAGCCCTGACACCCACAGGAAGTGTAAACAGAGGTCAAGTGTTAAAGTCCAACCCGCCAATTCTCACCTCCATTAAAGGGGGGGGGGGGTCTCCACAGAGCCCTCAAAGCACCTGGGAAGGGGCCCCTTTAAAACACTGATGATTGGTTTCATAAAGAAGCTTTAGAAATCAGCAGAGATGTGAAATGTCTACAGGACTTTCACAATTTAACCGGTGGCCATTTTACCTGGACGGCAGTGAATGATTCATGAAATCCCTCTGGAGTCACCAGCTGTTTTTAAATTTGACTTCAGGTGAAAATGCATGATGAACTCTGCTTATGCTCAATCAAGTCATTAATTGTAAACATGTTCAGAAGAAGTTAATGAGAAAAAGAAATGTCAAGAAAACTTGCACTAACGAGAAAAAACAGACAGCATCCACACACTTGATTATAATGAACCTTATTGGACTTAAAGGAACAGTGCAACATTTTGTGAAAACTGCACATATTCACTTTATTTCTTCAGATTTAAATGAGAAAATCAACACCATCCTCTTATCACTGAACTGCAGTCAGAATGTGAGAGC
>JBBMOC010000106.1:474639-546675 GCA_037975185.1 Centropyge bicolor | reverse complement strand
CTAGTTGTCAATCAAAGTGGCGCCACTTAGATTGACAGCTATGAACTGTGCATAATGATGTATGCTGTATATTTTAAACGAACGCCTTATAAAAAAATTCGCCCCCCCCAGAGTTGTCATGGAGTAGAAAAACAGCTTATGAGACTAGAGCCATGTTTTGAACCAGGCTGTAAATATGTTTTTTTCTGTCGTAAAGTCGGACATTTTAACATGGGGCTCAGATCGGCTCAGATGTAATTGACTCACTTCTGCAGCCTGCTCTAGCGGTTATTCGAGGAACTGCAGCTTTTTTGCACTTCCGCATTGGCTTCATTTTTCAGTGCCGGAGGTTGCCGCTTGGGTTAAACCTAAATCCAGTTCAAGAGAGCAAAGATGATGGAAGACAAAAAAAACAAAAACAAAACTAGAATAGTGTAGCTCAACTTCAGATAAAGCGCTGTTATTAAGTCCACTGTCATGCCCTGTTAAATTAAGTTCCATTGTATCTAAAGGGAAAGACATATTCCTCAGTAGAGAAGAGATTTTTCAGTACCTGGGACATCTGAGGGAAGAGGCTGATGGCGAGCGGCAGGGCCAGGCCGAAGGCGGCGAGGCAGACCAGACTGTGGACGGGCAGGACGAGCCTCGGCCGTCTCTGCAGGAGAGGAAGCCTGGTGGGACACAGACGACACAGAAACAGTTTATTCACCTTCCAGGCATCAGGTACGGCCCCCTCCTGGCAGAAAACATCTGGAACAGATAGTGACATATTTAGTCAAAGAGTGCATCCATCTGTCCATGTGAGGCACAATGCAGAGGCATCAACCCAAGAAATTAAATTCAGGATTTCATGCAGGATCTCGCGGCGTCATGACGATCGATCATCAAGCCATGATCAGAATGATGGTACATTTCCTGTGTTTCAGTAGCAGTAGTAAGTTTTTATTAAGAAGTTATTTGAGAAACTTGAAAGTAGTAAATTCTCTGTTCATGCAAAGTTTGACTCAACAACAGTGGAATCAGGCTTTTGTAATCACTTAAAACTATTCAAATCCATTCACTTCCTGTTTACATTTCAATCTGCCATGGTTACTTGTTTGTTGTGTTAACTTAAATAAGTCTTATGTGTTTAATCCCACAAATGTATTCTAATAGTTTTCAAAGTGATGAATTGCAAAAGCTGCAATTTCTCTATCAGAACTAAACAGACTTTTTATGGACGTTTTTAAAGATCTATCTCCAGAAATACATTTCCCCGTCTCAGCCCAGATTCCTCCTCCCTCCTCGCTGCCCTCCGTAGGATAATCCCCTCTTCAGTGTGTGGGACAGCGAACTCAGCAGGAACTTGAGAAAGAGCCGCTCCATCTCTCCTCCACCAGCGACGCCTCTCCCCCTAACGAGGAGAGCTACTGCCTAATGAGGGAGCTCATTAACACATATGGCTGCCATGGTTTAATTAGGCTACACACACACACACACACACACACACACACACACACACACACAGAAACGTGCAGATCTTAGAACTGGATCACAAAGAGGAAAGTCAATGGGAGAAAAGTTGTGAGACGGGAGTGATGAGGGAAGGTTTGGGCACAAGTATGAAAGCCTCCGAATCAGGTGAAAAACCTGATATTACCCAACGTTAATGACACAGTTTCCTGCAGCACTGGCTTACATGCACTAAACCTGGCTGGAGGCCATTTTCTGATTGAGGTCTTACCAGGTTTAACTGTTTACATGAACCTCTGACACCATGACGGAGCCTCCCTGTTGCCATGAGAAGACCAATTAATGGAGTATCCCTGCTGACTCGTGTTGTGTCAGATACAACACTACACCACTGAAGGACTAGGACAAAACACTACACTTCTTGTTGTAGTAGTAGACCTTACTTGCGGCAATGTATTTTCCTGACCAAAGTAAACATAATGATATAATAATATAATGTTTGCATGAAGGTAGTAAATACATGTATGATTCGTTTTGACCAGTTTAGTTCAGTTATTTCTCGTCTTGCAGAGCCTGTTGTGCTGTGTATACAGGGATATGTGACGGGCAACACTTTATCTGTAGAGCAGCACTAAACAAACACCTCATGACGGAGGTGTGGGGGATTATGAATGTACAATAAAAAGCCAAAAGGTGTTTCTTTGTCAGCGGCAGAAGAAGCTCCTGTTTACATACTGTGGCTGTTCGACAGATTAATTCATTTTCAATAGAGTTCAAAAGTTCAACACATTTGCCATCATTTCCTCACAAGGAATTTTTGGCCACTATGGAGCAGTGTTTTCACATCTGCACATCCTTGAGGACACCTTATTCCACAATTCTACAGAGGTAAAATGACATGGAACGATCTTTCATTAGCAAAAGTCCTTTTCAGATTGGGTTCTTCTGAAAGAGCAATTTCAGATTTGTGATACAGTTCAGTGATACACTTGGGGTATTTGATGATATATACAATGAGATTATCGGAATTTGTTCACCATCCAAAATTTTGCCATGTTTTTTATATGATGGAAGCTATTTTTTTCTTTGTTTTCTGGGTGTATTTGTCTATTTTGTCAGGTGTTTAATCAGCTGGATTGGCCAGAACAAACATCCTCATGTTTTATCTGTAACAGTTTCTCTGTCAAATTTCCAGAAAATATACTACATCATGATATGTATTGTCTCTGTATATATATGTTAACATATGTCTAATTAAAATGATTGAAACAGGGAGCCTGAAACATTACTTGAAACAGAGACACTTGCACTTTCTGAGCTCTTGCACTCTATCTGCTGTTGTTACATCACAGTATGAGCTGGGCCTCTGTTTAAGTTACCTGAGTATTTGGGTTGAAAAGGAGACTCTCAGTAGCAGATGAAGCTTAAGACACACAGAAATAAATAAGTCTGAATTATGGGTTTGTAATGTGTCATAGCTACTGAAGCACATGAAGGACAGAACCTGCTGTCGCTGCCATAAATCTGCTCTCAGCAGTGTAATCCATCACCGAGGGGCCGCCCCGGGACCCGTCTCTGTCCCCCTGTTCTCGCTCCATTGAGAGCCAGTGAAGGCGAGCTGACATAGAGGATAGCTGAGCACTACTCACCTGCCCTCACACACTCCCTCCCTCTCTCTCTCATTCAGTCATTCAGCTGCCAGGAATCCCAAACACACCTGGGCAGCCGGCCCCCGCTGCCTGAGCCCGCCTGCTCGGAGCGGTCGGGACAAGTGCTGTCAAGGATTTACAAAGATGGCCGCATTCCTCAGCGCACCGCGGGCACAGTCAGGCCATCGATCACAGGGCGACCGTATAAACACATTACATCATTAAGACATAATTACAGCCATATCACACAACGCTGAATCTGAGCTGTGGAAAAGGTTCATTGACTAAAACAGCAGTTCTGAGGATGGAGGAACATGAGACTCTGAAATATTCAAAATTTGTAAGTTTTTGACAACTGTCATTTAATTAGGGCTCATTTGCATTTTAATGAATCTAGCTTTTATTATACCAGAACACTAAAACCTTCACTATTTTCATTACAGCATTAATTTACATTTTTAATTAAGAAAAGCTCTTCTCTGACACAGATTGACAAACAGTGATTTAACATGCACATGAGTCTCTTTTCTCTTGCTTTTGCCCACATTAAACGCATCATTTAATGTGGGCAAAAGCAACATCAGTATTTGAAACAGGCACAAAAAGAAGTGAGTCAGAGCAGGAAGTCAAGGTGGCTGAATGGACAAAGAAAAATGGCACCACCTACAGAAACTCCACCGGCAGAAACGCCAGGAAAAATAAACAGGTTAAGGAGCAACTGTCGTTCTGCTCTATTGCCTTCTCAGGATGAAAAGCCATTGTGAAGTGAAGCAGGTGTGGCTCTGTTTCTGCTGTATTTTTATTAGCTGCAGTATAAACTGAGAGTCTCCTTTATTTGTCTCTGTTGCAATAGATGGTGTAAAACTTGACAGCAATGACCACATTCTCAGAAAGGGTGTTGACTGGGTAGGAAAGCTGAAAAGTATTGAAAGTAATTCTAGCATTGAAACTCAAACTGGCAAACAAGCTCATTAAAATCTGAGAAAGTTTTTTTTTTTTTTTTTTTCTTGAAAGACGAAAATAATGCAGCCTCTTACTTTTCCAGTAGCGCCATGATCATGGGAGGGAGCACCAGAATTGGCATGGGCATCACCACTCTGGTCACAGCTGTTTCCAAAAGAGCCTGTCACAAAAATAAAATGAGGGAACAAACAACATCAACAGATGTTTAAAAAGCTTTTCATCATTTATTTTAATTTTTAATGTGACTTTTATTCACAAACATTAAGCCAATCAATAATCCAACAAACGTGCACCTGAAGATTTCACATGAGGTAAAAAGTTGTCAGAGCTGAGTTACATACATGTTGGGCAGCCACCTTCGAGGTTCCCACCACGTTGCCCTTGTCGTCCAGCACACTGATGCCCTCCGACAGCTCCGAGTGTCTCATCAGCACCACGTTGCAGACGTTGGCACTCGCTGAAGAGAGACGAGCTTTTATAGATTCAAGTGACATATTTCATTTTTCTCACAAATGATCATTATTACTGTCATAGCATCACGATGCAGCAGGTACAAGCAGTAGACAACATTGCAACAAGCACTGTCCATGTGTCCAAGACCTACTGCCGTGCAGCAAAATTTTATTTGCTCAAAGCACCACTGTACAGTCAGGAGCCGGGCTGTAGAGTCTTGTTTGACATATACTGTATATGTGGATTAGGAGGAAACAATATTCAGGAAATCACCTTTGCCCATGTCTTCCCATGGTTAGAAAATTATAAGGAAGGAATTTTTAAAAAAAAATTTTTTAACAATTTTTATTAATTAATTTTCCATTATATTTTCCATACAGTTATTAGCAGCATTTGAAAACCAAAATAGACAAAAGCATAGGACAGCTGCATTATTTAAGTGATTACAGAATTGAAAGTACCCTCCCAAATTTCCCTTAAAACCCAACCCACCCCAACCCACCCCATCATCCCTACTTGTCCCCGTAAGTCCAGATCTACATAAGACTAATCGTCCATCAAAGTGTCAACTATTACAGAAGTATAAATTGTATTATGCGATGTACAAGGATAAATAAAAACATATTCAAAACACAGGTAAAATACACTAAAATAAATAAATACATAAAAAAGGGGAGAGAGGAAAAAATAATAATAACAATAATAAAATAAAATAAATAATAAATAAAAATAGAAAGGGGTTTCTACTGCTTCATTCTTAACATTGTTATTCAGTCATCCTTATTTAATGGTTCTTGCAAACTCTCGTAGTACTCTAAAAAGGGGGTCCAAATCTTTTTAAAGTTTTGCAATGAGCCTTTGAGGGTGTATCTAATCTTCTCAAATTGTAAAAAGTGCATCACATCTCTAATCCATCTTGTAAAGTTAGGAGGTGTCTTTTCCTTCCAGGAAAGAAGGATGAGACGTCTGGCAATCAGGGAGGTGAATGCTATGATTGTGGGAGCTTTGTTTTTCATAAGGAAGGAATTTTAAGAAAAATAAGAGATAATAAGAAAAGATAAGTTAAGATTCGTCCCACAGTGGGGAAATTGTTATTACTGTTATTATAAGACTGTTCTTATAATACACGTTCAAAATAATATCAATAATATGAAATGATTTTAAAGAATTTATACTGTGATGAAAATGTTTTACACCTCTAACTGCCACTGAAAGACACTGAACACCTGCTTGCTTTACTCACTGAAAACGTCCACATGCAGAACATCACTGCTGTGTCATTTGTGTCATAATCCACAAAAGTGAACGTCCGTGTGACTTTGACTGGAGCAGCAGTGAAATCAGTGACACCATAACCAAGGTGACTGATAGGTCGACAAACAGCCGTGTTGTTACCCTGTGATTTATTCACGAAAGCCGAAATGAACACAAATGTATGTTAATATAGATGGACCTTTCTCCTTGACTCTAATAGGAATAAGAAAAACTCATTTTGGAGAGTTTAGTGGTGGCGCCGCGAGCCTTTTCAATTTAAGACAACAGCGTTCAGAGTTATCTTTGCTAAGGGCTGCAGGGCTGGTGGGTCGCTTTGTGAGGGGAATTCAATTGACTGAGCAAATAGCTCTTTTTACCTACAAGGGATTTTTTTTAATCCAGACCAATTAATAGAGAAACAGATAACAAAAACTAAAGCAAAAAGATCAAATTAAAAAAAAAAATGTTTGCAATAATAATTCAAAAATGACTGTGATGGCTTTATTAATTTATATTTGTGCAGATTAATGCTGAAATATTTGGCTGTAAATTGTAATTATTTGAAATAATTACATTTATGTACAGTCTAATTGTCGTCTAATAACTAGTGGCACACTCATGGAAATGCATCCAAGAACTTTTTCACGTAATTACTTCCTAAATATCACAAATAGTAATAAATGTTTTCCAAACACAACAAATTAATTATCCCCTTAAATTTCTGGCGGCGTGTCTTTCCCCCCACAGTTAAGGTCTTCATAATCTAATTGAATGACAGGCCGCTGCTTGATTAGGTTATTAAAAATAAATCTAGCCTTAAGTAAGCAAACAAAATCAAGCGGGTGAAAATTCAAACATTACTTTGCTTTCGCTCGCTTCAATTAGCCATTTTAATTACCTTTTATATGGGCCTACCAAAACAACAACAGCAACCACAATGAACAAACAGAAATCAGGTAAATGAGGCCTTGACATAGACGCCACTTTGGGGGTAATTATCCAATTTGTTTGCGGCAGCAGAGTTCTAACAAGCAGCCAATTACCAGGCAAAGGCTGCGCTGTAGAAACCTGTTGATTTAATTGAAAGAACCGCCACGGTGAAGGAGGGGGGGGCAGCAAACAATTATGAGCCAGCAGCCCGGGGCATTCTGGGACACGGGTCTATACCCCTGGGTGTGACTGTGTTTGTGGGAGAGTGGCATGAAAATCAGCTTTGTGGCTCCACACACGTCTGACAAAGCGAGCTCACAACACGTCTGTAACCCTGCAGAGGAAAACGGGACCGTGAGGAAGAGGAGGACGCAAATTACTCAGCTGTGTTTGGCTCTGGTACAGACATTTCTAATGATCACACAGCAAATCGAGAAGGTAGACAACTAAGGATAAGAATGAGCTCATACTGCATCTGAAGACTCAAATTGGAGCTTGTTATTTTTCTTATTTTTATCTTAAATTTTAGACATTGAAAAACAAGCAGCAAGAAAAACAGGCATTAAAAATCGATCAATAAAAAGATTTGTTTATGGCTACTGGTTAATCTTAATGTTGACATACTGGATGCATACTCATGATATTTGGGATCATTATTGATGGTCCCCTGAGGATAAACCCTTGATGAGACCATCATCAACGCTAGTACCAGCCACTTACTTCACATTAGCAGCGACTTAATACAGGATTTTTTCCAGGAATGTCACCACAGACACCAAGTTGTTAAGACCGAGTTTACAATGCGAACTAATTAGTTTAAAAGGCTCTTTTGGTGGAGAACTGAGCTTAATCTGCCGTGAAGTGTTCGGCCGAGCTTTTGAACTTACCCACTGCTGGGAAGGGGATGAACCTCTGCACCAAAAGCCTGGTGGTGGGGCTGAAGCGGCTGGCTTTCTGGACCAACACGTTCAACCCAACCTGAAGGAAAAGCAGACACACAGAGACAGACCATCAGCCACTGACAATGATACACACACTGAATATTCTGAATCATTGATTTTTGGTCTCGTGCCATGAAATATGATTTGAGCACAACAAGCAAACTCTGAAGGATCTGATTGGGTGACAACAAAATCCTGGCTCTGTGCATGAACACTTAAATACTATAGTGTATTTTAACACACTAGAGGGTTGTATTCAAAATGTGCTCTCAGATAACACACCACCACGCCACTTCAGCCCCCGGCTCTCCCCAGCCCGGCGGGGGGTCGTCACCAGAGCGGACGTTTAATTGGAGAGCTCCTGCCCCCCCTCCCACCCGACGTTCCGCCCTCCAGGCACCCCGTGATTTTTTTTCTGTGCTTGCTGCCGTTGTCAGGCCCGAGGGCAGCAGCCGGATGAGCGCCCAGCAGGACCAGTAATTGGCTCGGTTTGAGGCCTGTGTCCACACTAAGAGCTGTGTCAGGCAGGTGTGTGAACGCGTATTATACTCTTTTGACATTTGAGTCTTTGATGACATAAAGGTAAGAAAAAGGTTCAACTGATAAGAGCATTGTGGAGGTTGGTATTCAAATATTATTATGGATATTCTTCTTGGGATAAAATTGTTTTTCCTGTCAAAACACTTACAATTACTTACAATTTTTGGGTGTTTCACATCACAAATCAAAACAACAGTTAAACCTCTAAAACTCACAGCGATGGAGACTGCGCTGGTCACCGCTCCGAGGTATCCCTGGACGAATTTGGAAACTGGAGCAGGCTAAAGTGAAAAGTCAGCAAAATTACAACAGGAAAATAATCCAGAACTGTTTATCCAGGGTCATTTACTGCTGCAGGTACCTTGGAGGCGTTGCGGTTGGAGTAGTTAACGCAGGCATTGTGACTCTGGTTTAACCACTGTAAAAGCAAAAGGAGTTTGTCAATGTGCTGATACACCTGATGAAAATACTCCATGAAAAATTTTTAATTTTTTTGTTTACCAGAACATCTACAGACATGACAAGTTTGAAGTAAAACGTAGAAATATATCATATATAGCACTAATGCAACAAACTATTTAGGTGCTATATGATTTCCCCATCCCCCCCACAACAAGCCCACCGCCCGTCTCATCAGCTTTATCCCTTTAATATCCCAGTGAGTCCATATGTGGATAAAATATTTCAAGCTCAAATGTCACTTACAAGCTTTTTCCTGAGCTTTCAACTGTATCTCAAACTGTATGTCAGTCATTGTGAGTTCAAATCCTGGAAAAAGCTTGTAGATAATTACTGATGATTGTTATGTGCACAAATGAGAAGATGAGTGAACCCCCCCCCTCTCTCTGTCTCAACCCAACCAGTCGTGGCAGATGGCTGCCCATCACTGAGCCTGGTTCTGTCCGAGGTTTCTGCCTGTTAAAAGGAAGTTTTTCCTCGCCACTGTCGCATCATATGCTTGCTCATGATGGGAACTGTTGGGTCTCTATATGTTGTCGGGTCTCTCGACCTGCTCCGTATGTAAAGTGCCTTGAGATAACTGTTGTTGTGATTTGGCGCTATACAAATAAAATTGAATTGAATTGAATTGAACAAGAGCAGCCTTTGTCTCACACAGTATTTCTATTAGTTTCCTGTGATTAAAACCAGATTTTCAAACACTTCTTGACAATTTCATATGTTCATATGTAAGAAATTGTCAATACGCCAGGACTAAATAAACACATTTATAACTAAATGTGAATATTATCATCACATCAATGTTAATCAATAGCTTTTCTTGTGGCATCATGTTCAGGATGCTAAGTCTGTTGCTATTGTCACTTTGGCGTCTAAGTGTCACTTCATTGATTTACAACATCTTGCAGGTGAAAATTGGCTGGCTGGCAGGTGAATACTGGAACATTGACAGAAAGGCTCATGAACGTCTGTTGTCTTTAGAAATTAATTAATTTAATTTAACTGAAAAGAGGTCTTGACGATATAAGATGTAGGTTTTTACCTGCCAGAAGATTGTTGATGCCAGTGTTTGATTTGGGAGAAGGAGGCCAACGACCTGCACAAAGATGAGATCATTTACAAAATCACTACAAATAGATGATCAAAAAACAAAGTCTAAACCATAGATTGGTGGATCCATCTTCATTTGTGTTTATGTCAGCATACAATATATGTACATAGGTGGATAAACGTGTGTAACTTTGGTCTAAAATTTTGACTAATTAGAAGATGCGATGACGAGCTTCGTATAAGTGAAAAAAAAATCTTACCACTGGAGTTCCAAATGGGATAAAACCTGTTGAAAGACAGTCAGTATTATCACGGTTATACACTTATAACTATTTGCTGTTGTCAGATTAAATTTCTTTAAAAGCACATCACCTCTGTCCTCTTAACTAGTGCACAGAGCAATAGGACCTACAGCTTATTCCCATTTGTCTGACACACACACACACTGAACATATTAATCGCTGGTGTCCATTTCTCCCTCATTCCATCTCTCGCAAAAAAAGGTGCTTTGAGACTGGACCAAAAATAGTTGTGTTTGCTTCTTCAGATGCCTCGAGAACGTCTCCGTCACCGTGGGAGAGAGGTTTTAATCAGCGCCCAGCTGAGTGTGACCTTTTTCAGACAACCTGAAGAGCCCCGTCGAGCCCTGACAGTTCCCAGGGTGAACGACGCCTCCATGTTGGACCACATAACAAGCCCCCAGATCACGTCCCCCAAGGCTTCCACAGCGAGCTACTGTACCTGACATCCGAAAGGGCATGAGGATCTTCTCCCCGGTGTCAGGGTGGATGATGGCCTGTAATAGGAGCATAATGATTAGAATCAGATGATAATGAGTGCTGAATGATTCAGGTGGGTTCAGTTCAAATGAAGTAGGAAGAAAGTTTTGCTATGGCGTTAAAAAAAAAGAAAAGAAGGAAAGTTTCAAAAGTTACAGGAAACAAATGAATATCACCTTAAATACAGTGAGACTACAAAACAAGATGTCAGACACACACAGACAGAACAGACAGGAAGTGGCATTGACAAAAGATTATTGCTTGACTTATTTAATTAGGTGTTTTTAGGTAATGTGCGTATTCTAATAATGGGAAACTTTTTTTTTTTTTTTACTTTAGTTAGGGTCACGTAAAACAATGATGTGGTTTAACAAGTTTAGAAGTTGAACTTTTCTGTGGGCCTGAAGCCTCTAACGACAAATAACCTTAACTTTTTGTACAGTGGAGTGTTTTTGCATATTCCAAAGTTTTGGTCTCAGCCACATAACTTTCTTTCCATGTTTTTGTTTTTTTTGTGCCGGCAAGCTTTTTAAGTCTTCTCATACGTACACACCAAAGACAAACGGCAGCGTTCTGTCAGTGCTGTATCCTCTCTGCGATAAGATAAGGCAGATGGAAATCTCTTTCCCCCTTCTGCTTCAACGGTGATGAGATCTGCCGATTGGAGAGGAACAGAAGGCATCTCGCATCTTCCTCATGCTCATGGAGCCGATCCTGAACTTGTGAAGTACAGAGTATGAGGGCGCTATCATGTCTGACTATGGGAAGTTTGCCCCATGGAGTATTAACCTTGTCTTGTAAAACGGCTTCATATTACTTGTCTTATACAGTCAGTAAAACTAAAGACCAGCTAACATGTTTAACAGTTGGCAGCCGACAATAATAAACTCCAAATTCAAATTTATCAGGATCTAGAAACTTAAACTCTTGATTGTAGTCAGGGACATGTACTTTAATACAGGGTCCAACACAACCCAGACCAGTCCTGAACGTGGTTTGAACAATCAGCTTCAAATCCGACTGTGGAAGGTGTGTGATTAGGACGTAGTCACTTTTTTTTTTCTAAATATAAAATTAACTAATTATGTGCATATTGAACAAGCTGTTGATCAATTTAGGAAAAGCTAAAAACGAGCACAGGACTCTGATTCATACTCTGTTAATTTGACATCACAACAAATTGATTTAATAATGAATTCATTCATTTAAAAAAATACAGAAAATGAAGAGTTTTATTAAGCTGGTGTTTACATCTTGTCCAAATTAAACTGAAACTACATTTGCTGCAGGGGCCGTTTCCATTTACTGTAAACTATTTTCTGCTGTTTGACCAACTGCATCTGCAGCTCAGTTTGAACTTTCTAATTTGCACTGGTTAATTAATATCTGCTCCACTGTCTTTGTTAACGTTGTGTTTTCCAGTTTTTGTCCACTCTGACGTATGTTTATTTGTGTGAACAGGTCAATGTTGAGCTGAAGTGTAAAGACTGGTGTAGGTTTGTCAATCCACTGCCGGCAGGCCACGACAACCACAGATGATAAAACCAAGTGATGGCAGTGTGTGTCTGTTTGTGTGTGTGTGTGTGTGTGTGTGTGTGTGTGTGTGTGTAACAGAATGTGAATGACAGTGAGAATCATCTTACCTGCTTTATTTTTTGAGCTTGCCAAAGCTGTAGAGACAAATGGCAAATATTTTAATAAGAAAACACTTTTCCGAGTACTCAACACTCTCTAGAATTTCTCCATCATCCTAAATGATGTTTAGTATCTTCACCTGAGCATCTGTCACTCCTGGAGGCAGAGTTCCCTGTTTGAATCGGTCGATCAGCTCCACGCTCTTCCGCAGCCGTTTCTGATTGGACGAAATCAGAATCAAATCAGTAAACTGTAAAGTTAGGTCAGGACACTCTTCCCCGGGGAGACTTAGTCAACTTGAATGTTTTTTTTTTTTCTTCCACTCTCCAAGCCACATGGTTCAATGTGTGATAATTGTCTTTCACTAAATCTTTCATGCTGATTTTCAGTTGACAAATGAGTTTCCTAAAAGGTAATGAGCAGCTTTCTGCGGCGTGATCATTGTCTAATGCTGAGCAAAATACAAGGTTATGTGGCCCAATTTGTTCTAATGAGCTTGCCATCTGTGTGTGCGCGTGTGTTCCTTTTTCGAGATAGTGTTAGGTGTGCACTTTTGCCCGTGTGCACATGAGGTCATGTGTGTGTGATCGCATTCAAAAAATCACGGCCATCTCTGCTCCACTCTCATCATTAGGGGCAAGTCGAGGCTACGCCTGGCTCAGCAGGAAGCAAGGTGTGTGTGTGTGTGTGTGTGTGTGTGTGTGTGTGTGTGTGAGCGTACACACTCTCCACCCCTCACAGCTGCCCCACATGTCCACACCTTATCATATCCCAAGAGCTACCGCCGCTATTACTGTCACCAAAGAGCCCGCTAACAGCTTCATTACCCTGAGCACCAGAGCACTGATGACTCCATGAGCAAAATTACCACAACACAACCGAGAGCTGAGGACACGTTATGATGGGAAGAGCAGTCCAGCATTTAGAAAGAGTCAAGAACATTTTACTGAATACCCAATTCTTCCTTTCATTCCTCTTCCTTCCTCAATAAATGTTGGCTCTATGTTGTTTCATGCAGTTATTATTGTGCTGCCATATTGGCCTGGAGATCGTGGTTAAATGAAGGTCAAATAAAAACTGAAAAATTAGATTGAATACCTGCCTGTTACCTCACCATGATACCAGCCATTTCTGATCTTTCTCTGGGCTGTCCATCGCTTGTGTTTCATGCTCCTGTCAGCGCCTCATCAACTCTGCTCTGATCTGTGTCTTCATCATCATTCTGGGCTCGGTGTTACATGATGTGGAACCTCCTCTGGGACAAACTTGTGACTTTGGTGTGTATGAATTAATTTGACCATATTAAAGTAAAGCTCACAAAGACGTTGGGTTTGTAGGTTAAAGACACAGTGCTTCTGTCTCCCCACAATTTCTCAAGTGCAAATCAAATGACAGCTAAGCCAGATAGTTGTAAGTGAATAAACAACTTTATCCCTTCCCTATAAACCAGCACTGAGGGCCCATTAATCACAGCACATAGTCCCTGTCAGCTCAGTAGGAACAGTCCCAGATAGACACAGATTAAGAGATGGTTCAGTTTATCTTTTATCAGACCAGATGCATGCAATATATCATTTTGTGTACCTCTGTCACGAAGAGCGTGCTGGGGTCAATCACATCCAGGAAGTGCCTGAACCGGCCAAAAAATGTGTTCTAAAAGAGGGAAAACATACATCATACAGTCGTTATCTTTTTTTTATTTTTTTTATTAACAAACATCAAACAGGACCAAAGACAACACAATCATAAACAAAGACATCACTGCACAAACAAACTGTCCAAATGTGACAGATCAAAACAAAACATACCACACCATTACGGAGGGGAAAAAAAAAAAAAAAAAGACTAAATAAAACAGACAAACAAACAAAACAAAACAAAAAAAAGAGCAAAGGACAACACTGATAATATGTCTAAAAACAACAACAAAAACAACACAACAAATAACAGGGGGTCAAATAGTCATCTACTTAAGGATCCAACTTGGCTTAATATTCAAATTAATTAAAGTTTGACAATCCAAATTACCAGATAATAGTAATAATAATAAGAGGAATAATACCAACAGTATAGCATTTTCAATTAGGCAGCATATATTCAATTACCACCCTTGAGCTTCAATAAACTTTTCCCATCTCTCTAGATATCTTTTTAGCTATTAGCATAATATCCTTCTAATATAAACTGGTGTTTTAGGAAGCTCTTAAATCTATTGATGTTTAGAGATTCAACTCTAGTCGCTTTATGAATGAACATTTTTCCCAATAATAAAATTAAATTGATAATATAGGTCTTTGTTTCTGTAACATCTCCCAACATCACAGAGAAGAGGTCCAATTTCAATACCAAAATAAATGTACAGTCGTTATCTTTAATCTCACTTTGATTGAAAGAAAAAAAAAAACATCCTTACCTGTGAGAAATGTGAGATATTAAATGTAATTTGCAAGTTTGCATTTTCAATGTGAAATTACTGGAAAAGCAAAGTCTGGATGAGAAAGTTCAGAAACCTTCCATCTACTATACAGGTTAAATTAATCAGATCTTTTCTCAAACATCGGCAGCCCAACCTGGCTTCTGGATGAGACAGAGATTCCAGCTGTCGCCCACTAAACAGTGACATTACAGCGTGCCAGCTGTTCTAACACACCAGGTGGAGTCTCCTCATTAATACGCCTTACAAACTGTTTCCTATCTGCATCTTTTCGGGACCCGAACACACTCACACCATTTGCAATTACTTTCTATAATGACTGTGCCAGAAATACCTTCCGATCATTTATTCATAACGCATAAGGAAGAATTTTGGAGATCGGCTTTGAGAGGCACCCATCCCTCCTTAACTTGGGTTTAATTACACTAACTGCTAATTTGGATGGAAATCTGGTATCTGACTCACTGCGGCGCCTCATGACTTCCTGAACATATGGATGATTGGAGAAAACGCGGCATGGGGGAATGGCTTTTAAAATCTGTTAAATTCAATTATTCCCCAGTGCCGCTCCAACTCGGCCAGTTTGAGCTGACACCGGTGAGTAATGGAAGAGAGGGGACTCATCGTACCTGTGCTTCAAGGCTAATAGTGGCCTCACCTGTCAGACTCTGTGACCTGATCTAAACCTGCTCTCGCCATTGGAAATGTTTTTGTCTCACAATCATCATCCACAGACATCCTGACTTTCATCCAGAGTAACGCTCCAAAAACAATGGATCCCACAGCTCCCATTATGCAACTAAAAGTGTCTTTTCAGTAGTGTTTGATTGTCTCCTAAATGTCAAAGTCCATGCTCCACACCTTCAGTTGTAATTCAGTCTTACTGTTAAAACATTTCAGTCTGAGGCAGCATAACTCTGATCACATTAATGTGTATGTTGTATTTACTGAGGATGTTTAAGGCTGAGTTAATTTAACTACTTTATACAGTATTTTAATCTATAACAATGCATCATATTTTAAAAGATCATCGTATCACATGATGCTGTTTTCACCTTTGTGACGACACATTTTCCATCTGATCCAAGAGGGTTTTTAAAGAGTTTGCATATCTTAAGAAGTAGGAAGGTTATTTCTGATCAACTGAAGAAATAAGTTGTTTATTAATAGACAGGAAGTGTAGGAAAAATGAGCAACTAAAGCTGTCAGACAAATGCAATATTTCCCTCTGAGATGTAGTGAAGTGTTGCTTAAAATGGAAATACTCAAAGCACAAGAGCCTCAAATTTGTACTTAAGTGCTTGAGTAAATTTCACCTCTTCATGTGTTCATAATAAGAACTACTGAAGGTCAAATTCCTTATCTGACTAAATATATTTGGCCAGTAAAGATGATTCTGACTCTGAACAGACAGCTACCAGTTTAGCCGTTTAGCTAACTGGACATCTCACCTGTCACTGTGGTCAACCAGGTCAATTTGTCTTTAAATGAGTTTAATAATTTAATAGTTGGCTCTATTAAGTCAGGTTATTGTTATATGATATAAAATATGACACAATAATCTGATTTGAGCCGCTGGTCAGATGTTATAAAGTTCAAAGGTCAAACTATGGGAACTTTTATGTAAACTTTTATGTGAACTTTCCAGTTACAGTTAACCAAGAAGGTTAAAACTGCACAACATGCAAGTTTACAGAATCATAACACAAGTTTAATTTATTTAAAAGATGATATATCATGTTTTCTCTTGTGAATTTCATGACAATATTGACACGCTGACATGATGGAAGCTGTTAGCAAGATACAACCGAGACAAACTAAGACCACAAGTTAAACTATGTTACTTCAAGCAAGGCTTTAAATTTAAACATAAAAATGTCTGTCAATATCTCAAATATCATCATTAACAAGTCACAAGTGCACAAATAAAGTTAAAGTCGATTTCCTGTTGTATACATTTGTGGATTAAAAAAGTAAAAGTACCTGGTCGAAACGAGACTTGTCATGTTGAAATGTAGGATATTCGGACATGTTGCTGAAAATTCAGGCAAACCTACATCAAACTTCTTCTTTACACTGATAAAAAAAAAGGAGTTCACTGATGATTTAACTGCAGCTGCAGAGCAGCGCCGTTTACAGTCAGCTGGTCAGTGGCCGCGTTGCATCACGGGTAATGTAGTTCCTCCGGCTTCTCTTCTCAGTTGAACGTTCGTGAAAGCTGACTACATTTCCCAGGTGAACATGCTTTGTTTTCATTTTTTTTAAATAAGGAAGTTAACGGGATGAACGTGTTGTACGTGTATTTGGAGCAAAACAGATTAAAAAATTATAGACTGTAATAAAAAAGGAGATATTTTGAGTTAAACTGTTGTTCGTGGAATCACTGAAGGACAGTGTTTGAGTTTAAGGAGTAGAATGTAGCCCCCTAGTGGTGAGTTCAAGATTGTCAGTATTATAAAATGTGCAGAGGCTGAACAAAATAACATGAACTTCTCACATTTATTACAACAAAAATTACAGCCTGGACTGCTAGACTGATGTTGGCTGACTGAATGTGATCAATGACACCAAGCTTATGGTTTCTGTATTTGTTTCTGGGAATTGGAGAGTTTCATTGAGAGGGGTTACATAATAAGATTAAAACCTTGCAGTATGGAGCAAATAGGCTGATTGCACTTTTGTTTGACACAGTGTAATTAGCCTTATAGAAAAGTACATGTGAATTGATCATGTGGAGCCACTTTTTACATGTGCAAAACTCAGATATTGCACCACGTACGTCGTTTTTACATGATTAATTCACATGCACATGTGGCTCTATTACATGAGAAATAGCATTTCATGATATGTTTTTCAGACATTTCACATGTCAATAAATGAGGGATTCAGAGCTGCATTTTCCCAGCAGAATATGAGCATGATATGATTCATGGCAGTGTGATTATAGGGCTTTCAAAGATAACCATAAAATATAAAAAATTTTAAAATGTAGGTGATTGGATTATGGGGATATGGCTCATGACCTGTTATTCCAGGGCACAGTGAGTGTCCAATAAAAAGATTCTTACTCTGTGTGGGATTTAGTGATGACAGTGTTCAAATTTGATTTAGCATGCTGAACTTCAAAGTTGTTAATTTTCCTCTAGTAAAAATATCCCAACCAGTCTTTGCAGTGGATACAAACTTTATACATACCTTTTGATATAACAAAATAGGTTGCTTTCTAGTTGTTGTTCATTAATGTATTCATGAGTGATATTGTCTGAAAGAAAATCTGCTATAAACCTGGGTAACGGTTGAACCTTTTTTAAAATTACAAATTTAAGTAATAAAACAGATCATAACATTTAAGTCCTAAAACACAAAGACAGACATAAAAATAACAAAACATTTAGTTGCATGATTTCCTATTATATTTTGTGCATTTGGCTTAAAAATATGAAGAAAAAAAAGAGCTGAACAAATCAAGGTAGGCTACTTTACCAACCTGGAACCGGATATGACCTGGAGCTCGCTGTCAGAAACAAACCCTGAACACATGAAAACCCCACAGTAAACCCCACAGTAAACAAAGAATTACTACTATCTGCCCAGTGAAAACTCACAAACACACCCCAAAGAAAGATTTACGACCAAACATACGGTGAGCAAGAAACACAAAATATTCTTTATTAAATATACAAAATTTGTGAAACAGAATTGCATCACGACTTGTAAACTTTCCAATCTTACATACTACCTTAAGCACATTCCACCAGCTACACAATCAAGGACAAAAATACAATCAGTTTAAACTTAAATAAAAACTTTGAAAATGGAAGACATGGAGGAGGACGTTTATTCTTGCGCTTCATAAGTGCTGAGTCACATTTAATATGTCTCTACAGTCATCTATGCACTTGGTATTGAGATCGCACAGCAGAACTGAGATGACAAGACGGTTTGGGATGTTTTTGTACGCTTCAAGCTCACTGGAAAAATCATCGTTGTGGTGTCAACGTAGGCCAAGTGCTTAAATCACAGAGCGATTAGAAAGTGCAGTACGGTGTAAAGTAGATCTAACTATACCGATATCGACGGACAGGTACAGTAGAGTTATGTTCTGACGATTAAGTAGTGCAAGAACATCCACAAATGCTGTTAAAAGTGGCATCATATCAGAATACTTTATGGTGTATCGATCTGCTCCATAGATTAAGTTTCAAGGCGGCTTTTTTTTTTTGGCATTTCACAGGAAATCACTGTTACTGCTCATTTTCTATTGGTATGCATACGATTTATTTTGTGCAGTGATTGAAAGAATATTAAAAAAAAAAAGAATCCTTTCAGTGAACAGATGGCTTTTCTTTTTCAAAACCTGCCCCGAGCCCCGACAAGTAAAATGAAGTGCTAGATTCTAACGTCAAAAGAAAGAAAAAAATAAGGCAGCATTTGGCATTTCAATACGGCATATATGCTGTAAAATGCGTTATATATCCCTTTGTAACACCTGAAAGCAGTAGCGATATGCGTGCTCGAGCAGAAGCGGATGTGACACACAGACACTGGAGGAAGGGAGTCAAGTACCGGCATGTCGCAGGCATTTTCTCAACAGTGGAGTCGTGTTGATAACGCACACGTGGGAAGGCAGAAGCATGAGATCAGAGAAGCTGTGATGGCTGATCTTGATACTGACTGGATACTGAGTGATACTGTCTTCACCTGATAACACCGTGACCCATACAAGAATCAGTTAGCTTATTAGGCTGAGCATTATGGGTAATTTCAAGACATGCCCACTGAAGAGAAACAAGAAAAAAGTAGTGGAGGGGAAAAAAAGGAAGGAACAAGCAAAAGATAAACAGCACTTATCGTGCGTAGAAAATAAAACCATTCGCTCGCTGGCTAAGAACACTTTTGAACATTCATGAGCTACGATCAGTTCCCAGTAATGTGCACGTGACAAGGCTGAACTCTCACACCGCTCATTTGGTTTGTAGTTTCCAAAACTGGCCAGAGCGCTCGATATTCATTCGGGAACGTTTGTAGAGTGTCAATCCACAACAACATATCCACTGGAAAAAGTGATGCCACAGTTGGTGGTTCTGCATGACATGACCTCATTAATCAAATATCGTGTATACTTTGAAATAATGCAGATTATTTTTCGGAGTATTTTTAAAGATTACAGATTTTTTTCCTTCCTTCTGAACAGCCACTGCTTTCAGTTCATTTCAGTTAAAGGAAAACCTCATTTAGGTAAATAGTCACTTTCTTGCCAAGAGTTCAATGAGTAGATTGATACACGCAAAGTACGGATCTTGAGCCAGGAGGCGATTAGCTTAGCTTAGCATTAAGGATGAAAACAGATAGAAACAGTTAGCCTGGCTCACCTCGGTGAAGTAAATGGAATATCTTTGCATTTTGAACTGGTGGTCTTGCGGCACATTAACTGAAAATAAAAATAATCATTTTGCTAATGCTAATGCTAATTACATTTTGGATATCAAGATACAAAAAAATCCCTGCTCTTACTCCCGCTTCATAATTCAACTATGAACTGAAACAAAGGCATCAGAATCCTCACTGTGATTGATCATTGTCTTGAGCAGGTTTCAAATCACTTCAAGTTGATTTTCGTGCCGCACTGAAATGAACTGAAACCAGAAGCTGCCTTGAAGGTACAAAATCAATCTAAACCTGATGATGTGCTACAGAAATGGCCAATGGCAAAAACTGATTTAACGTATTTCAAATTAATAGTTAATGGGCTAAAACATACAAAACCACCAGACCCTTCAAGTTGTTTGCTCTCCTGACAGAACTGCGACACTTTTGGAGAAGTGCACATATCCACAGTATTTTAATAACTGTGGGAGGAGTCAGTTGCATGTACAGTGTTGTGGACTGAAACTCTACCATCTCTCTCATTTGTGATAAGGTGATAGAAGTGACAAGTGAGGTGAAAAGGAGGAATCAAGGTTTCTACAATCAGGATCCCAAAATGGAAGCATCTGGGTTTTGAACCCTCTGGGCTCACTCCTCTGTGAACTTAAAACCAACTGGCTGTGTGAACCTGAAATCAACCTGAGGACCTGCTACATTCAGAACCGCCCGAACCGAACCCTTCGACGAGGCCGCGTTTCAGCACAGTAAAGCATGCCGTCTGGAAAACATCGTCTCGACATCGCTCAGTGCCTAGATATTTGTATCAAAAAGGACAGCATAGCAGTGAAAAGACTAAAGAGCTGTTGTGGAGGTTAGAGTGAACAGATGCGGACTGAACTGCAAACCCCTCCCTCTCTTCGTCACTTTAACTTGGAGCGCACTTGCAGGAGAGTGGGCTTCTGCTCCATGATGCGCACCAGCAGCGTGTCAATGTAGTCCTCCAGATCTCTGACCTGCGGCTTCAGCTTCCTCAGCTCCACCTCCCGCTTCGCCAGCAAAAACTTCTGGCGCTCAAACTCCGCCTTCTGCCTCTCCAGCTCCGCCTCCCGCTGCACCAGCAGGGCGACCAGTTCACTGTGGTTCAGGTGATAGTACGAGCCGGCTCCTTCTGTCAGAGACTGGAGAGAGAAAACACACAGACAGGGGGGAAGAAGAAAGAGAGTTTAACAAACATAGGAACAGTGTGATGTCTTTTCAGTGGAATTCCTAATGAGTTTGATCTTGAATTTATAAAATGAATAATAGCAGAAATAGCAAAAGAGCAAACCATATATGTAAAAACGTTGATGGAAACCAGACCTGCTTTTCTAATCTTTAGACAATCACTGCCCTGGTTTTATTACTTCAAACAGATCAATGTCAGATATAATTGCAAACAAACAAAAACAAAATTACAGTATTTATATAATGTCAGTAAATGATGTCAAAAATAATGTAATTCTACCCAAGATGCAGAAGGGTAATAGGTTAAGTCCCCTTGTTTTGATTGATGTAGCATCTTACAACATCCTCACTGAGGAAAAACCAACTGTATTAAATCCAACTTTTAATAAAATCTAACTCATCAACTTAAATTTAGAATGCACATTATAAAGGTCGACGATTTAAAAAAAAAATAAATTACATGTTTATAAAACTATGATTGGTTTTTCATTACAGCAGTGGCTTTATCACCTTTGTTTATAAGTACAGATTATTATACACGTGTTGATCTTTTGGTTTCGGTCCCTGATTGTTGGCAGATTTCTTTTTGTCTGCTCAACAGTCTTTTCAATGAATTCACTCAAAAAGCAAGTTGAGAAACATTTGTTACACTTATCATCATCCTTCTTGTCCAGAGATGTAATTTTTTTGTATTTTCCAGGTTCAGATGAATCTACAGTCACTGAACCTCAAAACACAAACACATAGTTGCTGTTGTTTGCCTCTGAAGGGCAGTATTGCAGTATTTTTATATTATCAGTAACTGTACCTTCTTCTTGTCTGCCTCCTGCTCGCTGACCTGGCTGCTCCTCCCCGGGTGGATGGTGGACTTGAGCTTCTCCAGCCCGGTGGCCAGCACTGACCGGCCCTCAGTCCGCTTCTCCTCAGCCAGCATGGCAGTGGTCAGGGGCTTCACCAGGTGGGGGCTGGACAGGACGACAACACATACGGTCAGGTATCCCAAGTCATGTGACAACACCTCGGTGGCCTTTTAGTTTAATCCAGAAGAGGTTCAGGTGATGTGAAGACCGGCTGCCATACTGGAGGTCCAAAGCTCTCTTATATCTGAATGAAGCCAATTACAACGTACCTTCCAGCTATGTACATCTTGGACATCTCTGCCTGTGTCTGAAATTAGCCTGTACAATTCTTTTGACTTGAATTTGCATTAATTTCTGTTTCTGTTTTAATTTTAAAAGTACCAGAGGGGAAGGTTTGTGCAATGTGTGATTTTCAGAGTAAAATCCTTTAAGTGGCCACTTTCACAGTTTTAGCCTTTATAAAATTAACCATGATTATGGCTGTGGGCGATACTCAAGGCTCATTTTAATTAATGTAGGATACAATGTTTTAGTGCATATTAGCATTTAAATATTATTATTAAAATGTTTTCAAATAAACCATGAGAATCACCTGCAGTTAACAACCAAACTATAAGCATTTTTTGTCATTGCTTGACCTCTGATGCTATTTGTCTAGAGCAGAGATTCCCAACCTTGGGTTCATGAACCTTCTGCGGACGCTTAGGATAAACCTGAGAGGCCTCAAGATGATTAAAATGGGTATGAAACAATGAAAATGTATTTCTGCTCCGTAAGATGATTAAAGGTTTTTCACTTCAGGCCTAAAAATCCTCCAAATGAATGAATGTGCACAGGTAAAAAACTGTACTTTTATTCTGAAAATCACACACAACCTGAGCTTTCTTTAGGAAATTTATGTGAAGACAGATGAAAAAAATTCAATGTTTGTTGTTGATTTTTCAGGTCAACTTGCAGGATTGTCTCAAACCACAACTATACAATAACACACGAAAGACAGTTTCCTGTGTCAATGACCTACATTTAAAAGGAAATATAATATATCACCAGAAAACTGACTTAGTACTGCAGAGACTTGCATTTACACAACCACAATCCCTGTCAGATCAACTTTTCCTTAGCCAAGATAATATAGGTTTACTCAGTATTTTAACACCACAGGTCGTCTCCTGGACCTCCAGAATGGCACCGGACATGGATGCTAAAAATCGACCTTTTAAAATCCCAGCCACTCCTAATTTTAGTGATCGAGAGAAAAAGAGGTTAGACATATGTAGGACTCCTCGTAACAGGAAACACTGGTGAAAATTGAAATTAAATTAGCTCAAAAGTGAAAGACTTAATTGCATGCGTTGGTGCAATCAAACATGTCGAATTGTGTTAAATGTATTATTACCCAGAGGTGAAAAGGAAATGCTATCAGTGACACAACAACACCTTCTTTGCCTCATATGAAGCCTTGTTTCTGGTTGAGATTTTGGCAAATGAGTGTGGTAGTGTGAGAACGCTAGCTAGCCCTGTGGGGAGGGGGGTGGTGTGTGTGTGTGTGTGTGTTGGGAGGGAGGGGGTGTGTGGTAGGATTCAGGGCAAAATAATAACTGCTAATTGGCCTGAGGCTCTGTTTCCCCTCCCGTTACCACAGAGCCAGGACACACACAAGACACCTGCAGTGGAGTCCTGTTAGCACCAGCATGTGTGTGTGTGTGTGTGTGTCAGTCGTAACAAAGTGATGAAAAAGAGAAGGTCACACCACAAAGGAGAGGCCCCTTGAGAGTCAGCGGCACAGAAGAAAAGCAGGCGGAAGCAGAGCGGCAGAGGGAGACCGAAGAGACGACAGGATAGAAATTTCTGGAAGTGGGAAAAAGTGCTTCCTCTCCACCTTTTCACCGAGTTCTGAGCATGTGCAACCTCACCTGTTCCGCTGTTCGGCTGCCTGCTGCTGCCGGGTCTCCTGAGGCATTGGTTTTGGCGCCTCAGCTCGTGCCATGCCGGGTGGGGACCTCGCCGTAACATTGGCAAGAAGGGGGAGGGAACAGAGCGCTACAGGGGAGCTACTACTGTCAGGAGTTAGAGTAGGAGCAAAGGAGGTCAGAGAGGGGAGGTTGGGGCCAGGCTGAGACGAAGAGGACTCCTGTATGGCACCGGGATCGCTACCAAAGGAAGGCAGCAGGAGCTCGTCGAAGGCAGGTATTAGTGCGCCCTCGGAGTGGGAGCGGTGTAGCGTAACACCTTGTTCCTGAGGGCATTTCGAGAACACGTCACCTAAGATGGCAAGCTGATTTTCTGCACCTCCTTCTGTAAGCTTCCTTGGATTGCAGCTCGTGTACGAGTCCGTCAATGCCTCAGGGTGTACCTCTAAACCAAAGTCATCCCCGATCCTGAAACTTGGCTCAAAAGTCACAGTTTTGTCCTCGGCTCCACAGATGGATTCTTCAAATTGGTCACTTTGGGTGATTTCTTCGTTAGCCGGCTTGCTTGCATCGGTGGAATTTTCTTGGCCTAAAGCATCTGCAGTTGTCTGAATGTGACTCAGCTCACCAAAGAGCATTGAGTTCGCAGAGTGCAGCGTCTCATTTGGCTCTGAGCCGCTGGAGCATTTGGAGGACGGGTGAGACTCGCAGGTTTGGTAATCCTGCGAGTCGGTGGTGACGTAAAGGCTTTGGAAGAAGCTGCTGCTGCTCTGTGTGTCGTCAAAGTCTTTGCTAGGACTGTTCGCAATGTGACTCGTGTTGAGGAAGTCACCAAAAAGCCTGAATGGTAGAGAAGGACGCAGACTTGCATCCTGCCCAACTAATCTATTGCTACCAATGGGCAATTCCGGCGAACTCTGCCTCACATCGGGGGAGGAGGTTATGATGTGTACTGATGGGTGTGTGGAGCAGAGTTCATCATTTGGAGTCGTAGAGGTCATCACTTCTGCAGCATTACTTATGGATCCAGAGGAATCATTTAACACTTCCGAAAAATCTTCCAGAGATCCCTTGAATTGACCTGTTCTGATGCCTCCATTTTGTAAAGAGATGCTGGAGTTTGGTTGTAGTTCGGAGAGTTCTGGTGCCTGAGTCTCTCTTGCAGTGATCACCGGCTGCTGATGTGTAACCACCTGGGACTGTGGTGCCAATGACCCCTCCAAAACATTTACATCTACCTTTTCATCACCATCCATGTCCTGAATAAAAGTGTGCTGGTCAACTAAAGACAGATCATGTGACCTGTCAGTAACGTCATCTTCAGATTCTGAGGGCTTGAAATGTTTTACCACAGCCGACTCGGAGGACTTCTCAAAGCTGAGGATGTTGTTTTCAAAGTTCTGCGCCTCAGCTTCCTCTGAGGATGATGCAGAGAATTTGTCAGAGTAAGAAGAGAGGCAGGAGAGGAAATCCTCTTCTGCCGAACTGCCGAGACCTGAAGAACCAGGATCTGGGGAGCTGCTGTTGAGCTTTACCGACGAGCTGTGACCAGGGGTTTGATGCATATTAGTGTCTGTTAAGTCATTTGAGCTAGTAGTACTGTTAGCTTGATTAGTTTCAGTGCAGGCAGCCAGTTCTTTAGAGTTAGCGGGAGTATTTAAAGATATGCTGTCACCCTCAAAGCTTGTGTGCTCTGGGATTGTCTCAAGAAATTGTGCACATGTGTCAAAGTGATATGTGTTAGTGTCGGTCAGCTGGCTGTTGGCTTTATGCGCTTCGAATCCAAATTCTGTGCGAGACTGATGATGTAGTGCGACACTCACATCTGCGTTTTTATCAGCATCTGTTATGAGTAGTAATGCTGCTTTATTATTGCAGTGTTCCAGTGGATGGCCACTGGGTGTGTTTCGCTGTGTTTTGCAATCTGTGGTCAGATCCTCAGGAGACTGCAGCCTGCCAGCTGCAAACTCTTCGAAGCATTCGTCCCACTCTGAATCCAGCTCCCCAGTAGACAGAAAAGGGTTGGACAGCCTCTTGTTTAAGGGTGTCTCCCCATCTAGGGCAGGTTGTTTCTCAACTTTGGGCTTTGCATCTGTACCAGTAATGGAGTTCTCTGGAGCTGGGTTGTCGTGAGGCAGGGTGGAGTTAGGGTTACTCGCCTGTGGAAAGAGTTGAGCTATGGGGGGTCGGGCGCTGGAGAGATAGGGCAGAGGAGGCAGTGAAGGTTTTAGGGGTTGAGCGGTTAGCATGTCTTCATAGAAAGGATTGTGGAGGAGAGAGAAGAAAGGGTTGCAGGGGGATATGGGGGGTGGTGTGCTCTGTGAGTGGCAGAAGGGGTTAGTGTGATGCAGAGGAGAAACCAGAGAGGCAGGATCTACAGGGGGACCCGAGGGGTGGTGACTAGGTGGGAGGGGTGGTGGGTGGGGGTCAGTGCTGGGCTCTAGTTTAGATGACACCACCAGGCTGTGAAAGGAAGGGCACACAGTCCTCTTGATTAGTGAGGATTGTTCACACAGTTGAACTACAGCCCTGCAGTAGGTTCTTACTCATTGTGTGGAAAACACCTTAAAACCTGCAGTAACAAAATTTTCTGGCCACTTGGGGGCAGCGCAACAAGATGTAAACACAACACCGACATTTTATCATTGGTTTCCAGTTGACTCATCCAGCAGACACAGAGCATCATTAGCATTCATTTGGAGTTTCTTCACCCTGATAAATATAATTCCAATATCCTCTTTTTTTAGCTCTGATTTGGTCTCCACCAACTCCAGAATGAAACATCTGTCTCTTTAGCTATAAATGCCCCACTATGGTCATCAACTAATCACTAACTTTGTCCATCTGCTGTTTGGTGCTGGACAGGTAGTGTACAGGGGTTTATCGAGGCAACAGCTGCCTGCTAAAGTGAGACTGAACCCAAACAGTAGAGCTGGAGACAGGAAACCAAAACAATGAGCTAAATGACACCAAAGCAGTCATAGAACTGAAGGTTACAACATGCTGTGCTCCTTCATGTGACAGGTAGTCATTTAACCCATTGTACCTATTATTAAATTAATAAATTAACAAATATTAATATATATTGATCAGTGCAGCTTTAAAGCCCTCGCGTAGAATTTGAAATGTTTTGGGCTGAAATCAACACTTCAACTGCTTTAAATCTACTGTGAGAATACATGCGAAAATCTTAAAATTAATTATGTAAATGAGTTATGTAAATGATTCATGCATGTTTTCATATCTTCACACACATCCTTCTCTGTGCCTCTTGCCTGGTTTCATTGGCACATGATGTCATATTTTGCAAGAAAGGTTGATGCAGCCGGGTGTCGTGATTACTTAGTGCTGCTGGTGCCAACTTGGCACTTTTCCCCAAGGATCTAAGAGCATGTGGGTGTGTAGGCTATGAAAATGTATAGTTACAGAGCTGGCAGAAATGTATTGAGTGTACTATGGTCCAGAATAGCTGACCTCGCTTCAATCAGCAGGTGCTTATCAGGTCAATATTCTGTTTACGCTCAGGGTATAGGAATATTACTACACTGTACTTGAGTGAACTATTGAAAATAAAAATTAAAAGTAACTGTTTAAAGGTTCTTCTAGGACTGAATTAAAGACATTTTTTATATAAGACTCCAAAACAAACTGCAGGAGCAATGCATTCAATCCATCAGTGAGCAGTACAAGAGAGTACAGTAGAGCAGGTGACACCCCCGAAATAAATTACCCACTTAAGAATGTGCTTGTGTTAGAAGTGGAAATAAAATGAGATGGGGTTTTCTTCCCTCTGCTCTCCCTGCACACACACAGATAACAAAAGCAATGCACAAACACACACACACACACATATACACACAAACCGTAAGAGAGCAACGCCTGCTCGAGCTCACATCGCCATCTTTCCAATGATGATTATTACTGAACCATATTACAGCGAGCACAAGGCTTCGGGTTGATAAAGCTAATTTCACAAGAGCAGCTCCCCTCCTCCATCTGCATTGCAGATACCTGCTGTAACCAGAGACTGAGACCAGGAGCTCAGGAGGGATGTGTACAGAGCTGGAAGCAAATTCTGGCAGCCATGCTGGTACACAGGAAGTGAAAAGTAAACAAGGACTCCGATAACCGTTCGACATAATGATGCTTCTCTGATTAAAGAGTCTGAAATTTAACCCTCCTGTAATTGGGTACATTTTAAGTGTTTACTCCAATTTAAGTGTGTGTAAGTTTTATTTAAAGAACTCTGAGATGCAAGAGACTCTTTTCTTTATCCTCCAACAATACATCCTTTCCTTCCCCTACTTTTACTAAATAAAAACAAAGTATACAGGTCACATGATGCAGGGAAATGTAAACAAACTCTCAGCAGGCTCCTGCCGTTCTTGACCTTCCTATTCATATTCATATTGGAATGAAAATTGAACATCTGTTTGATGTTGTAACAAATGGAGCTGTCAGTGTGTGATTAGTGGTCTCTGTGATCACAGTGTGTATCTCACCTGGGTTTGCTGTGCGAGTCCTTTGATCCAAACCATCCCCTGTGTTTCTCCTCGGTGGCGGCGGGGGCCTGTTCAGACTCATCCTTGGACTGACTGTGCCCTTTCCCCGCAGACTCACTCCTCCCGTGAGAGAACAAGTTCCTCTTCTGTTTTTTCCTCTGACTGTCCGACTCCGCCGTGGAGGAGGCGGCCTTGGAAGGAGCGCTCTGTCCAAACTGCTCTTCCTCTTGACCCAGCATGGGGCCGCTTTGCTCCAGGGCCGCCGCTATGGCCGCCTTCTCCTCCTCGCCGGGCTTGTCGAAAGACCAGCGGCGCCCATCTCCGACGGGGCCCTTGGGGAGGTCTGTGGGGGCCCGTGGGCTGAGGTTCTGTAGAGACATGGAGAGAGGCAAAGACTTCTGCAACAGTCCCAGGCCTAAAGTACTTGCAGGTTTTCCTGAGCCTGGGTCCAGCGGCTGGACGTTGTAAGCATGGCTTCCATTAACGCACACAGTGGGCGGAGGCACTGCGATGGTGATCTCACCGGCCTCATCACCAAACTCGCATTTGAGAGAGGACGACGACTTGGGCGACGTGTTTGCTGTGTGCTCTGCAAAAAAAAAAAACAGGGCAAGAGGAGGGAACAAAAAGAGAGAGTGAGAAAAGATGGAGGCAGGTGATCACACTCACTCATTTCATTTGTGTTCATCGTGACCAGGAGCTCAAGGAAAGAAGCTGCTTTGGTGCTTGGTGCAAATTTCCTAAGATATAGGTATGTAGTCAAAATATGATCAGATATTGCACAATAAGGTGAGCTTACCTTTTCCCCTACTACTTGATCTATTAATCCAAAAAATATTAGCAGATTAACTGATAATGAAAATAACTGTTAGGTGCAGCCATTGTTTAGTTGTCAGATTTGTTCTGCTGTGAAAGATTGCAGAATTGTCCCACAAGAAGGACACCTGAACCTGGACATGTCGACTTTAAAGAACAGGATGAATGACTGAAACTGAACTAAATGTAGTCAGATATTCTAACGTGTCGTCTCTGCTGGCCGTCCTCACCTGGGCTGTTATCCACCGTCAGGTTGCTGCTGTTACTGGGTGAGTTGGACAGGTCAGAGACCACCACGCTGATGCCGGCCGTGGGGCTCAGGCTCCCACCTCGTGACGAAGACTCGCTGCTCTCCGAGCCCAGTGATGTGCTGGAGCGGGTGTCCGACGACTTCCTCAGCTTCCCTCTCAGGAAGAAGGTCCTCATCTTGCTCCGCCGGGCCTCGCCCCCCTCGTCGTCCTCGTAATCCTCCTCCCCGCCTCCATCGCTCGGCAGCCTCTGTCGCATCCGGCACAGGGAGCCGTAACCACCTGGCAGGACGGCCGACGATGAGTCCTCGTCGCTGGATCTCCTCTTCCCCTTCATGCGCTCTTTGAGCTTGCAGAAGGTGGAGGCGCCCTTGTCCTTCATGACCAGGTCGTACATGCTGGCCGTCAGGTTGTTTCGGGTGAACTGGACGGTGACTTGAATGTCTCCTCGTTCCTTCTCCTTCTTCCCCGTCTTGGAGTTGAGCCGGTACCATCTGCAGCAGAGAACAATTCATTCACATGAGATTAACACTGTGTATCATTACAATTAGTCTTTAATCAATTAGTTGGTCAGTCGGTTCCAGTTTCACACATAACAGGACTCGCTGCCTTTCTCTGTTTTCTATCATTATAAATTTACCATCCTTCCATTTTGAACTGTCAGACCATACATTTTTCAGCCACCACCTTGGGCTCTATGATAGAAATCCATACAGCGTGAGGCGACTCACAGTTTGAGCATTTCTACAGTTTGGATCGGTATGAAACTCTCCCAGCTGAATCATGAAAGATTAACAACACTGTTATAAAATATCTGGTTCTTTGATTAAAAAAAAGGCCTGAGCCTGAGCACATAAAAACATGGAGGTAGAAGTTAAATTTTATTACATACATCGGCAAAATACATCCAGTCATAAAATTCTGTTAACAGCAAGAAAAAGTTAAAGTTGACGGTGAAAACTCAAAACACAATCTGCAGCCTCAGTCTATTCAAATTCTGGGTCAATTGCAGATGAATTCAGCCAAGGAGGCGCCATATTTTGTTCTCAGCTTCACCAACAAAGCATCTTAAATTCACAAGCACCCTGATTCGGGGCAAAGTGATGGAGGTCAGTGTCTGTGTTGTCTGCCATGCCAAACAAACAATGGGGAAAAAATGCATGATTTCTCAGAAACAAAGATCAAATAATTAACAAGTAAGTTGAGAATACCACAAAATAAATGAATGAATAATAGGAAAACAGAATGGGGACAAACACCTCTTAAACATAAACATAAAATTAATCAGCGTAATAATGGATAAATAATATCTGAACAAGTGTCAGAAGTATGATTTTGTAAACATGGCCGCATGCTCAGTTGAGTTTTCATTTCAAATTAGACACATACAAGACGTTAGTGTAAGGTGCAAACTCTTCCTGAGTCATTAATTCGTTGAGCAGTGAGTGAGGTCATTAAATAATGTGAATGACTGTATTGTTATCATGAACGGGGTTAATCTGTCCTCACACAGAATAAGATTGTGTGTGTGTGTGTCCTACTAATACCACAAGACTGCATGTGGTCAGGCATCCCACAATGCTTTGGGGAGGCCTCTTGTTTTCGTCGCCCTGTGAGCAAGAACAATGAAGTAAAACGACGCTGATTCCTGGTTTAACAGTCAGTGTCCTACATGAATAAGACAGGCCGTGACTGAAAGACAGACTGTAAATTCCTTCACTGTACAGGAACAGGGGAGCAGTTCTTAGAAACGCTGTGTAGCGGCGGGTGCAGTTCGCCACACGGTGACTCATGGGAAACTCTCATCTGGTCTGTTGTGACAGGTTTAAAAAAAGCATAATATGACTGAGAAAAATTCCCCCAGCTAACATGTGTTTCAGACACTCTGTGCTGCCAAAGGGAAGTTATCAGCAACGGGGAGGACGACTGACAACTGGGTCTGAAACTGAGACCTGCTTTTATTTTTTCATTTCCTGCGCTGCTGAGTTATTTTCACCTCACACCTCGACCACATTGCACCTCTCTATTGTTCATACAAGCACTCTGAGGCTGACTGACACATACCTGCCAGATGTGACTTAATTGTAAAAACTATTGTGTGATTGCATAAGTGAAAATCAATTTATGAATCATCTCAAATAGATGCAGACAAAAAGCCAAACATAACAAGGCAAAGGGAAAAGACAGATCTCACTGAAATGTGAATAATGTGCAAAGGCAAAATTGAAAATAGAATTTAAATGAAAACTAAACAATTGCATGCAGCTAATGTTGTTATCACTTTATGTGGTTGTGAAAATGTGCAAACATCTTAATGCACAAATATAAAACAGGATGCGGTTGGAGGTAAAATAACCTAAATGTCGCTTCAAGAAAAACTAGAATGTCCTGGTCTGTTGAGTCAACAAGAGAATCTAAATGTCATGCTATGGAAAGCAACAGAAGAAGGATGCAAGAATGGAGGTTCAAGCATCAAAGATGAGACATGAAAGAAAACTGAGACCAAAGCAAACCCAGCGATGTGTGATGTGAAAAAGGGAAATTCACACATTTACTGCACAGCCATCTTACAAAGTAGACAAACCAAACATACAGGATGACAACGCAGAAACACAGCCGGGCAGAACACTGACACGCATCACAACCCAAACACTTCTGAATAAAGGCGTTCACTGGCGTGTTCACTGAGCCCAGCGTGAGTTTTATTATCAGTGTGTAACAGCTGGTGAAAACATTTAGACAATCATTGGGGAACTGAAAAATTACAAATTAGTATTAACACCTCGCCTCCGCCAACCAGTCAAGTTCCAGTTTACATCCATGTCTGACTCATATATGTATGTAGTCAAGACTTAGAAGGAATTTAATGAAAGGTATAAAGTGGAATGGAAATGGAAATATATTGACATGTATGATTCCAATACAGAGTCTGAAACTCAATAGTTGCTAGAAGGTACAGAACTATAACGTTATGTGTCAAACAAAAACTTAAATAACTTGTTTTGTTAATTTTACAGCTCGCTCAGAATCATTATTTTGAAAATCCGAATTTTAGAATGAGAAAATTATGTCATTAAAATATAATTTCCGTAAAAACAATTCATGATAACACATAATAAGACCCGCATTAGTTAGCATTAGCATGTTAATATAAGTTATCATACTGTCAATATCATAATGTTATCCACAGCATACTACACTATATTAGCATCAGGACTGATTATTTATTCAAGATTATGAAATAGTGTTGGAAAAGCTGTAAAAATGCTGGTGGCCCTGGATGAAAATTTACAGCAACCAAGGTTCATCTTGCAGGGATAATGAATGTCTGTACCAAATTTTATTCTAATCCAAAAGGTCAAGATATTTCACTGTGAACCAAAGTTGGACTGATAAACATATACTAATTACAATACATTAAGATTAATACTAAAAGACTAAATATTAACTGGTCCAAGAAAATGATCTATTAATTGCCAGTGAATAAATAAGATATGTAATTAAAGTGCCAGTAGTCTTGCAGTCTAAACCCAGTGTTCGTATTTCCAGGTCATGTTCAGTTCTCACATGAAGCTGTTTGAGCACATCGGAAAAGAGACAGGAAAGTTTTCAGCTCTGACAAAAACACTGGCGTAATTGTAGGCTGCAGGAGAAAAAAAAAACACAAGTCATATAATTCCCAGCACAGGCCGTTATATAATGAGCACCATCATCATCATCATCATCCTGCCATGACCTCAAGTTCAGCCCTGAAAACAAGGTAACACCGAAGAAGAACGCAGGCGAAAAACCAATAACAAACAAACTCCTTCCAGGACAACTCCACAAATAAGAGGAAGGTGGAGCCGAGAGAGGAGAGAGGAATGCTGAAGCTTTTTATAGATCCACAAGAACAACAGCACATCTCACATAAATGGACGACAATGAAACACATGAACACAGATGTTTTCATGACTTTAAAATGGATGAACGAGTGACGCTCCCATGAGGTGGTGAATAACACACGGATCCTGTTTCTGGATTATCGAGCTACATGTAAACAAAGGAAATCCCTGTTTGTCTTCTTTTTAAGGTTTGAAGGCTTCAACAAAACACAAAGATTCTTGAGCAGACTCTCAAACTGTATACCAGTGCTGTTACCTCACATGCCTGTTAGGTGTGGACTCGAGTTTCACGTCGATGCTCCAACAATAGTATCAGTCCTCCTGCTGGTTCAACGGCCAACTCCCTGCAGCCGAGGTGGGGTTCACATTCCAAACAGGCCCGAGAGCTATGTCAGGCTTTTCTTTGGCTACTACGACCATCGTCACAGCATCGACCGTTTGTAATTTAGGGCAGGACTCATGAAAGTTTGGAAGATGATCATGAAGCAAAAACTTTATTTATCTGCATTTGTGTTATTAGATTTTGTATTTAGCAGATTCAATAACGTTAAACCTGTTCTAACCAAGCGGCAACCTCCGGCGCTGAAAAATTAAGCCAATGCGGAAGTGCAAAAAAGCTGCAGTTCCTCCAATAACCGCTAGAGCAGGCCGCAGAAGGGAGTCACATTACATGGGGCTCATTACATTTGAGCCCCATGTTAAAATGTCTGATTTTACAACAGAAAAAAACATATTTTCAGCCTGGTTCAAAACATGGCTCTAGTCTCATAAGCTGTTCTTCTACTCCATGACAACTCTGGGGGGGGGCGAATTTTTTTATAAGGCGTTCGTTTAAAATATACAGCATACATCATTATGCACAATTCATAGCTGTCAATCTAAGTGGCACCACTTTGATTGACAACTAGACACTGACCGTCTAAAGGGCGACACCCCGGCTAATTCTAGTCACTGAGTTTGGGAAAGAGATCGTCGTGGGGTTAGCCGGCTAGCAACGATATTTAGCATTTAACCTAGCTGGTTAGCCGTAGCTAGTTTGATTATTTCGAATAAAGCGGCTTTTTTCAGCCAATAGCGTTCATTCGACCCGCCTCAGCTCCGCCCTCGCTCCACCTCTTTGTCCATATTTGGAGTAACCGGAGGTAGGCTACCAAGATGGCTACGCACTACAATTTTTGCTCTTCAGAAACCTATGAGTGACGTCATGGACACTACGTCCATATTTTATACAGCTTATGGTTCTAACAAAAAGAGAGAAAAATTAGCCTCTGCTGACCAAAACATTTCATAACCTATTTTCATGAAACACAAACCCTCTTCTGTTTTTCAAGACGATGCAAAAAAAAGTTATGGGCCTATTTCCGCACACGCACCTGCCCTCGTGCATCATGGGACTCATGAAAAAGCCTGACAACAACAAACAAACATAAGTAAACGGACATGAGGCCTAAATACAGAAATTGCAGCACAGACAAAAAGAGCAGCCCACGTTTTGAAAGCCCACATAGTCAGGAAGAGCACAGTCTGTTACAGAAGAAGACCCAGTTTCCCGAGAGCATCGTCTCCCACACAGGGTTCAACAAGGGCCGCTGTGCTGATACTGTAAAACAGTTTTGGTAACAGGCTTCGTAACTAAATGTTCTGCCTCTTTTTTGGAGTCTGTGGGAGTCGACACAGATTTCATTTTCTTCATAAACAGTGCCATTCCAGAGCTGCAGAGCACGGCTGCAGAGCATAGCTTCATATCTGCTTCCCCATCTTGCAAAACAGGAAATCACAACACTCCACCCCATCCCAGCATGACACCATCTCCTCAGCCCCCCCACCCACCTCCATCCACCGAGGAGGAGGCAGGAAAACGTCTTATTCTAGGCTCCAGCTCACAAAGTTGATCCCTAGAAATCACCCTGTGAGGCAGGACGGGGCTGAAATTACAAGACAAGTAGGCTATCAGCCTATTTTATCCGCCGTACACTCGCTCTCTGCGGGCTCTGTTCGCCTGGGTGGTATCAGAGGCAGACAGGAGAGACTCTCAGAAATAAAACCAGTGCCAAGGGCGCAGGATTTGTGTCAACCGTGGAAGCAGTGCACTTCATTCACCAAACATGTTGGTATTTAAGGTTACGTCGTTCTGGGATACTTCCTTTGTTTTGCAGAGGACTCCGAGGGATCGTTGTTGATGTACAAAAGAAAAATCTTCCTCATTCACATATACGTCACATTTAGAAACAAAGCCAACACAGCCGTGCTACCTGCTGTGCTTAGGCAGAGCGGTGCTTTGAGCTACACGCTAACATCATCACACAAACATGCTCAGTTTAGCAGGCTTCATGTTTGTCATCTAAGTTTAGTGTGTTTGCATTTTGCTAATTAGCATTAAACATAAAGAACAGATGAGGGTGATGCGAATATCACTGTCCTAAGTATTGGACAGGCTGAAATGTTGACCTGATGATGGCGCTAGAGGCAAAGTCAGAGGATGACCACAGTCAGTCGGGTTCATCCTCTGAGGCTCATGAATACATGAACAACGTTTCATGGAAAACCATCAGATAGTTGGTTTGACCCAAAAAGTTCAACCCAACAGAACAAGAGAAGATGCTAATGATAACTAAAAGCTAATGCTAGGCTACAGCCAAAATCCCCAATCGTGCACTTAGACAATTAAAACTAGGTGAGTCCTCAAAGCCTTGTGGTTTACTGAGCCACCATTTACACAGACTTTCTTTCCAACGAAATCAGGACTCACAAACATCAGATCATTGATAAACATCTCCGTTCTGTTGAAGTGTGAAATCTCTGATTCATTAAGCTGAACCGTCATCCAGACATACATCCCCCACCAACTGCCTCTGCTGCTAATCAAACATGCTGATTCGGCAAAACAGTCACCAGCAAGGTCCAATCAGAGGCGACGGTGTTGAGTCTTGTCCAACTTGCATGAATCTGTAACATCTTATAACTTTAAACTGAAAGTCAATGAAGGAAAACAGAGAGGAGCTCTCATCAGTTATCATCATTCATTAGTGTCAGATTATTTATAACATAATCTTATATAAACGGTTGGACGGGCTAGAATGGCCACTGAGTAGCCGACAGGCCGCGAGTCTCAGACCACATTCCACATCTGGATGCGATGAGCTCTTACCTCACCACCAACTTCCCTCCCAACACTTTTCACACAAGCGAGCATTGTATCTTAAAACCACACCTCCTGGGTCCCACATCAGAGATCAGTGATCGAGTGAGTGAAAATCAAGAAGATGCTCCTTTTGGGGGGGGAAAGTAAATCATAGTTGTGTTGGAAAAAAAAAAAGACAAAGTCTCACCAAATGTTTATGTCTGAAAACCACAAATCCTGTGGGTGATTTCTCATAAATTCCTTTGCGGTGACAAACTGTGACCTTGTTCCTTAGAAAACAAGCAGGTTTTCTTGAGAACAACACATAATGAAGAGCCATGAAGAGCCATGAAGAGAGATGATGATGATGGACAGTAAGAAAAATGCATTTCTCATGATCATAGGAAACTAAACTTCTTACACCGAGATCATAACATAAATATGGTCACAACAAAACAACACATGAAAAAAATACCTGACTGATCAAAAGGCCACTCAAGCAGTGTCTAAATTCATGAAGTGGGTGTTTGGTATTAACAAATATTAAAATGAGTTGACCACCAACAGAAGAACACATCCTGACAACAAGGCGACGTCTTCAAAGTCTGCAACAAATAATGCAACTTTCAAATGACTGTGCTGTTACAATGCGAGGCCATGTCGTGTGAAGTTCAAGGCCGGTTTCTGCATCACAACAAATTCCAGTAAAACAGACGCTTCCTTCAGCAAAAATCATCCAGCTCTGCACTGTGGGTTTCTATAATTAAGCCGACTTTACTTCTTTAACAACTCTGTGCTGCCTTTAAGAGATTTATGTACGACGACCAGCGCTAAATCTCCTCAACAGTTGAAAAAAAATATATAATCTTTAAAGTGAGCTCAGCCTAAAAAGACTCTCAGAGCTGACCATAATATAAGAGGACTGGAGCTGTTGAACGTTGCCCTTTCAACACAACTCAATACACTTCATCTTAACGCTGTGCAGACCGGTCGATTCATCACTGATACTTAACTAGCACCAAGCTTTCTCCTCCGCATCTGGATTCATTCGCCTGTTTAATAGTTGAGAACTAAAAGAAGAAGGGATGTTTTTCAAGGACCGATCTGGACGCACCACTTAAAACAAGCATTAAAAAGAATCCCTTAGTGTTTAGTACTTGATTAATGGGAGGTAGTGGTTTTAATGTAGACACTGTTAAAGGGTGAAGAAGGTGGTTGTGGCTGGTACCAGCATCCCTGAGTATTGACTGCTTCGCTTACATTTGCTCGCTACCTTAAGAAAGGCTCTGACCTGAAGTGAACTGAGCACAGACAGGAACTGAAGACGAGGTAATTTAGGGTGTTGTGTCACAGCGGCCTACATTTGGAAACAGCTCTGCCTCCTCTGGCTCCACTCGTCTGCGATGAACACCAGTAAATCGTCCTTTACTTAAACCACAACAGTCACTGTCATGTGCCCTCGCCTTTGTACGTCCATGATGATGCCAGAGAGGCTGATGGGAGATTTGAACGATAATGCAATACGAGTCAAACACATCCTGCTTCCTATAAAATGTGAAGTTAATCTGATAAATCTCCACACAAACATTTCCGACATTTATATTATAGGATGAGATGTCAGGTCGCACTGTTACGTAACTTCAAATGTCCGTATTCTCTCTCGGCAGCAGCTCTTCGCACAGGATTTTTCTGGATGTTCATCACACACACACACAGTGTTTCTGCCTCACTCAGCAGATGGAGGTTCAGCTCTCAGGCCTGCACTCGGGTCTGAAGCAGCATCAGAGCTTCCTACAGACACACGACATGACAGGCAGTGTGAAACTGAGACAGCACTGGACTGAAAAGGAGTGGTTGTAAAATATCATATCTAATGTCTAAATCATAATATCAGAGCTGCAGGAACCACCTACAGACCAGGGATGTGAAAAAATGAGCTGAAATGTTAAATTATCTTGGGAACAAACTTGATTATTAAGGGGAAAATGTGTATGACAAGTTCACTATTCAGCAAAAGCGTCAAAAATTAAATTACTTTTGTTAAAAGTGTGTAGTTTCTTGTCCACGGTGCGTCGATGTGGCCGTGGTTATGTGGCTTCCTCCTGGCAGACCCTGCAGGGGAATTCACCCGACGCCCACCTTTCCAAGAATCTGCTCTGCACCGACACTCAGCATGCAAACACATGCCGGCCGCCCATGCCACCCGTCGGAGGACAGCTGCTCTGCCTCCACTTTACGAAAAATTACGTTTCAAATACAGCATTCATGTGGTTGTGTTGTGGAGCGTTTCTCTTTTAAAACAAAGGTTGGTAAAGTAAGAGAATCCAGAAGACCGAGTTTGTGTTCGATCCGGGATTTTGTGCCTCATTGTTGAGCTTCAACTAATGATTATTTTCATTATTGATTAGTGTAAAATGTGAGAACTTTAAAATTTTTCAAGTTGGTACATTTTCAAGCAGGAACCCAAAAAATCTCACGAGCTGATGATCATGTAGACGGCTGTAGCTCAGGAGGTAGAGGATGTCCACCAATTGGAAGGTTGGTGATTTGTTTATTAAGGAAAAAATGTGTATGACAAGTTCACTATTCAGCAAAAAGTTCCTGCAGTCTATGTGTTGAAGTGTCCTTGAGCAAGATACTGAACACCGATGGCTGTTCCATCAGCATGTGAATGGACGTCGCCTTGGATAAAAGCGTCTGCTAAATGAAACTGTAGAAGACAAATACTGTATAGAAACTGCTCTTGTATTGCAGCATATATGGCCAATTAGCACAAAGTAAAAAGACCAGGATGAGGAAAAAGATTTTACTCATTCTAAGAAAACAAAGTTTGGCTGCTTAGCTGAGGTACTTTTGCCTATTTTCAAATCGTATGCTTTCACTTTTATCGGATCCAAGACCAATAAACAGCAGCTGTGATGTGCTTCTTTAAAGATACACTCAGGTTGAAGCAGATAAACACACAAGTCAAGAGAAGTAATGATGTCATTTATGTTCAAGTCAAAGACGGGTTCAAGTCTTTGATTTCGTCTCAAGTCTGAAGTCACCTCGAGTCCACGCCTCTGGCACTAACTCACTAGTCTTCATCATCGTATCTTCATCATCTCGCGCACAGAATAACCTGTCTGACATAACCACATCTAAATTTAAACCTCATCCCTCATTTCCAGCGACTGTGACTGGAACACGCTGATTCAGAGGTACGCCGCGTGGAAACTGATGAATCCTAGACAGAATAAAACAAGTCGGAAGGCTCAGAAGAAAAGAGCCATTTCGACCTGCCGTATCTCCATTTGCTGTAATATACAACCCAGGGCACTATATCACTGTGAAGCCCCCGCCTCCTCACGGGGCTTTATAAATATTAGAAAGTGTAAAGTGAAGGAGTCCTGGCCCACACATCAACCTCTGCAGTGCTAAATGTAAAAACCACCATCGCTGAAAACTGAGCTGAATTTGTGTTTTTGAAATTAGGCTCTGCTCAAAAACTGACAAGCTTGAAGAAGCTATTATTGCTCCATCATGAGTCCAAAGATAACACAGATCACATCCTTTACTCTGAGGGTGTTACAGGGAACAGCCCGAAACCACGAATCATCCTGAGGGGAAAAGTACTGTAGCACTGCAAAACTGTGCAACCATGTGCTGTTTGTGAGTCGGTCTCCATCCAGATGATAGTTTTGAAAGATCCTAAAAGACAAAGTCAATCACAATCAATCTGATCTGAAAGCAATTTAAGCTACGAATAAGTAAACGAACTGCTGTGTCACCACTGAGGCTGGGTTTCAATCCTCGATACTTAACTCAGTTGTTTGAATTGAACTATGAATTTGGACATAATGAAGTGGTTACAATGAGACTAAACCAAAAGACGATACAGTAACATAAAACTATTACTGAGAATTGTTCAATTATTAGTCAAACTCTTCTTGTTGTTTACTGGAGGCTAGGCTACAGTGGCTCATGTTACCTAATGAAACAAACTTTAAACTGATATCGAGTCAGTTCACAAACTTTCTTCTTGTGCTCCTGTAACATTCTAACATTTACCATTATCACATAACTTCTTCATGCTGCAGGTGTTTTGCAAAAGTAAAAAAGCATTATGAGTATACAGGTTTGGTATCGAATGTCCCCACTGTGGGACGAATAAAGGTTTATCTTATCATATCAGTGCCCAAACTCAGGCACTGGCTTCCAAAAGTTTCCATGAGGACAAAGTTCTGACTGAGGTGCTAAAGCCTGAGCCAATAACAACTCTCTTAACTTCATAGGAAGAAGAGAAGCTGCTAAAAAGCTGCAAAAAATTTACACATTAAAGTCTGTTTACAGATGTTGGGGCTACAACTGGATATATGGAAAAAGATGCATTAAGCCTGTCATGACTCTAGAGGGAGCTGCACAAAGTCTGACTGCCTCAAGTGATGTCATTCAAGTCAGCACTGGTTGGGGCTGAAGACTAGTTTGAAAAGCCTGAGGTTACTTAAGATGCTATAGCATAAGGCACACAAACTTGCTCGTTCAGTCAAAGACATTTCAGTCTATTAATCTTCCTCAAGCCAGATTTCAAATCCTATTCACAAATTTAACTTTCGAGTTGTAAACAGGAGCGTTTGTCTTTAACATCTTATGCTGCAGAATGTTTTGGATGTTCTCTGTCAAACCCAAGATGCTTCAGCTTGAGGCTGATATGTGCCAGCAGTGTTGACTGTGGGACGTGTCACTATTGACCAGCCCAGATTCATTGAATACCACACGGAGACACTGAATGCACCGCGGCACCAAACTGCTGACACATCAACATCACAGGCCGACTCTAACCTTCAAGCGACCAGCTCCACCAGGGGTCGACGGGAGGAGACCGGTGCCCCTTTCATCTCACATTCACGAGTCTGTCTGAGTGAAAGCACAGTCGGGTCGGCCGGGAGTCGTTTGAATCCACAAGAGGACGAAGAAACCAAAGAGGGCCAGAGGAACGTTTGTGGTCATCATCGAGTCAACAGGGTGTCAGACTGAAAGGAGGCGTCATGGACCAATTCAGATACTAATACTGATGTCAAGTAAAGGATAAATCCACCCAAAAATACTATGACACCTTCTTGTGATGCATTTTTTATTGCAAGCTCATATTTGATGACTGATAACGACAATTCGTCTTTGGAAATTCAGGTTTTAAATATTACGATACTTGTACTAAGCTAGCCTTGAAAAACATGGATGGTCATTTTGGGAAAAATAGCTTAGCTCTGGGAGAATGTAAACAAACTGCATCTCATGTCATTACGGTTTGATGACAGGAAATGTTTTGGCCAAAAACATAATGTGAAAGCTAATTAAAACTCCTAAATAGTCTCCACTCATTCGCCTCAATTGACCATAATGCATTGCTGCTAACATAATGTTTAAGTTAAGAGTGCAATATTTTTTGCTCATTTCTATACTGATGCCATCAAACTTATAACTGCAACAAGTTAAGGCTTGTTACCTTGGAGGTGTTGAAAGGCATTGTAGGAAGTGTAGGACATCAGGAATCAAACTATATTTCATTATGATTAAGTGAAAGTTAGCAAAGCATAACTGTCCTTCACTAAACAACTCCACCCAGATGACATAATGATCATAAATAGGAGCTACCTGAAGGTGGAAATTTAGATTCTTTAATGTATCATCAAACTCTATCTCACGTCTTTACATCCACCCTGTGCTCGTGTTGGTGGACTTCAAGTAAAACAACATGTTATGCTAAAAATACCTTGCAGCTTTGAGATCATGAATCTGTTAGATAATCCCTGGATTTGGGACAGGCATTAATCCCAGCTGGTCTACGTCAGGGCCTCGGCTACTGGGCAACAACATGTTGAGAAGCCACAACACAACAAGCACTTAATGTGGAGATGTGGAGGAGGTGGCTGAGGCTTCTAGAGGGTTTGAGGGGAAGTGTCAGCGTGAGTGAGGTGTTTCTGGTCAGATGTGCTCAGAGTTAGTTTGCTATGTGAGGGAGGATGAGGATGAGGAGGATGAAGAGGAGGAGGAGGAGGAGGGTGTGTCTGCAGGGCCCTGATGCAGCACCAGAGACTTGACAGCTGTGTTTATATCAGAGTAGCAGCTAAAACAGGACAAAAGGAAACACCATGATGAGTTCAATGTGCATGGGAAAACAGAGGTGCAGCATATGCATGCAGATTTCCACACACACACACACAGTCACTACATGCATGTGCAGCCGGACTCACTCGTTTTTCACGCCTCTGCTCTCATGGTAGATCTTGTCCAGCTGGATCACCGCCTGGCCCAGGAACACGTCCAGGCCGATGAGCGCGCGGTGCATGACGGTGAGGACCAGCTCGTTGCTCGGGGCCGGGTGCGCGCTCCGGCCGGCGGCCTGCAGCAGCAGCACGCCGGGCTGCAGCTCGAAGCAGCACTCCTCCCTCCACTCGGGCTCGGTGCTCTTCTCCACCACGCACGTCGAGTACTTCTCCTTGCCCAGCTGGATGATGGTGTAGGCGTCGCTCGTGCCGTGCTTGCCCTTGCCCCGTAAGCCCCTGCCTCTCAGCACGGTCACCTGGACGTGCGTCGGTACCCATTTCTGGTCCTCCTCCACGGTTAGAGAGGACATGTCCCCCCCCGCCCTCCCTCCTCCTGACAGACCGACCCGCCGCGCACACCACGCCGCGCCGAGGCGAGGGAGAACCGGGGAGAGGTGCCGCTGCTGTCCCGCCGCTGTGTGCGCAGTCACATCAGCTCCGGGGTCGGTGCCGCATTACGGCCGAGCGTCGTCGCTGCAAACCTCCGGGGTGGCCGCTTGTTTTCCAGTCCGGGCTGCTCCGGGTCTGAGCTCTGCGGCAGCGGCAGTCCTGCCTCCCTCCTGCCGCCGTGCGGGGCCTCTCTGCGGGCAGCGACGTCACGCCTCCGTCCCCCTCCTGCAGGACGAGGAAGTTGAGCTGAGCACAACAAACACGGGCTGGACTGCAGGGAGGGATTTATCTGCTGTTTGCACGATCCAACGCGAATCAACTGCGCTCGTTTAACGTGTGAAAGTCATGTCTGTGAGGTCTGGACGGTGCAGACGTCCTGATGGAGGCCTCCTGCAAAACAGCCGTCTGAAAACTACATGAAGTCATTTTCATCTAAATGCATGAACGTGTTGAGACTTAACAACACTTCACATGTCATTTAACAACCAGCACAATCTGCAAACATGAATTACCCTTTATTTTATATATAATCTATAATTCCTGCAGCTCAAGGTTTTGTCCAACCAACAGTTTAAATCTCAAAGTTAATTTATCATATTTTTGGTTGAAACTGACTTAAATGATTATGAAACTAGTTGCAAAAATAATAATAGATCGATCAGTTCGTTCTCAGTCATCCAGGTCAAATAATTCTTGGATGAGAAGTCGAACATCTTCAAGCATCTACAATCAATTGATTCCACCCTGATTTCAATTGATTAATCTGATTCAAATCAAATGCACATAACTCACAAGATCATGCCTCAAAGTGGACTCGTCATAGGAAATGGCTCAGCTCAAGGTCCTCCATATTTTAGCTGTTCCCAGATCTTTCAGCCACACTACATGATCTTCATCAGTGGATGGAATTTGCTCAGTTGACATCAATGATTTTTAGCTGTTCTGTTTTCATCCTGAGTGAAATCATCAAATCAAATATCAACTTTTTGAACCATAACTCAAGATCCACTCAGGAGCTTTTACCTGGTTTTACATGGTCTTCATCAGTGTAGTTGGTTTGCGAAAGTATTGACGTTTCCATGGCAACGAATGGAACATCAGATCAAACCAATGCAAATAACTTAGTGTTTTGAAAAGTTATCTCTTGATGTAAATACAAGCTGTGGAAAGTCATTTACACATAGTTTGATCTTTGTTATTATGGTCTGTTTGGTGCAGGAGGTTTCAGCCGCTGGCATCATTTTCTTCATCAGCGCTGCAAGCAGGAGTTTCCCAGCACCAAAGGTCGTGACATTAACTGAGCCACATTAGAGATTCAGAAAACCCGGCTGATATTTGTGGCACTTCCTGTTCGTGTTTTCTCTCTGTTACATGTTTCCAGAACGTGACAGCCAACGTCATGACTTGTCAAAAGACTTCGACTCTGCACCGACTGTTTGCGAGTGATGTTTTTAACACAGGCCCCTTTTGTTGGTGTCTTCACCACTGACACCCTGTCTGCGTCTCAGCAGCTGTCACCCTGAAGAAGAATCAGCTCCCAGTTGATTTGAACTGGCTTGACGTGTGGCTGTGAAAGGCCTGGTTCGACCCGGGGCGTGTGAGGTCACGTCTGCCCCAGGGTGACTGATGAGAGGACGGGGCCGCTGAGTGTTGCCGCTGATGTAGCTGCCGCACGGTTCACAGCCAACATGTGAGAAAATCAATAAGTAGTGGAGAATTTACCACTGGTTGACCTGAGGAGAGAGGACGGCCGTCGCTACATGTCATATCCTCATCAATCTATTGAAAAACAAGCTAAAGAGATCATCAATTTAGAGGTCGTTAATTGGTTAATTTACAGACAGTTATGACACATTTATGTTTCCTCTCTGCAGCTGATTTTAATGTGCATCATCATGCAGACAGACAGTTTGCCAAAGGGCACTTCAGCCGGATCCTGAGACACTGAATATGTGCTACTTTCACTTTTTAGCTACTGTAAGAATGAATTAATAAATCATGAAACTCATTAATTGATGACTCTGTTTTATTTTGTGACACAAAAACAGGATCGAATACGCTACAGTAAAATAAAAAAGACTGAATAAAACAGATAAGAGTTCAAACTTAGGGACAACATTAGTAAAAAGCTTTTGGAAAAGAGAGTTTTGATAAGTGATTTGAGACGATCAGATTTTATTGATTAGTCTAATTGTAATATAAATGTTTACAACAGTTGGTGAAGATTCACAAATTAAAATTCACCACAACCCCTGGTAATAAGTAGAGATGATTTGTTCTTTAGAAGAAGAGGAAGAGACTTTATTTGTCCCACTTTTAGTCAATATGCTACATGCATTGGGAAAATCAATCTCTGCATTAAACCCATCTGTGGGTGCACAGCCCACGAAACAGGGTGCCTTGCTCAAGGGCACTTAGACGCTTGCAAGGGCTGGTCTGGTCCATCTGGTCCTACCTCCGGTCCCGGTATCTTGTTGCCAGTGGCAACAGTGGACTCGATCTAGCGACCGTCCAGTCGATGCCTCGCTTCTCTGACCACTAGTCCACCGTCTCTCCCAAGTTTAGTATTTGTCCCTACGAGATTATAAGGTCATTGTATCTTTTTCTGACATGTGATTGAACTGCAGTGGAATAAAGATGTGGTGGAATAAAGATGTAAATTACATTAAAATTCACCTAAGTAACACAATATACCTAAATTTACAACACTGGACTATAAAGAGCAAATAACATCAGTTTGGTCATGTGATCACATATTTCACTCTAATCTGTGTGAATACTATTAACTTTTGGACACATATTCCTCCATGTATCCAGATATAAAACAAGCTAACTAATAGTTGCTGAGAACTCAGGAAGGACTCGAAACACAAACCTAGTAATGGACGAACAGGCAGAGCAAACCAGTCCAGATCCTCAGGACGGAGCCCCCAGAGCTGAGGGGTCCAAACCTGATCAGGTCTTGAGTCTGCCATGGTCACCACCGGTATCTTTACAGCTCAATAATTAACACTTAATATCATACTTAATCTGTACAACAACAGAAGTTTAAAAATTAAAATCTGCCATTTTAAAGGGTTGTGTGTTGGACTAATCCCTGGTTGGCAACGACTCCAGGAAGTTATGGCAGAAGTTAGATTGATATTTAACAGAAAATTATAAGGGTGATATTGATCTTTTCATCTAATTCTCCACCAAACTTTTAGCTTTTTAAAAGTTTCTCATACCAGCGATAAACTGGGACAGACTGGTTTCCAGTTCTAGACCTGTCAGGACTGGAATGAACTGAAAACCAGCTGAAACTGACGCTCACTCCTCTGATGGACTTGAAGATTTTCTGACATTTTGAATAATATTAATGAATGTTTTAGTCGGTGAATGTGTGACGGAGTTTTCTTGATGTTTGATCTGTGTTATCTGCTCTCAGGTCTCTGTTGTAGGAGAATAGTTCCTGAATAGATAAACCTGAATGACAACATGAAAAAGTTTCAGTGAGCGGCTCGACGGCAGCAGCTGTTTGAAGTCCTGCTTGTTTCCTAATTTCAAAGCGACCGTCTTCCAGTTTGAAGCCAGCTTTTCTCTGCCGCCCACATATGAAATATTGCTTTATGGGCGGTGACAGGAAGAGGATTTTCTTTTCTTTGAGGAGATTTCCTTTGAGGGTATTTTGACAGAAGCACTTGAGATTTTCCACTCAGGTAAAGGCCGAGTAAACAGAACGGCTCTGAAGTGGCGACTCGGGCCACTTAGCAAATCTACGTATCCATGGAATCTGAAGTGCAGGGAGATTATTTAGTGAGGCTGAAAATGCACCCATCTATTATCTGTAACTGCTTATCCTGTCCAGCTGATGTCGGAGAGGTCACCAGTTCATCACCGAGCTGACATAGAGAGAAACAACCACTCACACTCACACCTCCCTCGCTCTCTGTCGTTTCCTTCCTCTGACAAACCGTCACGAACAGACTTCAGCCTGTCCGTCCTCTCGTTATTTCCTCGTTCAACCAGTGTTTAATATCTGCAGCACAAAGAGAGAGACACTGCTAAATAAAAACATAAATTAGTTTTTTTGGATTGTAATATTCAGGACGTTGTGATTCCCACATGTCCAGTTTATCGCCCTCCCTCAAAAATTCCATTTGTCCAGCGCGCTCACGTTATTTGAGATAGCGGCAACGTGTCCATATTGTTTTATGGGAAGTTAATTTTAGTGGATGCAGTAATGAGGTTTGACAATAAATGAGTTTTGAAGGAGCTGGGGATGCAGGTGTCAAAGTAAAGGTTGTGATTTCTCTGAGAAGAAAAAAAGAAAAGAGGAAAAGTCTCTGATAAACGATCCAATCTGACTTTCATGGAATTTCTGTGAGTTGGAAGATGCTACAGAAATATTTCAGCCATGCCAAGATGAAATTTTTGGCGAAGGAAAGATGTGATTTTGGCGATGAGGCAGGTTGGTTGGGAGCAGTCCAGATATCTGTTACTGTATCTACAGGCAGCGAGGGCAGCATCAAACAGCATTAACAAACCTTAATGTTGTGTTTTTAGGAGCTTCCTGCCAAGGAAAAGCTGCTATGTTTCAGAGATGAGGCGTTTTCAGTGAATTAACTTCAAACCTGCTCTGTCTAAACTGAAATAGCTTCAAAGAACTAAAATGCAAAAGCGTTTGACCTCAGTGTGACCTCCTTTACTTCATATGCAATTGTGCCGTAACGTTGTGCTGCGTTCATGCAAATCAAAGCACAGTGAACACGCAGGACTCGCTTTGCATGAATTATGAAGGCCCGCTCAGGTTTTACCCACAAGGCCCAGAGCTTTGATGGACACTCAGAGGTCTGATAACGCCAAAATCACTTCAAGCTCTTTTGTCCTGAATAGTTTAAAAGCTACAACTGCACCTAAAAGCTTCCCTAAAGCAGCTGCACCTCAGCTTTTAAAATCCTGAACAATCCCACCTGTTGTCTAATTTCAAAGTTCTGCTGCTGCCTTTTTGTGCTGACAGAAGATTTTTCTTTCTTTCATTCTTTTGCTCTTCTTTCTGTCCCTGCTGCATTCCCATTTCTGTAAACACAACTTGTGCAAGCTGCATTCAGGAACAGTGAACATGGAGGAGCACGGATACCAGCTGAGGCACACAGCGCCCTCTGTTGGCCACCACAGGCAACAGCAGGTACAAGTTTGACACCCAACACTGCTGATGTGGATTATTTAGGAAACTTCTTCCGGACTTAAATAACTATTTATTCTATTAGTGATCAGTTTTCAGAATTTATTAATGAAAATGTTTTTAAAGATATATAAAATATTATTTGTTTATAACATGGGTTTTCTTAAATTAAACTATAGAAAATGATGAAACATGCCCATCACAGTTTACCACAACCTGAAAGTGACATTAAAATTCATTGTTTTTGTCTGATCAGCACTGCAAACACATTAATGCGCTCAATTTACTATCACATAAGTCGACGAAAAGCTGCAAATACCAACATTTGAAAAGCTGGAACCAGAGGATGTTTTGCATGGTTTGCAATAGTTGCAAAACTAATTTTCTGTTAGTCAACTAATCAATTCATTAATCAATTAATCATTTAGTCTATAACATGAACATGATGTCTTCAAATGTCTTCATCAGTCCAACGATCCACAATATTCAATTTACAATGATGAAAAATAGCAATAAAAGGGGAAGCTGGAACCAGACAATATTTTTCATTTGTACCTCGTTAATGCCTAAAAAATGACTCATTTTCTGTTGATTGACTACCTAGTAAACCACCTCTGATTAAACAGACTTTTGCCGCTGAGACTGTTTTTGTAAACTCTGTTCCAAAGGTCAAGAACGAGCTTTTAATCTTAATTTTTCGCGCTCAGAAAAATTTTAATTTAACAACCACTAACAGACCTTGTGAATAAATTGTGTCATTTTCCACGATACTGAGCCAAATCCACAATTATTTCCTAAAGCTCCACAGACCAATATAAGATTTTAAGGCGGCCTAACATCCCTTATCGACCTCTAATCACACGAGAGACAAAACCTATTTGAGAGCCATAAAGGCATCTAACAGGCTCTAAATGAGGGGCTGAAATGTTTGGCAATATTTTTTTACAAACTAATCTGTCTCATTAAGATGTTATCCGTGCCAATCATGAAGACGACAGAGAGATCTCTATAGAAGAGATCAACTCTGAGCTTAGGGCCTCATCAAAGGGAGATTCCTCATCTATTCCGGGAGTGGAGCTGTCAATCATCCCCTCATCAGGCTCACAGATTCATATCAGATCCTGACACCGACAGCTGTTACATAACCACAGCTAATCCACGTGTCAGATGGACACACACACACACACACACACACACACACACACACACACACACACATAAACACACACTCTGTAGACAATAAGAGCCAGCAGCTGCCACACACACACTTTCCGTGGAGCCAAGAGCAACAGATAGACGAAGGCCTGAGATGGATCCAGTTCAAGTACCGGAGTGCAAATGGCCTACTTAGAGTCTAAACTGGGTAATTAGAAACCTAATCAGGGCTCACTTTCTCACCCCCTGATGAACATAATGAAATGCTCCTGTCTTCGTACGTGACGCTGACACAGATTCGCAGCGTCCAAAAACAGCTGAGACGGCCTGTAAACACACCTCACATCAAAACATGTCAACAGACAAGAACACGTTAGTTTATGTAAAGACAGGAAATGCTTTGAGTTTTACACTTTGAGTCAAACCTACTTGTCTGAATCAGATGGTTTATCAACATCAGTATCAGTGCAAATATTTACTACATCCTACTGGTACTTAAACTATATAAGCAATGTTTGTGAATACTGGGTACCTACAGGACTTGGACTCAAAACTGAGTGTTTAACCTGTTGCTGCTCATTATTCCAAAATTTGAGCTTCCTACACTGCTGTAACACAGCATTGGAACATGCAACACATAAAGCAAGTAATGAGGAGAATAAATGTGGTAACAAGATACGACTGAGATCAAAAAACGCTTAAGTATAAAACACATTACACAAGAAAAAAAAAAAGATAACATACCCAAAAAAAGCAACAAATATACATACTTTGGAGTAAGATTTGTGGCTTCACTTTTGTAGTTTAAAATGTTTATTACACTTGGAATAAGAGACTTCTTGAAAATATTTTTGGTTGCCAAAATTCAGAGTGTTAAACTGAGGAGGATGATAACTGTCTTCATCAGCTTCATCTGGGCCGTCCTGACCTTCTTTGTTTATATCTTTCTATCCGTGCACTTGACCTGCTCTATACAACTAATCCACTATCTGTTTGTTAGTTTAATTAAATGGGAAAATACAGATAAACACTGTCACATATGAAGAAGCAATGCAACAGATTTAATGTTTGTAGGGCATCTGGCAGCTCAACTAAACAAACAAACATATACAAAGATTATACAAAGTTAAAACTAATGAAGCCCAATACAACAATCCCCCCTCCATGATGTTCAGTTTTCCCTCATTGATATGAGTGTGGTGGAGTCTAACACATGCTGACCACATCCCCTCCTGTCTGTCCTGTTTGTGCTGAGCAGCAGCTGTTCCTGGGCAGCGAGGGCCATACTGGTGTTACTGGGCTTTATATAAATCCAAATATTTAGTCTGGGTGGAGGAGATCAGGTGTCTGCTGGACCTGTGGATCCATAATGAGTTTTTATCTGGACTGAAGAGGAGACAGCGGATCCAGGCGGAGACAGAGAGAGAGGACACAAAACCCACAAGTGAACCAAACTCCTGCAACAGAATGAGACGTTCAGTCAGATGGAGACCTACCACACCCTCCCATAGATAGATAGATAGATAGATAGATAGATAGATAGATAGATAAGAGTCAAATTCCTTCTAAGTGTAAACATAAGAATCAGAACCAACTTTTCTGATTCTGAATTTCTAAATTAATCACATAAATCTGTGAACAAGAAAGCATGAAATCATAAACTGTGGTGGTTGAAGTGCAATGAACTCTGGACGCTTATATTTCCCGCGGCCCCTGAACGCAGCTGTTTCCCGCCGCCGCTTCCCGCGCTCGGACACACGGAGCGTTGCGGGGAACAGCTGGCGGAGAGCGGGCCTGGTTGTCTCCGCGGGCTCAGGGCTGCGGTGTCGGTTTACGGCTCCGGGGACGTGGACTCGGCCTTTGTGACGCTTAATCACGGACTTAGTTGGTCTTTGTCCCATTTAGATTTTAATTATCTGCTAAACTGTGTCTGAGGGCCGATGTGGGAAACAAGTGACCCCGGCAGCTGTCAATCATCCTGCAGAGTGTCCACGTGATGCTTATCTGTGCGACACATATTTTAACACAGGTTATAAGAAAAATACAACATTCAGTTTGACGTTTTTTTTTTCTTAATTTGGTGCATTTGATTCCAAAATTAAGGTTTCACTTCAGTACCACTGAGTTTAAAACATTTAAGGTATTTAGTTCAGATACATTTAAATCAGCATCAAACAGTGATCTAATGCGATCTGATCAGTTTGAATAAGTTTGTGTTTGACGCCATCTGTTGGTCATAAAATCCATCTGTGCAGGAAAAAGACTCCAGATTCAGGTTGACATCAGATTTTCTCATATCCTAAAGTAAAAAGTACATTAGTCCCTCTGATATGTAGTAAAGTATGAAGTATCAAAAAAATGTAAATTTACTCAACTACAAATACTTGAGTAAAAGTACTTAGTTACTTTCCACTCCTGCCAATCTTGTTGTTCTCTGTGATCTCAGCCTCTAAACATGTTTTGAGTCAGTGGGAAATAATTAAAGCTCTACATTTGAAAGATAAAGCTAAATGTGATGTTTGAGACAACATTCATTTTAACCCGTATGAAATATATAACAGTCAATGAAGAGCCTGTTTTCACCACAATCCTATAGTCACTTCTTTAACTATGAGATGGTTTATTTTTATTTGACTGGGCTTCACTGTAATTAGACATATTTTAGTTATTCTTTTGTCAATATTATGCTAATTTCATCAAATTCACTACTACACAGTGCAGCTCTTTTCATGTTTAAACAGATATAGGCTACAGTATTTTTGATTTTTTTTTTATTGTATATGTCTTTTATTGTTTACGATTATTGACTTTTGCAAACGAGTTTCTGATTCATATTTTAATTTCCTACACTATGTCTTATAATAGTGTTCATTCCTGTGACCCTGAAATAATATGAAGAGTATCTTGTGCCCTACAATCTCTTTCATTCTAATATACAAAATTCCAGTATTGATAAAGGAAAATAAAAGTAAAAGTACATTTTATATACAGTGATTCATAAACAATCCAATGGTGCTTCTGTTTTCATAAATGTCACCACCTCCCTCTCTTTTGCTGCATCTTAACAAACGTCCACAGACGACCAGCAATCCTCTCAGTGGCAGCTAATAGAGAAGAGAATGGGTGGAAACAAAGAGGAGAAGAAAAGGATCTGGCCGGCCTGCAGCTCAGAGGAAGCCCTCTCCTGCTGTCTGCTTGTCTGTGCTGAATATTAAGTGACGGCCGGATGATTTGTCCTTGTGTTTGTCCTCCTCTGATACTTCCTCTCTGGGCGTCACATCCCCCATGAAGAGGCTAATCTGCTCCCAGCGGGGGGGCTCCTCCCCGATGAAGAGCTGAGGGAAAAACACTCACACATATGAGCTATTGTCCCCGAGTCAGAGGATCGGTCAGCGGCGAGGAGCACAGCCTTCACACTGTCTCACATAAGTCAGGTATTCAGCTCAGTTTGGGCTTATTGTAAAATGAAATTGTAATTGTTGTGTTGATCAAATCACAGGTCAAAAACTAACTTTAAACCAGCCACATCACAGAAGACCATAGAAAGCATGTTAGTATGTTGAGCAGATAGATTCAATCTCAGTCACATTTTAACACTTGGAGTTGAACCTTTTTTTAGAGACCCCCCCCCCCCCCCCCAAAAAAAAAAAAAAAAAAAAAACAATGAGAAAAATGTCTGTTGATGATTCTCATTTTGGTCTAGTGTTGCATCTTTTTAGCAAATCACACAAAACATCATCAAATATGTTGCCAGATTTGACCATTTCTTGACAAAACATCCTTTCAAAAACATAATTATTTCTACTCTATGCAGATATTTTGAGTTTGATAGTTGTAATAAGACCCAACAACCAAAAACATTTGTGTTTGAGTTTCACTATTTTGCACCAATTTTGAGGAGGAAGCCCATTTTAAATAATGCAAAACCAACTTATTTCAGACTCAATAGACCAGAATGCAATGCAGTTACAAGGAAGAAAGTCTTGGCAGAACTAAATTTAACAAGTTTACATTTGTTCTGTAGGTAAAAGGCAACCTGGGAAATGTAGTAAATATAACCAAATAGTACAAGTATCAACAACACCTACACAAAATACTTTGATATGCTGCTTTTCTGGTTTGTCTTCTGACCCACACGAGCAACAACTCGAGGCCTTCTTTCTCTGTAAACTGCCTCATGTGTAGAACTTGATTCCATCAGGTGAGTGTGTGTTCACCAATGAGCTGAGGGGGACGCCATCTTTACAACACCTTCACAAACAGACAGAGAGTCCGCGGAGACGGAGCGGCCCCCCCGCAGCCTCTCAGGGGTCCAACTAATACAGTGGAACAAAAGAGAGGAGCAGATCTAAAGTGGAGGAGCGGGGTGAGTTTAACGCAGCCCGTCCGACTGTTTGATGTCCCCGGGGGAGGCATGAATCATGTAAGCCCCCTGTAATTTACTGTTCGGGGTTGCCTGGGAAGGCTTAATTCCCATGAGGACCTTCTCCCAGTGTTTTTATAAAGTCGGGATTTGTAAAGCTGCTCTCGTTGACCCCCCGCAGGTCATGAGGGCAGAAGAGCAGCGTGACCCTCCTCAGGACTGAGTGTGTGTGTGTGTGTGTGTGTGTGTGTGTGTGTGTGTGTGTGTATGTGTGTGTGTGTGTGTGTGATAAATGCCTGCAGAAAGAGGCAAATTCTTGGAAACACTTCAGAAGCACAGTTGGTTTTATTGGCCAAGTTTTTCATAATAAAAGCCTATATATAAATCCTATATATAAGTCATAAGTTCTGTTTGCTGTAAACAATAAAGAATAGTGTAAATAGTGCAAAGAAATAAATATTGAATGTATGTGTTTGTTAAGTGGATGTGCTGTTCTTGCTTGATGAAATGTTAAAACTGTGCATTTCAAACTGTAATAACATAAAATAAAATCTGTAAAAATGAAAATATAATCTTCACATACTGATAAAAACAATGATGTTATTCTTTTAGGGGTTTGCAACAATCTAAATAACAACCTGAGATATTTTCATGTAAATAAATGTCTTTTTCAAAATGTCTTGTTAATCAATAGAACACATCAGAAACCGAACCAGTCAGTGATGTCATTTACAGCCACAGAAGCTTGTTTGGAGTCTGTAGAAGAAGAGTGACAAGTCATGACAGGCTAAATAGACAAAGCCTAGAGCGCCACCTACAGTGCATTTAACTTCATCTAGAGTAAAGTGAAAAGGAAAATGAAAAGCTGGAATCATTATATTCTTTATTAATGATACTTTAATTTGCTATTTTATAAATCTGACAACTTGTAAAAAGCAGATTTCCGCTCTTGTGATTTTTATTGAACTTCTTGAATGTGACAATTTATCAACGCAATGTTTCATGTTGCTTTGTGATTTCTCTTCTCTCTTCTTTATGTTGCACATTTTCTATGGTAATGTTGGGTTGTGTTAGAGTCATGAGCATAAAATCAGCCAACAAGCTGCACAACCAGTAAATCCTGGAATCATGCCAACACTCTGTGGTTCAATATTTTGTGATATATTGACGATGACTTTCTGTTTTTATTTATGTTTCACATTTATGTTTGGAGTCTGAGTTGTAGATCAGATGATAGATTTTGCTTAGTTATATTCATGAAACACATATCAACATGAGATGCAGCCACAGAGTCATGAATTTTACATCAGTGTGTCTGCAAACACACAAGAACAAAAAATGCAACAGATGAAGATTCATTGCACCAAATGCTGCTGTTTGCTGATGCTAATGTCACAAATGAACTTCTCTCTTCTGCAGCGATAAAAGAAGGAGACGATGACATTGATACAATGGATACAAAGTGGGGGTTGACCTTGTTCTGAGCGCCGCTGTGTCCCCGGCTGCATCAGCAGCGGCGGTCAGTGTGTCAGCTCGGAGGCAGGTTGAAGGTTGCAGAGGCCTCACAGAGCAAACAGGCCCTGGTAATCCCCACCTTCTCTCTCTCCTGCAGGCAGAAGTTGACCGTGACAGTTAAGAACCGCCGCGAATCCTTGGGCACGTCTGGACGGCCTCAAAGTCGAGGGGACGGGGCAGAGGCAGACGGGCCTGCCGTGAAGGATCATGGGAGACGTGTAGAGTTGTATGATGGTTTTTTGCAACGCTGATTCCAAAGAGGGACGCTGTGTAAAACATTGATAAACAGAATTCAATCATCTGCAAACAATCGTTTTACGAAGTGTTTCTGAGTTCCTAATCTTCATCCAACCATGTGTTCACAAAGTGTTGAACCTCTCTCTTTCCAGGATGAACCTTTCAGACTCAATCATGATACTATCACCTGTTACCAATGCACCTGTTTACCTGTGGAAGGATCCAAACAGGTGTTTTTGCATCAGTCCACAACTTCCTCAGTCTGTTGTTGCTCCTGTCCCGACTGGTTTGAAACATGTTGTGTCATAGCGGAGGGTTCAGGACTCAGGCGCATCACACAGATCAGTGCTCAAAAAGGTCTTTAATGAAAATAAATCAAAACTCAACAAAACTCAACAACAAAGCAAGACTTGGCAAGACATGGGCATCGACGTGAACGTGAACGTGAACGTGAACGTGAACGTGAGCATGAACATGAAGCATAACGTGAAGTAAGGTGACAATCCGGCAAAACTAAACAGAAAACAACTGACTTAAATAGTGAGTGGTGGTAATTAGCTACAACAGAAAACACAGGTGACATGATGAGGAGGGTGTGGCTGGTAGGTGACATGAATCAGTGGACATAGAAATATGATAGACAGAACAGAACCCAAAACACAGAGCTAGAACAGACAGAACTAAACAATACATGTGACAGGACAAGACAATGACATGACAGGACTAAACTGAAAAAACTAGGACATGAACAGAAGCTAAACTGAGAACAAAAAACAGAGTGATGGCCGGCAGGAACGTGACAAAACAACTAAGGTAGAACAAAACCAAAGGCTAAACAGAACACTGACTGCAGAACCGTTACATGTTGCTGCCATCAGATTCAGAATAAGCAGATATTTACAACAAACAATGTGGTCAAACATTAAATCGTCTTTGTCCTGTTTTTAATTGAGTAGATGTCAAGAAGGGATAAGAAGAATATCACAATCTGTTTTATTCTTGTTTGACACACAGGAGAATCAGGTTGATCACCTGTGAAACTTTTCACCATTACGAATTCACGATGACAAAGTGTTGAATGTTTACGTTCATCATTCCAGCTCTTTTTTTCCTCCTCTGTCCTTTAGTTAATGTGTTTTCTTATCTTCCGATTCTCGTTCTTTGTGGTTCAATGAATTGCTTTTCACTACATTGTTATTAAAAGAGAAGTGAGTCTGAAAATCTTCTCTGTTCCCACAAAGTGAAAGAAAATTCACACATTCACTTTCACCCAGTCAACAGGCCAAAAATTCATATAGACAAACGTCTCCAGCACCACATGTATGTGTATGTGAAAACACAACCTGTGTCAAACATACTGATGACAAAACATAGACCTTTATTCCTGGTCTGCTCTAAATCTGAACTCTCTTGTTGAGACAGTTGAGGTCATACAAACTTCTCATCTTAAAACGCTCCTTTCGTCTCTGTCTTTTATAAATTAATGTCACGATTAGTTGGATTGACAAAACGTCTGTTCATGTGTTTGTGAAAGTGTTGAAAAGCTCTGAAATTCTTATTTTCCATTTGTAGATAAATATGAATGAGTGTGTCTGTGTACTCACATATTAGAGCTTGTTTAAGTCAAATAATCTTGAATTGTCTCAGATTCATTACAGCAGCCAAAATAATCTCTCAATAGTTTAGTCATTCATTAAAAGCTTATTATCTTATTAATGAAAACTGATTGCTGTTGATTCATAAATCCTGGGTTCATCATCTCTGTAGTTTCACCTGTAGCTCATCATGTGTTTATTTTGTATGTAAACCAACTGTGAAAGTTTAATGATGACATTATTAGAAAATGGTGTTTTTGTGTGGAAACATGTATTAAAAATGGGATTTGTTGACAAAGTGAAAGTAACCTGTGAGCTGGTGCGGGGGCCGGCCGGGGGCTTAATGCGGCTGAAATGACGCCAGAGATGATGGAGCAGACATAAACAGCACTAATCTGCTGATGAGATGGGCTCTAATCTGAATTTCAGCAGTGGCCAGTGTCAAAGCCAAAGGCGTTTGTCCGCGTGCATTCATTGACAGGATCTCGGGGGTTATTTGTCAACACGGCTCGTATGGCTTTGGTAATCTCCCGCCCTCGCCTATAGACCCATTGATAATTGATCCCTGTTCAAACAGGCTCTCTTTGGGCCACAGTTGCCTTTGAATGCCAAACGAGTCATTCCGCCTCGTCCTCTCACAGCCGCCTAATCCCATAAACGAATGGGAATGAGTGTCGTCCTCTGCTGATGTCAACCTTTCACTCCGCCATTTATCTCATATTGTTTACTGATGAGGCCCTCAGGACGGACGGGGTCACTCTGTGAGGCTTCGGTGGAGAAAAAGCTCAGGTTATACACTTAAAAACACAACAACTGCTGCTGCACGTTAACAGCTGCAGACAAAGACAACAGACTCATGAGTGACACGCTGAGGTTTTACAAATCCTGAACACTTAATATTAATGAAGACAATAATAGATTCCAGATCACTTTGGTCCATAATCTTCTTATTATTTTTTCCATAGTGAGAAATGACCCAGAGCCCAAAGTGACACCTTCACAGTCCGAACCTCAAAATTATTACAAATACATCAAAATAATAATCTTTAAAAGGAAACTATGAAATGTTTTGAGACGAAAAAAACAACTTTATCAAAATAGTTGCTTATCAATTTTCTGTCAATCGACTAATTGATTAATCAACTGCTTGTTTTCAAGTCTACTTGTAAAAACTGTAAAAACATATTTTATAAAACATCTTAACTTGTAAGTAAATGACTAAATAATTAAAACTTTCAGATAATTATAGTGCAGTATAGAGTTCATTTCTGAGATGTTGTGGAGTAGAAGTAGAAAGAAGCATAAAAACAAAGACTCAAATAAAGTACAAATATGTCAGATTTACACTTAAGTACAATGCTTGAATAAATGTACTTAGTTCCATTCACTCAGGTCCATTTAGAAGCTGCTCTGGAGCTTTGGATCATATAACATATAGAGTAGAAAATCACTGGAATCAAAGAGTGTTTTAAAGATGGACACATGTTCCCACACAGGAAGAGCTTCAGCAGGATTAATAAAAACACACAGTAAAATGTTGTTATAGCTCATATTACATGTGTATTTAGGCCTCGATGCTTCCTGGTCTAACCTGCCTTCGCTCTGTTGAATTTCTCCTCCACCTTCACAGTGAAGAGGATAGGTCAGCCGGTGATCAGCTCAGGCCCTGAGCAACGCAATTTTATTTGTAAGGCGCGACACGGGGAATGACATTTAACTTGTTATTATTTCCCACAGAAGATTAATGATAAATTGTCCATTATTTTTCCTTAAAAGTGAAAGATAAGACCACAGTCATTTGCCCTCAAGCCAGAGTGCCACCACTATGCAAAATGACAGCCAATTATCGGGGCCTAGTTTGGGATAATGACTTTACAATGAATCTTTTGATTGAAATGTAACTCGCTTGGCCGTGGGCAAAGTGCAAAAAAAAAAAAAAAAAAAAAAAAAAATGAATAGAAAAGTTACAGAAACAATGAGCACTATATAACTGTGTTCGTCTCTCTCTCTGGGTCGCTCGCCCTCGCTCTCTCTCCACTCCTCTTTAGAAATAGCTATAGGAGAAAGAGTGAGATATGCATTTATTGATGGAAAAATTATTAAGTCACAGAGGGCTTGCAGCAAACATAAATTAGCATATTCAGGGTAAATATGCAGACTATTTACGATAATAAGACCGGATTATTCAATTCAATGAATGTTAAATAGATGAGGAAATGGTATGTGTCTTATCTAGTCAAAGCTTCTATTCATTTTAATCGCTTCCCAATTGAACTCTTCATTTTATTCTCTCTGAGTTATTGTTCCCATTCCAGCCCGCGATGGCACCTATGGGGCCTGGGAGATTTCCGCCGGTCACGTGGTTTAAGTGGCATTCACCTTATTCTCGGCGGAAATGGAGAAAGTCGACGTCACCCCGAGGCCAGCATCATGATAAGCCCCTTTTCATTATGCACAGGGGCCGATGGAGAACAAGATAAGCGGGGCCTTGTGTGCATAAAGGCGCAAACATACAAGTCATCTAGATTAAACAAAAACAGCTATTTTTCCAGCCCATAAACAAAACACATTTGGTTTCTTATTGTGTGCATTAAAACTTCAACTTTAATCAGTTTCACCCTGTGTGTGTGTGTGTGTGTGTGTGTGTGTGTTCATGTGTCATACTGGCATTCGTGCACACAAACACCGCTGCTCCTGCTGCAGGCTTTTCTTCTCTTTCACCAATTTCATAAAACACGAAAGACACATTTGAGCTAATTATTCACGCGCCTACATGAGGAACTGATGCAATAGAAGGCCTTTCAGGTCTTGGAGGGGTTTCATAGGGTCCTTTTGTGCCGAAATGAAGTGTAATTTGGTTGTTATTTCACACTCAGTGAACAAACGAGTGATTCACAGAGCCCTGAGAAGCAACAGCAACAAATCCCATGGAAAGACCAAAACCACCAACGTGCTCATATTGAAGGTGTAAATCCTAAAAAAACGGTTTACAAATATAAAGTTAATTTTTTAAAAAAGGTTAATGAACCGCTGGTCAATGCAATTTTTGGCAAACGTTACTCAATCAGGAGTAAATGATGGATTTGTTAGGGACTATTTTCAGTTGCGGATGAATACACATTTGGTTTACTCGTGATGAGCGGGATGGTTTGTGTTGGACTGAGTCAAAATGAATAAATAAATGATGTGATAATGTGGCTCATCAGTGTGTTTTGATGGAGCTCTGTGGCCCAGAGGAAGAAGATATATCAGGCTTTAAATACATGGACGACCGAGCTTCTGTCGTGTGTCAGATTTCTAAATGAGAGCTAGTGATTTCCATTTATTTGACAGTATGGAAATGTCGCTGCAGAGACCTGGAGAGAGTTTTATTTTCATTAAGTAGTTAAACAAATGTGAGTGCACATTGATGTTGAAGAGAACTTTGCATGGCAGCTTCTGGCCTTTGGGATATAAACAAGGGACTTCAGGCAAATGTGTCATTCTGGGTTATAAAATTGACTTAATTGTAAAGTGTTTTGGATAAAAGCTGTATGGACACAGTCCAGTTTTCTGGCTGCAAGTTCACCAGTAGCTTCTTTGCACAAATATAAATAAAGTTTTTTTCTTATAGCATTTGGAATTTAGAAGACTTAGCAATTAAGGGCTTTAGAAGGTAAAACATTTTAGGATCAGTGACCTTTTAGGAGTGTATATCTAACATTTAGAACAAACTCATCACATAACAGCAAACCCACTCTGAATGTGGATTAAACAAGTTTTTCCATTCATGCTGGTTTCAGTTTCTATCACTGGAGAAAATCCCTCCCGTGTTGTCTTTTTTATTCCAGACAGATTCACATACAAATATCAAGATTTTTCACTTCACCCATCAGCTGTAGTGACAAAGTCTCCATCTAGTGGCCGAGAGGCGAAATGACATCAGGATTGTTTATGGAAATGATCCTCTGCTGCCATCTACTGTTGATATCGAGCTGTTGATATTATTACTGAAAAGAAATAGTGTTTTTTTAATATGTAAAATGTGTTATACACAAAGATGAATGTAGTCTAATAGTGTGTTGTTTGTCAAACTGAAGGTGAAAGTGGAAAAAAATGGTAATTATTATAAGACCTTAAGTATTTTATTATACAAATATTTACAAGATGTGTTGTTGGAGATGACCAGCAAAATATTTTATCTTTGTTTTTGCATTTGCTGCATATTTCTAGGTCTTTGATCCAAAATATCAAATATAAGACTAACATTACAAAATGAAAAATGTCAATAGTTATGGTAACGGCTGTGTCTGTTTTGATTTATCATCTTCTGTCACATGGTGGCGCTCTTCTCTCAGTATTTCTGTAGGTCTCACATTTGTCATCATTGTTGACAGGCAACTCAGAAACTCTCACAGGACCCTCCGACTCCTGACTATTAAGATTCACAACCTTTAAACCCCCTGATACCAAAATAAAGACAACAACCCCAAACTCAATGATGTGATGCACAAGCTTTTATTTTGGAAATCAAAATTTACTTCCAGTAGAATTTCAACTTGTGACCACATTTCTCACTATTTAAAAAAAAACAAAAAAACAAAACAGACAAGCAATTAATAATCAGCAGATGAATACCTAATAAAAATACTCATTAAATGCAATCCTGTACAAAAATAGTTCAAAATAAGCTCCAGCTCAACCAGCTCCAACAGTAAAATCCTGTTTTTACATGAATGCATGAGGAATTATAATCAAATGAGAGAATATTGAAGAGTGAATAATAACAATCTAAATTGAGTACTTTCACTTTTAGTACTTTAAATACATTTTCTTGATTATACTTACTAACTAATGAAGTAATATTTTCAATGCATAACTTGTAACAGAGTATTTGTCCAGTGTGGTATTAATACTTCTATAAAGGATCTGAATACGTCGTCCTCCACTGCCAGCTATCAGCTGTAAGCCATCAGTGTCCATGCCATGATCAGCCATGACAGCAGACAGCAGGAGGACACAGCAGGCAGCAGCACAGAGGCAACATTCATCAACATTCATCTGCATACAAAAAGAGAATCTATGAATCATTAAAAAGCAGGTGATGGGAGCAACATTCACTAAACTCATAATATAGATACAGTATCTGCTAATGCCATGTTTACAGCTGCATATGTTGTTTATGTGTTTATGATTAAGGAAGAAAAAAAAAAGGAAAGCCAACATCTCCATCCGCTCCCCCTCCCATACACACTATAAAAAAAAACCTGACATTAATTATTTGCTATTTTGCAGGCGGGAGTCTGCCCTTTTGCTAAAGGGAGTCATTTATCCCTTTGCATGATGCCTGAAACAAATGAACAACACAGGCATGAAGATAATGATGTTTCCTGCTGCTCGTCACCAAGCTAACACAGATTTCATCAGACAGGCAGAGAAATGAAAACTGCTGAAGAGGTGGGATTCATCTGAATGTGGAGCATGGAGACTGTCACAGCTCCCAGAGTCAAGTGCCTTCCATCCACAGGTTGTCGCTTCAGCTGCCAGTCCTGACACCTACAGGAGCAGATTGATGTCAGCAGCCGTCACTCTCCATCTTGAGCTCCGTCTGATGGTGGGGGGGACTTGAAAGCAGTCATGTAAAACAGGGTCGCAGCATCAACAGCAAATTGCTAATCGCTCCTCCACTTCTGAGCAATAACATCAATAAGGAGAGATAACAAGTCGCTTTCTGTCTGTGGTTACCTGGGGAGACCCTTTTTTTTTTTTTAACCTTTGATCTCTGTGAATGAAGCTAATGACAAAAACCTTTGTTTTCTTTGATACTGTAAAAGCTTTTCTGCATCAAGGGGCTCAGGACAGAAATGTATCATGGCAAGGTTTGCTCTAATGGTCGACATCCCTGTGGTCGAAAAAGTACTTCACCTTTGTTTCTACTCTGACCATCTCCAAAGGGAACATTACTGCAGTTCATTTAGACTCTGCCCGAGCTCTGGCTTTTTGTTCATGCTCTCCCTCCTCCTCTCTATCATTTTCTTTTACTGTTATTTTGTCCTTCTGCTGCTCCCTAAAAGCCTCCAGGGAACGTGAGGGATCCAACTCTCACACAATACTGATTCAGTCTCAGCTCGAGTGGTGGGTGCAGAGATGAAAGGGGGGGGGGGACTCATGCATTTGCTCTTGTATCTCAGTCGGTTTGGGTTGTTTCCCGAGAAAAAGACCAGTCACTGCACGGAGGCGCACTTACGATTCAGAAATCAGTCTTTCATCCGTGCGAGATCCTGCTGAGAATCGGTGTTGTTCCGAGATGAGACTCATCTTTTCAAATGGCACATTAATGCCCCATTTAAAGGATAATAGCAATCATGACTGACAGAATTATGGCACCTCACGAGGACAAGATCTTCTTCAAGTAAATTTTTTTTGGCGTTTCTGAATGGATATTGATTAGTCTCATTAATTCACAGTATATTAGAACAAGAAGCCTTTGCACAGCACTGCACATTTAAATGCAATCCACAGTTGTTGAGACGTTTCAATCAAAACCACAACCTCATGGTGGTGCTAGTTAAAAGTCAGGTGATCATGTTAGGAGTCTGTTGGGTTCCTCCTATTTGCACCATGAATGTCTGTACAACCTTTTATAGAAATCTATCAAATAGTTGTTGAGATATATCAGTCTGGACTAAAGTGGGTGACCCATGTTACTAGCATGGCTAAAATTACACTGATTCCAGTCAAGTGACTGTCCTCATACTTTTACACACACAATTGATTATGGCCTTTTGATCAATACACATGAGAAATGAGGAGGGTCTTAATTGTGGAGTTCCTCAGGGGAGCATACTGGGCCCCATTCTGTTTTCTTTATACATGTTCCATCTGGACAACATTATCAGGCAGCTCATTAATGGCGCTGATTAATAATTGGATATATGTTAGCATTGTCATTGTGAGGTTGTTAGCATTTGGCTCAAAACTCAACTGTGCTTGGGTTCAAGCTCATGGAGCTGCTAGCATGGCTATAGTTCTGATATGGTCGTATTAGAAACTTTTTAATTAGATTTTTCCTTTGAGTTAATTCCACCTGGTCAGATCTTAAATCTTAATTTATATACTGTAATTTCTATTTGTTTGAGTGTTAATGTTTTAAATGTTTTATATTGTTATAACTTTGTTTTAATCTTGTTTAAAAATGGGTTATTGTCATTTATACTATTATTAATCTTCGACTCATAAAATGATGTTACAGGTCTTGTCCTGTGGGATAAATGTAAGAGAAACTCTGTCAACAAAGTCAGATTTGAGTGTCACATTCACACCACACTGATAGTTTTCCAGTAGTGAAATCAGTGGGAGTAGAAACCTCCTCGTATTCTTGGCCCTGCACCGTCCATAACATGTCAATTATCCCCGATTACTCCACGCTGTGAGGGCAAAACTCCGGCTTGTGCTATTATATCCTCCCTCTAAATATCACCAGAGTCTTTGCCTCCATCAGCAAAGACTCTATGTAACTGTTCATTCATCAGATCTGGAGCTGCAGAGTGGCTCTAAAGCCTCTCCACCCGTCCACATCTCACACGACTTCATGATGCCTCACATCTTGCGAACCCCATACTGTGATGTGGCGCTGGTCTCCTAGCAACCGCTCCTCTTAGAGGAGGTGACAGCGTTTGAGTGGGCACCCTCACCTCTCCACATACGACCCCCCCCCTCCTCACCCTCCCTCCCCTTCATCAGCCGGATGCTCTTCAAGTCAAGTAAACACACCTCGCTCTGTGGTGCCTGTGTCGGCTTCGTGCACACATGCGTCAGGGTCACTGTATCAGACCGATAATGAGTCTGATTTGTCCTTTTCTTTCACTTCATTCACTCACATCTGACCTGGTGAACCTCTGTGTGAGCAGCTTTAGTAAAACAGGACATAATAGGGTTCATTCATGTTTATTTGTGACCTCGATACTGAGCTGATGAAGCAGATCATTCATGATGTGAACCACATTAAACTGTTTCTTTCTCAGTGAATCACTCTCATCCGCTCCAGCTCCTGTTACTTTACAGGAGAAATATTCTAATGAGGGAGATCAATTTGGGAAAAAGAGAGAACTGGTATCACATCTGTTTGAGCAGATACTCCAAGTTGAGGTCAGGGGAAAGGTTCCACTGTAAATACTCTGGTTTCTCACTTTAATAAATCATCAGGTCTCATGAATTTAAAAAAAATCTGATAACATTATTTCTTCATTTATTTGTTAAGAAAAAACACAAACTTTTGAAGCTGCTTTGCTGGAAAGTGATATTAACAAACTGTTCTTGATTCAAGTCATTAAACTAAACAATGAATTAAACTAACTTCAGCTGAACTGTGCTCACAAACAGCTGGTGGTCAAACCAGGCCGAGTAAAGCTGCAACAGCAAAAGACAAAAAGTGTGTTAAATGAAGCAAAGGCCTGTTTTATTGCACGAGTTCAACATTTAATTTTTGTGAGAGAAACAAGATTCTTTGAAAAGTAACACTATAAATATACTTAAAAGCACCTTTTACACATGTGGACAAAATAAGTAGATTAATGCTCCAGAAACACTGAATTTGATCCTCAGAAAACCAAAGTTTATTCTTCTCAGTTTGGTTCAGGGCATCAATGTTTGGCTCTGACTGAAGTTGGGATGTTGCCATAAGTTTGCAAAATTGTATCCATCAGTTCAAGAGAACCATATTTTATATTTTGTGTTTTTATAATGTGCACGTATTTAGAAGAGATCAGGGCATTTTAAAATGTGTTGCAGAGACACTGAGTTTCATGCCTTTTAGCCATGACATGATTATTATTTCATTAAGTCATATGGCTCCACAATATGTCAGTTCCCTGTCACTGACCCAGTAACAGTCACATGTCTGTGCTTCCATGATACTTGTGAATGTAAAGACACATATAGCAGAGATCATTTGCTCCTCTGACACATATCTGCCCCCCCCCCCCTCAGCCGCGCTGATCCCTCCGAGGCTTCACCAGCTCAATCACATCACGCTGCGCTCACATTTGGGTTGGATCCAGCCTGGAGCCACACTGGCAACATGACGTGAGTGCTTGACGATGCTAAATGGCAGCACTTGAAATAGACCTACCTGGCAGCCCGCTCACCCACAAGCTGCTGCGTTCACGGCCCCGTCAGGAGCGTTTCAGCACCGCGGCGCTGGACAGCTCCTCCTGCGCCTGCGGACTGATAAGAGCGACTCAACTTCTCACTCTTTGATTTTCACTTTAAGGACTTTCAAAGTGCAACATGGATATTGATCGACCTGCAAATGTGTCTTTTTTTGACTTTGTTGGAGGAGTGCAGCTGCTCCGGGGGGAGGACACCCGGACGGCCATGCCCGTCATCCTGATCGGGATCTGCGTGTCCGGGGCCGTGGGGAACCTGCTGGTGCTGCTCATTTTCATCCGTGACTTCCGGAGAGGGAAGGGCTCGGAGGTGAAGGCTCTGCTCGCCTCCCTGGCCTCCACGGACCTGGCCATCCTGCTGCTGTGCGCCCCGGTGCGCGCGCTCACCTACTACAAGCAGACGTGGACCTTGGGGGGGTTCGCGTGCAGCACCACGGACTGGTTCCAGCACTCGTGCGTGGTGGCCAAAACTTTCATCCTGGCAGCCACCACCAGGGCCAAACACACCTGTGCGCCCAGCACCTTGTCCAGCCCGACGTGGATCCACGCAGCCCTGGCTTTCATCTGGATCGTGTCCATGATGTTTCCAATCCCGCAGCTGCTCTTCGCCTCTCTGGTGCCGCACGGCCGGGACACCGTGTGCGTCTCTGAAATGCCGGTGTGTGCATCTGACTTCATGGGCTTGTTCTACAAGATCTACCCCAGCGCCACCTTCGTGCTGCCCGTCATCTTCACGCTTGCATACTACACAAAGACGCTGCACTCTGCGGTGAACCACGCACCGAGCCCGCAGCACCAGAGCAAGGTCACCCTGGTGCTGCTGTGTCTGAGCGGGGCTCTGGGGCTCATGCTGCTCCCGGAGTGGGGGGTGTTCACCTGGATCCGGCTCGGCTACAACAAACCACCTGTGGGGCTGATCATCTTCGCGCAGGTGCTGCTTTACGCGTGCAGCTCCGTCTCCCCGGTCATCCTCATGACCATGTACGACGACGTGCGCCAAGGTCTCGTCTCCATCTGGCTCCTCGCCACCTGCAGGGGCTCCAAGCAGCTGCCCGCCGCCGCTGACACGTGTCCGAAGACGGAGGGCAACGGGGCAGAAGTCGGTGCCAACGCCGTGGCCAACGCCGTGTCGCCGGAGAAGGAGAAGACCTTCCCAGATGTGGAGCACTTCTGGACAGGGCGCAGGAACACGCAGGTGGAGGTGGAGCAGGACCCGGTTCCGTGGGAGAGAGAAGAGAAGATGTTGTAGTGGATCACATGTGGGAAGAGTTGATCTTGTTCTCAGCTTGTTTCTAGTGTGTTTGACCCTCGTGAGCTTGATTAGATGTAAAATAAACTTGTAAAAAAAAATGAATCATGTTTTGATGTTTCACATGTTTCTATTTTGAATATTTGTTCTCGCTGTGTTGCTCGTTGAATAACAGCTTTGTTATAGCAGGTTTGTATGTAAATATCCAGGACACTCATCATCAGGGGGTTTGCTGTGATTGTGTATGTGTGATGCATAAAGTGGATATTAAAACATTGTCAAATATGAGCTGCTCTGTTGTTTTTTTCAAAGGCCACTCAGTCCACCTTAATCACGGATAAAACACAACTGGACCCATCAAATCTCTCCATTTAATTCTGGAGGTTATGAGATGAGATGAGATCATTTCTCCATATTAAAATCACAACTAATCCAGCTGCACGTTTGAGGTCAAGTCAATCATGATATTTCAGTCAAAGCCTGGTTCGGAAGTAAAAGTGATTTCTGTGCTGTTATTTTCACAGTTAACATGTTAAAGAACCATCATGAAGTTTGACTTTTAAATGTGTGCAAACAAAGTAACAGGACACAAAAGCAGTGGTGGAAGAAGTACTCAGATCTTGACTTAAGTAAAAGTACCACAGTGCCACAGAAATACTCTGTCACAAGTAAAAATCCTGCATGGAATAATATTCAAGTAAAAGTACACAAGCATCACACATTCTTAAAGTACCAAAAGTAAAAGTACTCAGCATGCAGGATTGAGAAAAATGTATATTATATTGTTAGATGATAATTAGTGATGCATTCATGTGTCCATCACTTTAATGTTGCAGCTCATAAATGTGGGTCAATTTTGATTATTTATTTACTAATGGGAAGTTTGTGAATGTCCCTCCAGGTTTCAATAGTCTCATCTTGACCTATAAATAATACACCATAATGTATTTGTATGTTTTGTATTATTAAACTGAACATGAAAAGTAACTAGTAACTAAAAGTTATCAAATAAATGTAATGGAGTAAAATAATACTGCAGTTGCCTCTGAAATGTAATGGAGTAGAAGTATAAAGTAGCAGAAGATGAAAATACTCTAGTGAAGTGCAATTACCTCAAAATTGAACTTAAGTGTAGTATTTGAGTAAATGTACTCAGTTACTTTCCATCACTGCTTAATAAAGGGTTAATATCACAATTTAAATCATCTGTAAGCAGGTTCGCTTACGTTTTAAATGTCTCTAAAATCTTTATTATAAAACATGATTTTCATTTCTTGTCTAATTAAAGCAGTTTATTCCCTTTTAACTCAGTTCAAATGAGACATCAACATCATTGTGAGATGCTTGAAAACAGTGTTTGTGGATGCGGACATTGTTGCGGTCTGACGTGTGGTGGATGGACAGATGCCCTCCATCACTCCTCCACACCACATGACCTGCGTTAACAGTCTAACCTTTCGGTGGTCGGGAGAAGAAACCTGCTTTTAGTCGTCTGTGTGTTTACCAGTAAAGCAGCGGCCGCCTGTGGCTCCAACGCCCCGGCGGATTTGACATTTTGGTCTGCCTGAGTGAAAAGAAAGGTTACAGGTTGAAGAGAAAAAAACAAGCTCTTCAGCATGATTGTGCTCCGGCACATAATTTATTCATTGACAATAGACCATGTCTTCAAATGTTTGCCCTCGGGTCACTTGATTTTTCATTTTATGATTCACTGTGTTTTTGAGTTCTCCATCATATGAGGATACTCACTGAATTACAGACATCTTTTTTTCAGCCAATCAAGGAGTCTATTTAAAAGACAAATCTACAAAATTAATTCTCCAACATTTCTGTCCTGCATTTTTTTCTTCTATGTTAATTACAGAGCCAGACACATGTGAAAGTCAAGACGTGTCAAGTTTATCTATGTAGCACAATATCACAAATTTGCCTCAAGGGACTTTGAAATTTGTACAGCACACACCTTCAATCCTTAGAGTCTCAGATGTGATGAAGAAAAACTTCATTAAAAAAAAATATTTAGAACAAAAAACACTGACTGACATTAAAAGAATAAAGGCAAATTAAATCATACTTTAAAAGAGAAATGCTACCAATTCTTTAGAGCTGTTACTTATAGTTTGATAAGTTATGATATAATTCTTGTGTCAGAGCACAGTGGAGAATAATATGGTTTATATAAAAATACAATAAAGATAAATAATCTTTAGAGAGGAAATACAAACCTCTGTGACAGCTTTCAGTTTCTGCAGAAAACTTGGTCTATACATAAAAACACATGTGTGGTTTAAATGGACAAAAATGCAATTTAGAGATAAAGACAAAATAACGACTCTGCAGACAAACACACACTCATATAAACTCAGATAAATCCTAATCAAAGGCTGTACAGAGAAGTTCTTAGCCTGCTTTTAGCAGAGGTTACTGTCGAGCCACATCTTGTGTCGTCTGGCAAAAGCAGCTTCACCAGCTTTGATTTAATGCTTGAAAATAAACATTTAAAGGACGGAGCCAAAAGGACCCGACAGACTCTGGTTTACAGTCATTTAGAGCTTTTTAGACAAGCAGGAGAAAAGTCAAGTTCGCTCTAAGGTCAAATCCAAAAGTATTTACATATTCAAATTAAGAGCTGCTGTCCTGTTTTTCCTTACATATGAAACTAATGCACAAGCATCAGCAATTTCCGACCCTGCTTGCACTGATGTCTTTCCTATAGATCTAAATGCAGATGTTGTTTGAGTCCTCCTCCCATCTGTGCCCCAACAATGAACCCTCCTTCAAAGTCACTCACATCTTTTCCTCTTGTCATCTTGATGCTTGACTTTTTCTACACGTGACAGAGCATGATGGGATGTTAATTGCTTAATTGGACCATGCAGTGCACCTGTGTGGAAACGTCTGCATTCGTTATGTTTCTCCACTCGTCTAGTCAGGTTGTAGAGTTAGTTCTCCAGCAGAATCCTCATCGCTGCTCGGAACAGTCAATGTATATTTGCCTCTACTTTTCTCCCCTGCTTTTTATGTCCTCCTGCCTTTACAGGTCAGAAAAGCTACCTGCCTTTATGGGTTAAAAACCTTAATAGAGCTCCAACCTCTCACCCTGATGGCGTTAGTGTGTGTCTGAGCTTTCCAGGACCCGCATCACAGGCACTCACAGTTCAGACAAACACAACCTTAATGCACTTAGCAGAAGATCAGGGTCGATGTCGCGACACTTTCTCATAACCCAGAACAATCTGCTGACTCCTCATCACTCACACTCAAAGACAGAGCCGGGTTTGAATGAACAGAAAAAAGTCATCAAACATTCATCTTATGAAAGGAACTGTTTTATGATTTTATGAGATGTGTTATGTTCTCAGAGCTTCAGTTTGTGGCCGTATCCATTATCCCGCTGTCTGAGAAGCAATAAGGAAGCCTGTTATGTAATGTTGTGTAATGCAGCTGACATGCTGGCTTCATTTGGCTATTTAAACATAATGCTGCTATAAAAGGGATTAAACTGCCTTAAGGGGGGTTGAGTCCATTAGGTCTCTTTTCTACTGTTCATGTGATCTTCACAGAGGAGGCAGAGCCCCCCCTTAGCATATTTCCCCTATGTACATATTTAAATACATCAATGAAAGCCAAGTCATTCACGCAGTCAGTGAGCTTCTTCATGTGTCTGTGAAGGGTTCGCTGTCTCTGCTGCAGACTGAACTAATGAACCTTAACCATGGTCTGAACTCACACGCTCGCACTAAATGAAGCAGTCAGGTTCGATTAGCAGAAGGATTTGATGCCTGGCATGTCTTCACACACTCAAAGACACCTCGTGTTTTGAGCCCACAAGCTCAAGTTCGTGTTGATGTACACGTAAATGATTTAAAAAAACACCAAATTGCAGTGGTGGTATGTAACTACACTGGTGTTAAAGCTTAGGTCTTGGTCTTTGTAATTCTCCCTGTAAATGGTTACATGACTTTTAAACAGCCAGACCTCAGATAGTGAGATACCAGCTACTCATTTATCATAGCTCTCAATGTAGGAGTACCACAGGGCTCTTGTCTTAATCCCCTACTCTTCAGTCTGCTCACACATTACTGCGTTGCCAGATGTCATCAACAGCACTGTGAAAATCTCAGATGACACCACAGTGATTGGACTGATGAATGACAACGATGAGGACACCTATAGGAAGGAATTTCTATCCATAGGGTGTCAAGATTTGGCAACCTGACTGAACAAGGCCACAAACAACTGTTGCTTTCTGCAGGTATTTCTGTCTCCAGAGCTGTGGAGTCTGGATCCACCTGCTGCCTCCATGTTCCTGATTGTGTTTTATTGACTTTGTTTACTTTACATCTCTGTGTAGAACATGCATTGTGCTACTGTATGTTCTCTCTCTCTCTCTCTCTCTCTCTCTCTCTCTCTCTCTCTCTCTCTCTCTCTCTCTCTCTCTCTCTCTCTCTCTCTCTCTCTCTCTCT